>OZ010789.1:506516633-507116633 GCA_963932465.1 Maratus speciosus | reverse complement strand
ATCGTGCCATATTCCAAACTTCTAGTCTGATGCTTATTACCTGTCTGGTGGTAGTGACACCGACATAAAATATAACATATGTTGGAAAACGAATGTCACCATAAATTTGCCAGCATAAAATTTTGAAATTGGTTTAGTATTTCCTGATATTCCATAGAAATCGTAATAAAGAAAGTTTTTAAAAGGCTTTTCGTTCATTTTACCCCTTTAAATTTCAAATATTTTAGAAACTATTCTCAGAGAGCATATACGTCTTATCTATCATGCTAACTTTTAAGTTTCTGTCTTTAACAATTTCATATAGAAAAATTTTTAATTAGAAAAATTTTTCGCTCATTTCAACTTTTTAAATTTGGAATTTTTTAGAAAAAAATCTTAGATGTCATTTACATTTTAAAAGTAACAACTATGACAAATTTCAAGCATTTCACATTTTATTGGACTTTTAATATAACAAAAAATGCAGTTTTAGAATGCTTTTCGCTACTTCACCCCCCATTTTGGTAGTGGACATCGACAAAAAATATAGCCTATGTTCTAGCAGAGACTGTTACCATCTGTTTACCGCCATTAACTTTGAAATCGGTTAGGTATTTACTAAGGTTCCATAGAAGCACAATTTATAATGCTTTTAAAACTGTTTTGCTCATTTCTCCCTTTTAAATTTCGAAGTTTTTAATAACTAACTTATAGATAATCTATATATTATACGTATCTACCACGCCAAATTTCAAGTTTCTATTTTTAACAATTACATAGAAATCGCAATTCAGAGCATTTATGGACCGCTTTTCGCGCATTTTCACACATTTTAAGTTTCTTTTTTCGACTCTTCTTAGAGAGTAACTATATCTTATAAGCAACTATCAATCCAAATTGCAAGTTTCTAGTCGCTTCAGTATCGCAAAAATCGTAAATTAGAACGTTTTTTGGTCCTGCAACCTCCTGGTTGTAGTGGCACTGACATAAAATGTTGCCGATGTTGGAGCAGTGACTGTCTCCATGAATTTGCAATCATCACTTTTGAAATCGGTTTTGTATTTTCCGAAATAAAAATAAAAATCGTAATTTAGAAAATTTTAAAAAGCTTTTGGCTCATTTTAACCTTTTAATTTGGGAATTTTTTAGAAATTTTTTTAGAAAGGATTTGTATCTTAAAAATTTCTGCTATTCCAAATTTCACGTTTGTATCTTTAAAAATTTCTAAGAATCGTAATTTAGAATGTTTTAGAATGCTTATCGTGCATTTTAATCCCTTTCTAATTTTGATTTTTTTTTCGTCTTTTCTGATATAGGATTTACATCTTATAATTAACAGTCATGCCAAATTTCAAGTTGCTAGCCCCTTCAGTATCACAAAAAATTGCAATTTTAAAATTTTTTCTTCTGGAACTCCCAGGTGGTAATCACACTTACATAAAACACAGCTGAGTTGATGATACCACCAATTTGTTTCCACTACTTTTGAAATCGGTTTGGTATTTTCCAGAGATTCCACGGAAATCGTAATTTAAAACATTTTTAGACCGCTTTTCCCGCATTTCGACTCCTTTTAAATTTCGAATTATTTTTCGATTGTTCATAGAGTATTTACATCTTGTAAGTAACTACCATGCAAAATTTCAAATTTCTAGCTCCTTCAAAATTACAAAAATTGCAATTTAGAACGTTTTTTCCTCTTGCAACCCCCCTGTGGTAGTGGCACCGATATAAATTATAGCCTATGTTTGAGTATGGACTGTCAGTATCAATTTGCAGCCACTAATTTTGAAATCCACTTGGTATTTTCTGAGATTCCACAGATGTCTTAATTTTGAAAGATTTTAGAATGTTTTTCGCTCATTTCTCACTTTTAAATTTCGAAATTTTTACTAATTTATCTTACACATTATTTACAGGTTACGTCAGGTATTTCAGAATAAATCAACGCCCGCTTTAAAAGAGGAATATACACTAGATATAGAGCATTTTTGTATTTTAACGTTCTGTACAAGTGACCACATTCACACTGGGTGACATCATTCATTGAATCCACTGCCAAACGCTATAAACCCCTCTACAGACTATTAAAACAGACTGCAGGTAATGATCAGTTGAGTGTTGGGAATATTTGCCATTGCTTAAACAACAGCTACCTTGAAGGCCGCAACATCGCTGTATGGATCACTATTAGAGTCCCTCTCAACTACGCTACATACGTAATAGGCCATTCGTTTAATATCTGGGTAGTCGGGGTGTTCAAGATGACATCTTCATCCAATAAGTTGAGAATGACATCGTCCTACAAGAAGTTGAGAATGACATCATCAGGAATGCTTTAGCCATCCATTTTAGGTTTGTATCGGCCGTATGGATTAGTGCAAATACTTGTTAAAAAACACGTATGGCCTCCTACGTGTTACAGAGGCAATTTAGTGCTTTAACACCTCAATATAAGCAACGATGTTGACTCTGGCACCTTGAAAAGAGAAATGTTGATTCATCAGATAGACTTCGCTTCTCAGAACCCCGCATAATCACCACTAAGGTTGGAAATTTTTTGCACGTGTCTGTTAGAACCTATTGGGGATTATACACTATCACCGCTTTTTTTGCTGTTCACTTTCTTGTTCTGGGCAAAGTTTTTCTTATTGGAAAGAAAGAAGACCATTCCTGGCTCCTCTTGATGTTTCAGCTTGTAAAGGAGACGTTTCTCTCTGGTCAGGCAGTTGCTCTCTCGTACAAGCACTGTACTCTCCTCATCACGTACAGACTCTAACGAAGGTTCTCATGAATCACACACCAGATTGTGGCCTCATCAACCTGCATCTCCCTAGCAAGTGCTCTTATCAACTTCGTAGAATTTTCATCGACTCGACTAACGATTTCTGGTGTTTTGATGATTTCATATTGCTGAAAATGTTGTTTCCTGCACATAATTGCCAAATGAAACTTGGCAGCCTTCAGTTCTCTCCTTACATTAAAGGAAAGTGAACGGGCTATTTTCAAGAATTTGGCAGTCTCTAAATGGAAGTGTTCTCCAGCCAATGACAGCATGCCTCTTCATTTTCTTAGTTAGTCGACGTTCTGACGTGTTTATACGTAACAGAAAAAATATTTGTAACTATGATATACAGGGTGATATTTCACATATAACGTGTGTTCTGAAACACCTCACACACCCTATATATCTTATAAGTATCTAACATGCCAAATTTCAAGTTTCTATCTTTAACAGTTGCATTCAAATGCTTATTTAGAACGTTTTTTGCCTATTTTTACCCATTTTAAATTTCTTATTTTTTTTCGACTGCTCTTAGAGAGCATTTACATGATATGAGTAACTACCATGCCAAATTTCAAGTTGCTAGCTTCTTCAGTTTCACAAAAAATGCAATTCAGAACGTTTTTTGTTCCTGCAATCTCCAGGTGGTAGTGGCACCGACATAAAATACAGCCTATGTTTGATCATATATTGTAACTATCAATTTGATGCCATTACTTTTGAAATCCACGTGCCATTTCCTGAGTTTGCGTAGAAATAATAATTTAGAACGTTTTTACAACTTTTTCGCGCCTTTTCATTCGTTTTAAATTTCTTTTTTTTAGATATTTTTCTTAGAGAGGATTTATATCTTATAAGTAACTGCGATGCGACATTTCAAGTTTCTTGACCCTTCAGCAACAAGAAAATCGCATTTTTAGGCGTTTTTTGCTCCTCCACTCCCTTGGGCGTAGTGTCATTAGCATAAAATATAGCCTATGTTGAAACAGAAACTATCACCATTAAATTTCTACCATTATGTTTGAAATCGGTTCGGTAGTTCCAGAGAACTACAAACACACAAACGTTAATTGGGAGATTCTCAACAGGTGGAATCATTAAACGTTAAATATATGTAATTTTTAAAATTTTCAAATTTAAGGCAAATTTTTTTAATAGTATAGTATATAAGTCTACAAAATTATACACAAACATTTAAAGACAGCAACTATTCTGGAAAATTAATTATTAAAGCATTTATTAGCAGTTGTGTACGTTACAAATTTTGGACATTTTTTCGAACGTACGTTACAGATTTTGTACATTGCTGACAGATTTTGGACGTTGCGCTTAGTATTTAAAAAATTCTTAAGACTAAGAATGTAGTAAATGTGTCCTATAATTGTATGTGTATACACATATATATGCATAATTAACTTTTTGTTATCCAGTAATAATAATAATAAAATCAAATGTTAATCTCTGATATTAAAATATTTACTACTTTTTTAGAAGTAATATCTTAATTTTATAGGAATTACACATTATGCAAAAAACATACCTTTACATAATATTAGAAGTATCCAACATATAATTTATTCTTTTTTTTTCTCGAAAAAAAAAGTTATACTGCCATTTTTTAATGCACATATCTATAATTTCTTTATCAAAAGAAAAGTCTCCTCTTGATGTCACCGGGTGAGGTGGATTTGGTGATTTCATCAAAATATCTTCATATTTTAAATTTGTGCTGTCTTTTTTAGATGGATAACGAAACCTGTTAAAATCAATGTCTGCCTGAGGAGTCAAAAAATTTATAGAAAATATTTGTTCACCATTATCAATGCTGATCTTTTCAATAATACCTCGCCATAAGTTTTCATCATGAATTAATACAAAGTACCAGTCACCAATGTCAATCTATTTTCAACTGTGAGGAGTCAATAGTAGAAACAATATTTTTTTCACCAGTTTCACTGGTAATGCATTCTTGATTGTTTTTTACAGAGATTGTAAAAATCAGATATATTTCTTATTTGAATAGTACCAAATTTGTTTGTCGTGTGTACGGAGTGAATCTTTTGAGTACCTTTAACAGTCTTTTCTATACTTTGAATACTGTCAATTTCTGTTTTTTTTTTTTCTTTTAACCAAAGTTACAGCACGAAGTGGATTAAACTTTTTATTTGCCTTGCATTTTGGTGGGGGAGCAAAGAGGAAGAATGGAATTTTAAGGAGATGGGATTCTTAAACCTTGAAAAAAAAAAAAAAAAAAAAAAAAAAAAAAAAAGAATTCAAGTACAATAATTTAACAAAAAAATATTTATTTTATTTTTTAAGATGTATGTTAGAACAATGGACTCTGTTATAATATATTTATTTATGTATTTAGAAAATTAAAATTATTAATGTTTAGATCGTTCCACGATTTGGACATTGTTATTAAATAATCTTTTGGGGTACATTTGCTAGAAAGAAAACTTTGCAAAATGCATAAAAACACGTAAGATCACTGAATAATTACTTTTGAAATAAAAAAAGAAGTTTACTATTAATTTTAAATCATACTTTCAAATAAGCATGTCCGAAATTTCGTAAGGATCGCAGCGGTCACCATATTGTGTCTATCGTTACACACATTAGTTGAGCATGCTTCAAGTCAAGTTATATTATTACACGTACTAAATACACTTTATTTGTACAAAACACGGTAATTATTTACGATAAAACATTATAATAAAATTTTTTTTATACATTTCAGGACACCAAATCATTTTTAAAAATAAATTTACCGAAAATAAAATCGGCGTTTCCATCGTTACGCGATTCGGACATTCCACTTTCTTATTTGAGAAAAGTGCATTTATTGCAAAAACAATCTTATAAAAACTCGTGCAAATAATTTAAATTTTTTTAAAAAATAATTTTAAAGTTAGATAAAAGAGTTTAAAGTACTTACTTGGTGTATTTTTCGTGGAAATGATAGCTTTGTCGCGTACGATACTTTTGGACATAACAAAATACAAAAAAATTCTTTTTAGAAATGTCCTATGTTCAAAAAAGCAATAAATAAGCCTGCCATCTCTTAACGAAATTATCAAAAAATCATCTGTTTTTTTTATGCATTCGTTGTTTACCATTAGAATCACCTGGAAGCAAGTTAAAACTCTTTTTCTTGGTGGTACATTGGAGCAGTTAACGTTATGAATGTCCAAAATTGGCCTCTTTAGTATAAAATAATAAAATTTTAAGATATTTATACAAAGCTTTTACAATAAATTATGTAATTTTCTGTCTCTGAATAGAATTAAAAACTCGGTATAAAAAAAAACAAATAATAATAATAATATAGTCAATGTTAATTAAAGTTTTCTTTGAAAGGCTTAAAGTTATGACTTGTGTCCAGTGCTCACCTTTTGAGAATCGCCTAATTCTATATTATTCGTATAGATAGATTAGATAACAAGATTACCCTCGTGTCGTTTACTGTGCTTGAGATCATACCTTTAAATATTCCTGAAATCAATGTTGAAACATTTTTTTATTTTTAAACAAAAATCTTTCGACACGAACCTAATGTTTGTGTTCCACTGCCTTCGGAAGCGTACACACTCGAATTTATGAGATTTTATTTTAAAATATTAAAATATTTTTATTGTGCAAAGTCCCTGATTATTGAAAATTCTCCGCTTTGAGTTACATTTGATAGAAAGCACGCTCTAAGAAGAATTTATTAAAATTATCAGTACTTTGTGCTCTTTTTAATATTTTTAATATAGCTGAAAAATATTTATGAATTCGGATTGGATTTTTTGTCCGTCTGCGGGTCCGCGCTATTAACTCGTGTAAATTTACTCGGATTTTCATGCAATTGATATATGTTAAGTGTTTACCATGGCAGGTTCGGTATTGAATATAAAGTGTGTAGCATTAATAGTTCATTTACAGAAGTTCTCAAAAGAATTCCGTTACATTATGGTCAATGGGGGGAAATCTTTTGCGGTGTATTTTTAAGACATTATTGATATTAATCACTGAATTTCACTACTAGATGATCATTTTAAAATAAGTCATTCATAGCATTTGTCGTTCATTTACAGGGAGACGTAAAAGATATCTGTTACAGTACTGTGTTTGAGCAGAAAATGGATGGAAGTGCGTTTTCAACTTCGACATGCGCTATTGAATTTAACTAATTTTTTGCATGTAACTCATTGTGAATAAATTATATATCTCGGATAGAAGGCAGCACAAAATAATTCATGTGCCATTCTCCTTATTAGCGGGAATTGCTGAAGGGGAATTATAAACTGTGGTATGTATTTCCTGACTGCACTAAATTTTTGCATACATGCAGTTTATAGATACAAATTTATATATGACATACAGGGATAATTACGTGTATTTTTCCGACGGTAAATGGGGATTGCTGAAATTATGGTTTCAAATGAGACATGCGCAGAGTTTTCGCTAGCTTTTGACAAATATTAGCTTTTGGCAAATTAGAAATTAAAACAGTAGCCAAAAAAAAAAAAAAAAAAAAAAATGTTAGCAAAATACATTCTGCTTGAAACACTGAAAAATCTATATTTAACACCTCATTTTATCCCTTTTTTCAATGTGTTCAAAAATAACCTAATTTTTCGTAATTGCTTACAAATAATACTTTTACTATCCACTAAAGTAACTATTCAAAATAAGTACATTATGAATGTCTCCTAAATGTGTAAATGTTTCAGGCATTCTTTTAGCAGTTTAAATAAAATTTCGAAACATCGATCTCTGATAGTTTTACCGTTGTAGAAATATACCTAAAAATATTGCTATGAGATTTCGACTCTAACAAAGAAAAAAAATTACTTGAAAAAATACTTTGCACATAACTAGTAAATAGTATGATAATTAGCTAATTTCAATGCCGCATACCAGCAAATCTTTTCACTATTTGGCGCTTTTTTACTTTTACTTTTACTGCCCGAGAGAGACTGCTCAGACTAGGAAGTGAGTCTGTAGAGCATAGATTGTCCCTCCCGGTCCCCTTTATTGAGGTCTAAAAAAAAAAAAAAAAAAAAAAAAAAAAAAGGTTACAAATTTCAGCCGAGGCTGAGCCCGCCAATACGCGCGACAGAGGGCGGAGTGGTATATATAAGATTTAAAAAAAAAAATGTTACATTAGCAAGCTTTGTGAAACAAACATAAGGACATTAAATAATGCAGTGTTATACAAAGTTAGACAATATTATACAAGTTGCTGCGAAACAACATTGGGTACTGAATAAGGGAGAATCAAAGTCTCTGTCTCAGTGATGGAGTAAAACTGAAAGGTTACATAAGAAGTTGAAGATGTTTTTAAGCTTTGAGAGCAAAATCGGGCGCGATAAAATATTTGCTAACCAACCAACTGGAAGAACAGGAGGACGGCGGATATGCCAGCGAGCTGTTAAAGGACAATTATAGAAATAATGAGAGGCAACAGCATCATCACCGCACTCACATAGAGGAGAAAGGGCTCTTTTGAACTTGAAAAGGTATGCTCCAAAAGGACCATGACCGGTAAGGAAAGCTGTGGTGGATGGAGTGAGCAGCAGAAGATCCAAAGTTACCACTGGGACAAGATCATAGGTATATCTACCCTTATCTGAGTAGTCCCAGTAATCCTGCCATTTTTTCATAAAATGAGCGCGTAGATGTCTTTTGATGTGTGAGTGCGGTACTGGAAGTGAAAAATCAACTGATGGTTTAGCAGTTGCCTCCTTTGCCAACATATCTGCCGTTTCATTTCCCAGGATACCCTTATGGGCTGAAACGTGGCTTAAATAGGTTTTCCAGAGAAGATTTTTGAGAAGTGATTTAATCTCAGTAACCTGGGGATTTGTTGAGCCAAACGAACAGATAGCCTGCAGGCTTGAAAGACTATCGCTAAAAACTGGAATTAAAAAATTTTGGTTTTGTTGAGAAATCCACTCTAAAGCTTTAAAGATGGCAAAGAGTTCAGCTTGGAAAATGGAATTATTGTTATCCAGCCTGCAAGACCAACGATGAGTCACTTCACTCCCTTTCGTAGCGCAGAAAGCTGCACCTACTCCGGTAACAGTGCGTGAGCCATCGGTGAAGACCATAACATTTTGAGTGGGAGAGTAAGAATTTATAGTCGGGTTTACTTGTAGGTGGGAAGTCTCATCTGCCGGATGAAACTGCCAGCCAAGAGTCTTACGCTGAATCATCATTTGTGGAAAAAATTGCTGTGAGATAGCTTCATTCTCCAAATGGATGATGTTGCTTTTAGTGAACTCATATTTAATGGTAATGGAAATGGGAGGAATACCTGTCAAGATATTGAGAGCATCACTGGAAATGGTTCTATATCCCCTAGAAATTTGCAAGAGAAACATCCTTTGTATAGAAACTAATTTATTAAGTGCTGCTTTTGTAAGATTTCCCCCCCAAATAGATGCTCCATAGGTGATAATTTTTTCAACAATAGTAGAGTACCAAATTTTTAGCATATGGCTTTTAATACCCCAAGATTTAGTGGTTAATCTTTTTGAGTTATGATAAAATTTTACTAGTTTGATTTTAAGGTAATTAATATGAGAGAACCAGTTCAAGTGCTCATCTATTGACAATCCTAACAATTTAAGGTTAGAGACATGATGGACGCTAGTGCCATTTATTCTGATGGTGGGTTTCCTTTTAAGTTTATAAGGTTTTGCAAATGTTAGGGCTTGGGATTTATTAGTGGAAAGTTGCAGGTGCAGTGATTCCAGCAGCTGACAGAAAATTGGGAGAGCAAAAGCAGCCTCCAACTCCAAGTCCAGACGCCGAAAACCAGAGAAAATAAAGCTGAAGTCATCCGCGAACGCAAAAAGCAAGTAACCAAGTTTTTCGAATTCTGAGAGAATAATATTAGCTATGAGGAGCCAAAGAATTGGCCCCAGGCAGGAACCTTGTGGACAACCCTTTCTCTGTGGGTGGATAGAGATTCCTGCTCCCCAGTTAACAAGAATGCTTCTCTCAGAAAGATAAGAACGAATGACTCCAGCAATATTACCCGGACAATTTAGAATGCTAAGTTGGAGGAGAATGTCTCTCCACTCAACATTGTCGAAAGCGCCTTGAATATCAAGAGAGACCAGGGAAGTGTATTTGCCTTCACTAATTTTAAAAGCACAGGAAGTCAAGATTTCGGAAAGAGCTTTTTCACATGATCTGCCCTCTCTGAATCCAAATTGCCTATTACTTAATAACTTGTTTGATTCGAGGAAAATAATAAGACGTTTAGCTATTAATTTTTCTAGTAATTTACCTAACACCGGAAGCAGGCAGATCGGGCGATAAGAGCTGGGTTCAGAGGGAGTCTTCCCTTGCTTAAGGAAATATACTACTTCCCCTTGTCTCAAAGTTAGAGGAAAATAATGGAAAGAAAGACAGAGATTGGCCCATTGGGTAAAAATCTCTGGTAATATATTAAAGGAACGTTTGAGAATTCGGAAATCAATAGAGTCAGCACCAGGAGCTTTGTTATCCTTGAATTTGCCAAGTGTGGCGCGAAGTTCCGCATTAGAAAAAGGCTTATCAGAGTAATTCGAAAATTTAATGTCACTATTTGGCGCTTGATGAGAGCAATTTTGCTTGTGTTTTTACCAGCGCCACGCGGCCAAATAGATAGTGATTAACCGACAATAGAGAAATACCTATCGCATAATCATTTCTGAGTCTTTGGCTGCTGATAAAGGAATTGGTGTTGAGTCAGTATCTCTAACAACAGAGTAATGAAAATCGCACGGTGTGATTGAAAATGGAGAACGACATCAATCGTTCAGTAATACGGATAAAAATCTCGACTGTACTGACACACACACACACACAAAAGTAGAAATTGAGCACTCATAATTTGGCGAGTCTAAGTGATCGTTTACTCGCCAGATGAAGGATTTTGTCGAGATTTTGCGCAACGGCAACACGACAGCGAGAACCCCGGATATGCGTTACCAATTGGTTCAATCAGATATCATATTTCAACTTATTAAACGATGAAGCTTTGTTACATTATTCTGAATGTGTTCAAAAGTGTTTCATAAATGCTAGACGCATGATTTTTTCTTTCTTGTCAAGTATTTCATAATAGGAGGAAAAAATCAATACTTAAACTATCTATTGAGGATTTTTAATATTTTTTCCCAACGTATAGTCATAATTTAATTAATATTAAAGTATTAGATTATAAATGAGCATTTTTTTTCTTTTGCACTCTTTGTTTTCTAATTATATTTTCTACAATTTAGTGTCGAAATATTTCGTTGTTGCAGTTTCACAGTCGGTTAAAGTATCTTTATGAAAGTTAGACAAAATAGGAAGATTTAGATTCATACACAAAGAATCACCAGAAATTGTAAGGTGCTTTTAAGTTGTTCTTTAAAGATTTAGAGTACATGGAAATTCCAAATTCAGCTTATTAAATCACAATTTTATATAGGAGAGGCCGGGGCAAGTTTTCCAACTTGTTAGATTATTATTTTTGTATTTTTTATTTTTAATTATTTTTATATATACAGGATATCATTGTATTTCCTAGACCTTCCTGTACAAACTGGCACAATTATTTTTCAAAAAACTATATATACTTTTTCACAAAAAATAGTTAAGTCTAATCATGTTACGTTGGAAAATGTGCCCCGTATGCGGGGCAAGTTTTCCAGCCTACAAAAAATGGTCAGGGGCAAGTTTTCGAACTATACTTTAAATGGTAAAACATCGGTAATAAATCTTGCTTGTTAATTAATAAGTATTTTTTATTGTGAACTAAATGCTCAGTAACATAACAGTAACATAAAAAACAGTTTTAATCCATTTTACATTTAAAGACGAAGGTCCAAACAGCTTCCTGGCCGGAATTGGATTTTTTTTCTCGCCCCTTTTATCTGATTCCTTTTGCAGTTTCCTTTTTTTTAGATGAATCTTTTTTTCCATTTTCAGTTGATTTTTAACAGGAGAAACAGTATCTACAATCCTTCCAATTTTTTTCCACGCCGTGTTTGCCTGCTTAGTGCAGCCTTCGCAAAAGTCCTAACTTCTTCTGGTGTAGGCAAAGCTTGTTTGGATGTAGAAGGAACGTTTTTTTCATAAGCAATGGGGAAATTTTGAGTAGTACTTAAGGAACAGCTTCCTTGGAAATGCTAGCCTGCGTTGGTGTTTCTGCGGTAGGGGGGGGGGGATTATTGAGGAAAGTTTCAAATCTTTTCAGGATTGTTGGTACTTTTAAGATTTGGTGCGGCAGGAGCTGGCCTGTCACAAAAGTAGGATGGCGTAAAAGCAGAGTTTGTAAATATTTCAGGACTCGGTATGAAAATTCTCTAACGTTTAAAACCCGCCATAATATTAACTGTGGATTAACGCCAGTGGAGCGTCTCTAAGCACGGTTAATTTGCTTTTTGAGGGGTTCATAACCCCTGCGATCTCAGTGTCCTAGCTTATGACTATAAAGGCATAATTAACATAAAATGGATTCATTAAATGAACCCATTTTAGAAAAAATTGACATTTTATTATATTTTTGAATTTACCTTGTTTTTTATATTGATAGTTTTACTTAAATGACTAAATGATCAAACGGGTTCGTAGTATATATGGTTATTTGGCCGATTTTACAACACAATAAATACATTTTTGATACAATGAGACTAGCTGATTTAGGAGGGAGGAGGTTTTCAAACGAGAAACATGTTGGAAAACATGCCCCGTATGTTGTTGGAAAACCTCCCCCGTCGCCATATTTGAACTTTTACACTACCTGGACGAATACCGGTGTAAGTTATTTGCAAAACAAACGCATAGTTACCTGAAGAAAGAAACCCTTTTTTAGTGTATTCAATGTCAAAACACACTGCAAATAGAAGCGTCTTAAATTTAGACACATATGTGACTGAAAAAGAATTTTAGACACTTAAGTGTCTTAATCTGAAAATTAAGACACTATAGATGTCTTAATTTAAGATACATAAGCGTCTTACTATGACCATGGTGTAAACGAACTGAGAATAATGTCTAAAATATCCGCAAACGTCTTATTTTAAGACACTTCATTGCTTTAGACGTGTCTTAATTTAAGACGTTTTGATTCTTCCGACGCAATAACCACCAGGGGGCACTAGCACTCCCAGTTGCGCATGCGTTTTAGATGTCTTCGTTCGAAGTGGTATACGTTGTAATTCAAACAAAGTTTGTTTTTAGGTACGCGTGTATTTTAATTCGTTTTTTGCGAAATGTGAAGTACTGTGATTTTAATTCGTATTAACTTGGAGTATTTATTTATTGAATACATACATCTGACGTGTGTGCTCGACATCAAATGTCTCTTAGAAGCTGTCGTCGATACAAGGGCGGGATAGACACAGAACAGAAGTAGACGACGGTTGAAGATTACACCCGGAAATTCTACAAAGCGTGTGCAATGGGCTTAGTGTTAACTCGTATCAATTTATATCAATAATATTGTGTTATTCATCTTCGTCCTGTCGAAGCTGGCAAAAAAAAAGAAACTTTTGTCTGGCGGGTCCTGTTTTTAGGATGAAACATCTCATTCTTTAAATATGGCTAGTCGGATGTATTATGGGATTACCTTTTAAACTGATGAAAGTCTTTCTCCCTCACTGTGGTTGTGGTAGTTTTTAAAATTTCAAATCGAGGAATATTTCTTACCTCTTGCAGCAACTCAAGTAAGTTTCTTTATAGTAGTAAAATTAGTGTATTTTATGATTTTATTTATTGTACTAAACAAAATCCTGCATGAAATTTAATTAGTTTTGAATCTGTTCGCAAAAAACCCCACTAATTCTAGAAGTATATATTTTTAAACTTATGACGTTCTTTTTTATTACGAATTATATATTCAATGTCAGTTCTTAGTTTCAATGGATAATTTTTATCTCGCAGTAAATGACGGCCACAAGGAAAGAAAAAAAAACTTTGAAAGATGACCTAATGCTTTCTTACTTCCTGGCATAAAACCGCAGATTAAAAAAAGATAAATAAAGTAAATGAGACTGGTCTATTATATGAAGCTGCCTGTAAAAATATACATATGTATTTGATTTGCAATCAACTCTAATACTGATTTTTTTATTATTTTTAATAAAAAAGTAATTTGAAATTTATAATGGGAAAAAGTAAAAACCTCTAACTAGATTTCGTATTTAAAATTGTGGTAACTTTATTTATATGCACTTATACGAAAAATACAAAAATGACAGATGTATATATTTAAGACGAAAGAAGTTTGGAAATCATAAGTTATTTTTTCCTCATGTTTTTAATATAGAATATGTACTTATTTGTTTTTATTGATAGTTGAATAGCTTTTGTGAGTACCCTCTGATCTACATAAAAACTTGCCCATGTGGAAATATAAATTTTTTAAAAACATAATTTTTAAATAAGTATTTTCATTTTTTTGGGGGGGGGAGGGGGGGATTTTGCATGAATTTTTGTAAAGCTGATATCTTAAATCTAGCACTGATTATAATGAAAGTTTTGAACTTTTAGAGTAGGACAAGTTTAAAAACGCAAATATATTTAACAAAATACCACAAATAATTAACAAAATACTTTTCTTTGCATTTTGTTTTAAATGCTAAGAAAATATGATTCTTTCAACATTATAGAAAAAAACTCAATTACAAATATGAGTGCAATCCTTGAGAGTATTAATCATTCTTCAATGTATTTAAAATTCATTAAATCTATAGAATTATATTATCTTAAATATTGCTTGTATTGCTGTGAAACCTGGAGCTTAGTGAACGGAATATTACGCCCCAAACACTTAGAGGGTTAAATCTTGCACTGATTATAATGAAAGTTTTGAACTTTTAGAGTAGGACAAGTTTAAAAACGCAAATATATTTAACAAAATACCAAAGTCATTTTTTCCCCAATGTTATTAAAGTAGAATATTTATTTATTTATTTTCATTATTCATAGTTAAATGGCTGTTGTGATTATCAAGTGATGTATATGTAAAATTGCCTATGTGGCAATATATTTTTTTATATTTTCATTTTTTGGGTGGGTGGGGGGTGGGGGGTGGGTGGGATTTTTGCAATTTTCGTACATCTGATATTTTAAATCTTTTTCCACATTCAACCGAGTATAATAAATATTTTGAACTTTTAGAGTAGGACAAGATTATAATATATATATATATATATTTATCTATGTACCTTAAAAGCCCTTAATAGCGAACACTTCGGGACCGCGGAATTTGTCCGATAATTGGAGATGTCTACTTTTTTGAGGTAAAAAATAGAAATATGTATGTCTGCTGATTAAAAAAGTATTCGTTAAATAGAGGTGTTCGCTATTCGAGAATGTCCATTAACCTCCACAACGGATACTCCCGAATACCGGACATCTCAATTTAGACAACTATAATGCAGGGTTGCGTTTTTTGCAAAAGTACTTCTTGATTAAAGGAAGGGCAAACTGGGAAGTGCCCCGTCCCCCTACGACTGTAGTGCCCCCAAATTTGATGTGCAATATTTGTAAAGCTTATATTTTAAATCTGTTTCGAAATTGTACTGATTATAATCAATATTTTGAACTTTTAAAGTAAAATAAGGTTAAAAACAAAATAAATTTTAAAAAATCTCATATTTAGATAAATATTTTTTGTTTTTTAATCTTGTTCTACTCCTAAAGTTCAAGATATTGATTATAATCAGTACAATGTCGTAAAAGATTTAAATTATCACCGTAACGAAAATTGTATACCAACACTGAGAGCACCAAAAAAATCAGGCTGTATTGGGGGGAGGGGCAGGACCACAGCCAAATATTTTTCCAGGATTCGACGTGGTCAAACATGGCTACGTATGATGCTTACAAAAAAATGGATGCGATTCAGACGTTTGAAGTGTCTGAAATTCAGACGCAAAAAGTGTCTGAAAAAATTCAGACATTTTAAAATGTCTGAAAATTGAACACTCCATTTCAGACACTTAAGTGTCTGAATTTCAGACATTTTAATTTAGAGTGCAGTAAGTTTAACGCTAGTACTTTTTTTTACGTTTTAATAAAGACCTAAAATTTTACTCACCGTTGAAAAAATGAAAAAAGCAGCTCTCCAGACGAAGTGACAGCAGCTATTAAGCTATAACTTTTGTAGATGTTGTGTAAGATGTTGCCACTTCAGCCAGGTCCCTTGCTAGCGTCCCCCTAGCGGCTCATTTAAAAACTAAAGCGAGTTGGAAAACTTGCCCCTATGGAAAATGTGCCCCGGTCTCCCCTACTAATAAGAGAATTTCAAATGTAAACGGCAGGATTTTCTTGAGTTATTTGATTTGAATTTGAGATAGGGTATTAAATTATCAGTTGATTTTGAAGCTAAACCTTTTTTCTTTAAATGTTACTTTACGAAGAATGTAAATTTTGTGCATAAATGCCCGAAACTATGTGAAGTGTTACCCATTTTGTTTGCATATACAAGTTTGTATATGGTTGGATTTAGTTTATGCAATATTAATTACATTCCGACAAATGAAAGGCGTAATTTATATGTTAAATTTGGGGGGGGGGGGGGGGAGGTGCTGTGTTTAGGTTAAAACTTACGAATTTTGCGCCCAAAATTCACAATCTTCTCAAAAATCGCAAACCGCATTCTCAAAATTTACAAAATCAAATAATTAAAGAGCATAGTGGAAGGACACGTTATGATACATTTTTCAAAATTTTTTTTTTATTTTATGGATAGCATTTTGAAGTATTATACAGGGTGTCGACAAATTAGTTGGACAAAAAGAATGATTTATTGAATGGAACTGACAGGAAAAAAAATTAAAGTACATATTGTTGTAAGATAGAAAAATAGTTCAAGTTTACCATTATCACAAATGTTCGTCGTACTTTCACAGCAGAATAAGTTTCATGAAACCAAAGACAGCATTTTGCTTTTTCAGCACCGTTGTACGTCTCCATCATCGTAATGCAGAACAAGATTGATTACTGCTCGCTAAGCGATAGCGTCGATTATGACACCTAACACCATTTATTTCGGCAATATTACTACTAGTTTGACTTTCCACTAGTTAATTT
Source organism: Maratus speciosus (assembly GCA_963932465.1). NCBI lineage: Eukaryota > Metazoa > Arthropoda > Arachnida > Araneae > Salticidae > Maratus > Maratus speciosus. Next base: position 507,099,802 of record OZ010789.1, on the reverse strand, counting down.
CAATTAATATTTTGGAAGTTCTTAACTTACGAAATTGCCCAACTAATTTGTAGAGACCCTGTATTATATGTATCCTATTAAAATCCGTGTGCGTATCTATGTAACCTGAAAAAATCGGAAACCACAGGGCGCCGGGCTATCAAATTTGGCACACATAATACTGGTAGGTGGCCCATGAACGATTGGGGCAAAAAATTCAAAAATTTTAAATAGATTTTTTTTTTTACGAATTTTTGCCTTTGTTATGTTTAAAATGTAGTCACGCGTGTTCTTTACCAGTTTTAAATGTTTGATCGCCTAAGAGGGACTGCTCAGACGAGGAATCCAAGTCTGTAGAGCATAGTGTCCCTCCCGGTCGCCTTTATTAAGGTCTTAAAAAAAGAATTTTCATAAAAAGATAACAATTTACATAAAAAGCTCTGCCCGCTGGGGTACAGACTGTACAGGCTTCGCGACAGACTGTAATGTGAGATATACATATTACGCACGCCACGCTGCAATACTAAAACGCTGTAGTGGGTATTACGGTAATTCTTTTACCTCGCATGCAAATAATTAGAGATTATTTTACTTCGCTTAATTATTACCCTTAAAAAAAAAGAAGTGCATTTTATCACAAACTTCAACAAAACTTTTTATTCTATTTATTCCCTTATTCAAAAGATATCGTCTGTTTTATCGTCTGCTGCTGTAGCAACATAATAAGTTAAATTTCATAAGAAAAATGCTCAGTAATAGAAAAATATTTTTTTAAATCGAATAGTTATTGAACATGAACTCCCGTGCATAGAACGGGTTAAACAGCTAGTAGTAATACTAAAATTTGACTTATCATTGAAGATATAAGACAATATCTTACAATATTTAATATTTTTATAGGTAAAAATTTAAATACGGTAAGTAATTCCTAATATTTAATAATTAAATGTTTATACTTTTTTCTAGAAGAATTTAGTATAACCTATTAACATTCAAAGATATGCTATTAAGGAAGTGAATAAATAACAAAATTACAACCAAAAACTTTCACTTCAATTTTCTCGATATCTAACTTTTGTTACATTACATTTTCTTCCGCTCAGATCCTCAGTTATAGAAACTCAGTAGTATTATCATTACAAAACATGTAATTTCAAATAAATTAATTAAACATATAGCGATGTTAGTGCTAGTAATAAATCTAACAAGTTCGAAATTGCACGTCAAACGTAGCAAACGAGGTACGTTCGTGCTGTAACTAGTTTTATAAATGTCTATTGCACCGCATATTGTACTGAATGTATATTTTAGTGCACTTCATAAGTGCATATCATTTTCATTCCATTCAAAAGAGTGTAAAATCATTAAAATGCACTTGAATTATTTTTTTCACATGGTCCGTAATGTTACGGAAAACTTTTGACTGTTCCTGTAATAAAACTATACATCCGATTTTTATACAATTTGAAATGACTCGACAAAATTATGCAAAAATTATATATTTTAAATATCAGATTTTAAATTCGGTTGTGTATTTTTGCTCCGTTACATGCGGATAGATGGACAGATGGACAGAACGACAACTATAGGTACTATGCATTTATATAATTACAAACGCACCTAAAAACAGCACATTGAAAGTATTGGCATTTAAGAATATATATTTACATATAGTTTTTTTTTTATTTGTTGAGCCTTTATTTAATTTACGAATATTTTTTAAATAAATGAAAGTTTATAGTTATAGAAGTCTCCATCCTATTACGAGGTTTAAGCAAGTTTCCAATATTTTTGCTATGTTACAATGTAGTCATAAAAATTAATTAGATCATATGACTTACAATAACCAATTTTATTAAGTTTGATTCGAAAAGTAAGATTACTTTTTAATAAATATTCTTTAATTACAGGAAGTTAGATGTTGTCTTGGTGTGTTATCATTTTTTAACAACATCCGAAAGTTTGGTTAATATCATAAAGAAAATCTTTTTACTCGAATTGAAAAAAAATAAATAGTTTCTCGTTTTTTGCTTCATCTTATAATTTATTAGATAACTAGCCTGACTCTCATGTTGTTTCCAGGTCCCTTGATCATAACTTTAAATATATCTGAAAAAATGTTGAACGATATTTTATTGTTAAATGAAAATCTCTCCAAACGAACCTAATGTTGGGGTCCCACTGTCTTCGGAAGCGTATGTACACGTTCGAATTTGTATGGTTTTAAATTTTAAAGGAAAATCTAGCCAAACGAGTCTACAAATGGAAACCTCACTGCCTCTAGCAGTGTACATACGGGATTCTGCGCTCGCTAAAAAGTTTCACTTTTTTTGGCATGGGGTCATTTAATGTTAAAAACAAAATAGTTCTTGTTGTCTGACTAAACTATTTCTTCGCCCTGGGATTGCCCCTATTATCTGAAGTAAAAAGCTGGGTTCCTGTAATTTAAGATAAACAATTCCTTTTTATACACACTTTTTAAATTCAAATACTTCTAACTTTTTTAAAAAGTTTTTTAAATATACAACTCTTGAAATGAAATGAAAATTAATTAAAAATAAATCATCAAATTGAGTGATTGGTTATCAACATTTAACGAAATTTTCTTGTTCCTTTTTGTAATGATTTAAGTTATTGGATTGCAATGAAAGATCATACTGAACTTAAGTAAATGTCGTCAGCAGGCTTTGAAAGCAGACTTGGAAAACTAATTGAAATCGAAAATTAATTTGTCCTATCACGCGAAAAGGCTGGTAATTTAAAAATAAGATCCATGAATCTTAATTTAGAATTATCTATTAAGTAAAAAGATTATTTCAATTTCTAAATACTTTTTTTCACATGAAATCATAGATTATGGATGATAATCGTTCTTAATGAAATTATCTACAAATAGGAAACATTTTCCTGCACAGTCCTTTGAGGACATTTATAAAAGTTAAAAAATTTCAAAGATTCATTTAATCTAACGCAGTCTCTTCGTATCGTAATTTAAAGTATCTTTTAAATAGGAAAAGGCATTTCTTGAAGCGTCGTTGATATTTGTATTGACCATTTTCTATTTCCTCCAATTTTATATTTGTTGAGTGTTTATTTAACTTACGAGGAAATAAAAAAATAACTCAAACATTCTAGTTATAAGTAATCTCTATTATATTACGAAGTATTAAGCAAGTTTCTAAATCCTTTGCTATTAAGTTACAATGTTCTCTTAAAAATTAATGAGATGATATAACTTATAATAAGGAATCTTTTTAAGTTTAGTTCGAAAAGTAAGATTAAATTATAATAATGTTTCTTTAAGTATAGGAAGTAGAAAACTCTTTTGGTGTGTCTTTAATTTGCTATCAAAATCCCCATGTTTGGTTAATATTTATACAAGAACTTTTCTTTTTCGAACTAAAAAAAATATAATTTCTTGTTTCAACTGATAATTTTATTAGATAACTTGTTGACACTCGTGTCGTTTACTGTGCTTGTGATCATACCTTTAAATATATTTGAAATCAATCTTGAAAGTTAAAAAAAACAAGCAAATAAACAAACGAAAAAAACCCGGAAATATTTCCAAACGAACCCAATGTTTGTGTTTTACTACCTTCAGAAGCGTACAGCCTCGAATTTCTATGATTTTATATTTTTAACTAAAAATCTATCCAAACGAATCTTGAGTTGGAGGCCTCACTATCTTTGGCAGAGTACATCAGGAATTTTACGCACGGTCAGAAGTGATTTCTTCTCACTTTTCTTTCACATCCGATCATTTAATGTTTTAAACAAAATAATTCTTGTTGTCTAAACGCTTTGAAAATTGTTATGATTTATAAATATAATATTTCGGATGCTTGTGTGTAATTTTCGTGCTAAAATTATTATAATTATTTTTAATAAGATGAGCGAAAGCCACTGCAATCATGCATTTTTTTTTTTTTAACATACATAATTCCACAGTGCTTTTAAAAACACAATTCTTCAACTGAAAAAAATAATTAAAACAAAAGAGAAATAGGAAATTAAGAGATTGGTTATAAACATTTAATGATTTTGCCTGTTCATTTTCGTAATGATTTAAGATATTTGATTTCGATGAAAGATCTTACTGAACTCAAATAATAGTCCGCACCAGTCTTTGAAAGCTAATTGAAATAGGAAATTAATTTGTCTTATCAGGCGAAAAGGCTGGTAATTTTAAAATGCGATTCATGAATCTTAATTTCAAATTACCTAGAAGGTGGAAAGATTATTTAAATTTCTAAGTACTTTATTTTATGTGAAAACATAGATTAGTCGAGAAATATAATTGTTCTTAATGAAATTGTCTACAAAGGGGAAACACTTTCCGAGACAGGCCTTTGAGGATTTTTACGAAAGAAGAAAAAGTCCAAAGATCTATTTAATCTAATGCAATCTCTTTGTAGCTTAATTTAAAGTATATTTTATATGAGAAAATACATTATCTAAGTTTCATTGATAAGTATTGACACTTAAGAGTATATATTTATTCCTATTTTATATTTATTGAGCATTTATTTAATTTACGAATTTTTTTCAAATAACTCACACAATATATTTATAGGAAATCTCTATTATATTACGTGAGATTTAAGCAAATTTCCACCACTTTTTAGCTCACAGGCGATCAAAGCCTGAGAGTTAATGTGCCCGCCGGTTCTGTGTGTACATATCAACGTTTGTACGTATGTACATACGTAACGCGATAACTCTTGATAGAAACGTCCGATTTGCTTCAATTTTTTTTCTAGGTTCATTCTGATAAGGCGCTTCCCTGATTTTTTTTTTTTTTTTTTTTTTTTTTTTGGGGGGGGGGGGGTCATTGGTTAAGGATAAAGAGGGAAAAGCGGAGCTAATATCCCCTTAATTTAGCAAAATGGTTTTATCATGTTGAATTATCTGATTTGCTTCAAGTTTGACATACCAGTTTATTATTTTAAGCAACTTCCCTGATTAGATTTAGAGGTTCATTGGTTAACTACAAAGGGGTGAAACGGGGCTAATCGCCTTTCTTTTCTTTTTTGAGAGGCATTATTCTTTGAAATAAAAGTATAATATACATTTAGTGTGAATAGAATGTGAACTCAATGACATCAGTTTAACTGGGCACTTTTCTTTTTATTATTTATTAAGTTACAATGCAGCCATAAAAATAATTAGATCATATAACTTATATTAAAGAATCTCATAAAGTTTGATTCAAAAAGTAAGGTTACTTTTTAATAATAAACGGTCAAGTGCGAGTATTACTCGCTTTCATAGGATTCCGTACAATAAATATATGAATTATTAACTGTATTATAAAAAAAATCGTTGCTAAAATAATAATAATACTTTGTAAAAAACTATACAACGTAGGGTTGTGTATTGTTGTAGTTACTAGAAAAGTGTAAATGAGTATACCATAAAAGTTTAAAGAAATATGAAGCCAAATTATATAAAATATTGCTATTCTGCATAACTCTTTTTAGAGTTTCGTTCATCTGACGAAACCCTATTTGTCTCGCTCCTCTGTCCGTCACAGAGCCCGTTCTCAGAAACTATATATATTGGAGACTTAAAATTTTGCATACTTATAGCTGAACACCTCACATCAAACGACAAATCATAAAATTTTGAAAAATCTTGTATTTACCCGATTGGGCTCTAAATTGTTTATTTTAATCATTTTGTTCTTACGAAGCCCCTAATAAAGTTGAGGACTTTAAAATTTGAATACTTACAGCTGAACACCTCACATCAAACGAAAAACCATAAAATTTTGAAAAAGTCTTACATTTACTCGTCTGTTCTCTAACTTATGTATTTTAAGCTTTTTTTTTTTTTCTAACAGAGTCCCTAATTGAGTTGAAGACTTGAAATTTTGCATACTTATAGTTGAACGCCTCACATCAAACGAAAAATCATAAAATTTTGAAAAAGTCTTATATTTACCCGTCTGGTTTCTAACTTGTGCATTTTAAGCCCCCTTTTTTTAAGTTGAGCCCTTATTTAATTTGAAGACTTGAAATTTAGCATATTTATAGCAAAACACTTGCAATCACACGAAAAAGCATAAAATTTTCAAAAAGTTTTATATTATTTATCCCTCCAGGCTCTAACTTGTGTATCTTAAGCAATTTTTCTAACCTCCCCCCATTGCACCCGGTGGGTACTTTTCTAACTTCCGACATTCCTTTGACCACTCTTTCATATTATGCACATGGCCTTACATCTTTCAGTTCCATTTTTTACTGCCAGGGGGCGCCTAGCTATCTCGTGTGCTATAGACCCGATCCCCTCGACTAATATATCTACGGATAGGTTGTAAAACGGAGTTTCGTTCAAATAGGATTTTTATGTAGTATAGAGTGCGCCCCATGGTTGCGAAATGTAGAACTAACAAGTTTTGCAAAATGATAAAGTGTTTTGAAAAGAATATTATTCAAAAGCCTCTGTGCGAACTGAGATCACACATGCCCACTTGTTTTTAATCGTTTCCTAATTGTTTTATGATGAACTTATTCCGGTACTGACAATAAAAATAGTGCACACTTAAATTTCATAAAAGTATATTCAACTTAGTAATAATCTTTTCTTTTTACAGTGTAGCTAAAACAAAACCCTTGTTAAAAGTTTAAACTTGGCTTTGTGCTAAGGGCGCTTGGAAAGGAGGTCGTAAATTTGCAACGGCGCCTTGGTCCGTGCCGCAGTTTTCGAGATAGGTTTTGAAATAACTTTTAAAGACACGGAAGGCGTATTCAGAGATCTACTCTGCAAACTAGTCGCGAATCCTATAATATTTATGTGATTAATTCGAATTAAATTAGTACTTTTATAACAGTTTAACGTTTATTGCTTTTATACTGTTATTGGGCATTGCATTTCACAAATATATCGCTAAATGCTGTTATATAGGGTTTAAAAGCCGATGGCACATAGAGTACGCAACCCCTGTCATTATGTATGTCCAAACCGTCCGTGTGTTTAAGGGTTAATAACTCGGCTAATTACCGACGATTTTTTTCGAAAGTCATTATCAACAATGCTTTTATACTTCTGCTACGATAGGCATCTCCAGCGATCGTCAGTACTTTTGCTGAATGCCCGCAAATCGAAATTTGTGTGTAAGGAAAAATGCGCTTTTCTCACAAACAAAGTGACCTAGGATAATCACTATACTTTTCCTGCAAGTTTTAAATTAACGTCAACTACCTCTAATTTTTTCATAATTTAATTTCAGTAGATTCGGAAAAAAGATGGGGAGGGGGCATATTTTTGCACTCAATTTTCGACGATATCTCTTAAAATATACCTAAAATTAAAAGAAATGTAATTTTGAGTTTAGCGTTACGAAAGCTTTCACAAGATACCCCACACGATATTAAATATTTAAAAAAAAAATCAAGTAACTTAATTAGCCCCTCTTCATTTTTCCTAAACGTATTTGTGAATGTTTTATAATCTGTAAATATGTGGGTCAATAGTTTTCATTACTTCCCCCAATTTGAACTTCCACCTTCCATAGTTTACCAGAAAGGTGGGTGCGACAGACAGACAGACACAGGAATGATCTTATAATGGTTCCGTTTTTACTTTTTAAGTACGGAACCCTAAAAACGAATAAAACAATGTGTTTTTTATTAAAAAGGTTTCTCAACAGAGTCAAATCATACTTTTTTTTAATAACTGAATCATAATTTTTTCTTTACAATATTTTCAAAAAACATATTTTCCATGCCACTCCATAGCAGGGAAAGGAGTCTGGATCTGAAAGACACGAGTTACAATTATACAAAAAGACCGAATAATAATAATAATAAAAAATACAAAAACTTTGCGAAATATGTTTAAAATCAGCGGTATCTGCAATTGCTGTGAAATCGCCAGCTAATCTTACCAGAATATTAAAAAAACTCCAGATTTATTTATTTACTTATTTTTAAATATATATTTAAGAAATCGAAACAAAACTAATTTTCTTTGAAAATAAATGAGATTGGGATATGAGTTCTAAACATTTAATTATTTTTCATGCATGTTTTCATATTGATATAAGATACAGGAATGAAATGAACGATCTACTAAACTTATATAATCAACAGTAGTCGTTTAATTAAAATAGGATATTAACTTATTCTTTCAAGCGAAAGGCTGGTAAATCCGTTTCCGTAAATATTATATTCAATATATCTACTAAGTGGAAAGATTATTTGAACTTTTAAATAGTTCCTTTTAAATTAAAGGTTATTGAAAATACAATCGTTCTTAATGTAATTTATTACAAAGATTAAATACTTTCCTGGACAAGGCTTTGAGGGCAATGATAACGGATGGACCACACGAAAGATGCTTTTAATTAAATGCATACGTCTCATAACTTACTTTAAGGTATCTTTTAGATAAGGGAAGGCATTTCTTGAAGTTTCACCGATAAGCAGTGACATTTAAGTGTATCCATTTCCCCGTAATTTGTAAGTATGGAACATCGATATGATTTACTAAGAATTTTAAATTTAACTAAATCATTATATTTATGGACATTTTCTATTGGCTTACGAAGTTTTAATCAAATTTACAATATTTTGCTAGAAAGTTAAAATGTAATCATTTTTATTTTAACTTATTATTAATAATTAAAGACATTGGCCGACATGTTGGGGAGGGCTGGGGTGTTTAATACATTGGGCGGCTAAGACATTTCAAAAATGCAGTATTAATTTATAGATTTATAAAATAATATAACTCATTTATAAAATATTTTAATAAATATTAAGTAAAAAGCCTTTCTTGTGTGGTTTTTCTTTGTGAACAAAATCGATAAAATTCTATTTCTTCAAAAAATGTTGTACTTTGTATGAAAAAGGTATTTTTCACAATATCGTTTCATAAATAATTGAAGAAAATTTAAACAATGACAAAATGAGGACAGTAAATAATTAAATTTAATCTTTGCCAATTTCGGGAATATTGCAGCCGGAAGCGCTTTAAAGAACAATTTTTTTGGAAGAAATTGATTGCAATTTCCATTCTAGAAAATGAAACAGAATGAAATCCTATATTATCCACTTCGTCCGAATTGCAGTGTTATTAAACGGATGAACTTCGGTAACAGGTATCTCAGTTGTTTTTAATTGACTGTATTAATGGTCTCAAACTCCTTTTTAAACTTAAAGAACGCATTTTCATACAACTTTTAGGAATATTTAAGAAATCAGTCATATTTTTCATATCATATATTTACATTAAATCTGTTTTTATCTACTGATTTTTTTATGATTTATTTCTACGCAAATATACTGAAAGAAATAGTAATATTTCAAAATAAGCACGAATTATTTCAAATATGACAGTTTACCATATTTTCACTATCATAAAACTCAAATACAGTATCTTATAGTAATATGAAGCCGTGTTTTAATTCCGTATTCACAAGATATAGTTGAGTATACTTCATGACATACTAATATTGAATTTGAATTTATTTTTAAACATGCTATAAAAATGTTCAAATCGTTCATTACTCCACCCGTAATGAAATAGAAACGGTGTGTGTGTGTGTGTGTGTGGGGGGGGGGGGTTCACGAGCTTTACTGATGGTAGGTAGAAGAATATTAAGAAATCAAAACTAAAAATAAATTTAAATTGTATAACCTTTCATTTAATTTAGGATGAATAATTTAATATTTTATGTAATCAACACTTTTTATTAAATTATATATATTTTTAATAGATATTCAGAAATCAAATTAAATTACTTTTTGTAATAAAAAAATCAAAGCTTATTAAATTAATGGGAATTATGTTATGGTTTCTAATTATTAAATTACCCCCCCCCCCCCATGATTGTAATGATTTAAGATATTCGAATGCTTTGAAAGATCATACTAAACTAAAATAATAGTCATCAGCAGGCTTTCAAAGATAATGGAAATAGGAAATTAACTTGTCCAATCAGGCGAAATTACTAAGAATTTTAAAATACGCTGTCACGAATCTTAATTTCAAATTATCTAGTAAGTGGAAAGATTATTTAAACTTTTAAATAGTTTCCTTTAAATTCAATCTTAGATTATTGAAAATATAATCGTCCATAATAAAATTACTAACAAAGTGGACTCACTTTATTGAGCGAATCATTGAAGAAATTTATAATGGATGAAAAATTTCAAGGATTTTTTTATTTAACGCAGCTTTTTCAGTGTTGGATCTAGGCGTTTATCTCCGGGAGGGATTTCTGTGGCTCTGGGGGGATATTTTATAGGTCCGGTGAGGAAATTACACTTCTGTCCATTAAAAAGCATAAAATATCAAACTTTCCGGTGGTACATTTCAGTGTTTCGAGGAGAAGGGTCCCGTTCCCTCCGAGTCAGACCCAGAATTCAGGACTGAGTCTTTTTGTAGCTTAGTTTAAAGTATCTTTTAGATAAGAAAAGGCGTTTTCGTAACTTTTCTGGTAAGACATTTAAGAATATAAACTTCTCCGTTTTTTACATCTGTCGGACCTTGATTTAGTTTAGTAAGGTTTTTTGAAGTAACCTACACTATCAGGCTCTGATTACAGAATAGGCACGAGAAGTACGTGCTTCCCTCAGAAAATTTTGAAGGGGCCCGAAATTTAGAAACAGAGGCAACCAAATTTTATATTAATTAATTCCATTCAAAATTTTATTTTAATTTTAAATTATTAACTCATATATATCTATATCTATTTAAAGTTTTTCGTAAAAATACCTCCCATAGCAAATTAATTTTTCATACAATAGATCAGTTTCAACCACATGGTCACAATTTTAGTTTCTCCAACCAACAAAAGCCGTCAATTTATCAGGCAGTACAAGCATATTTGAAGTAATTTAATAATATTTCTAGCATTGGTGAGTTTCTGCGTATGTCGAATTTACTAGACTCTTCTTAAATGAAAGAGGGCCCCGAAATGACGCTCTGCTTTCCATAGCTTCAGAGGATAATCCGGCCCTGCAAACAATATAGTTATAGAGATCTGTCCTCTTTTAAGAAGTTTTAAGGAGTCAAATTTGTTTTCTATTATGTTAAAATGTAAACAGTAGTGAACTTCTTAAACTTTGATGATGTTGTATAACTTATAGAAACGAAAGTTATTAAGTTAGATTTCAAAAATAAGATTATATAATTAATAAAACTTTAAGCATATGAAGTATTAAATTTGCATTCAATGTACAAGATGTATTTTCATTCAGGATTCTAAATAGATTTTCATTTAGTCTACAGTAAGTAATTTAACTAAATGCACGGGACTCTTGTTAGTGAATCTGCGCTTAAGACGTATCTTCGGTTGTTTATAATTTCGTATTTCGCCTTATTTTCTGTTTGCAATTAATATTAAAGGCATCGTTTTAATGGCATTAATTGGATAACGCGGCCATTTTTTTTTTTTTTTTACAGATTGATCTTGCAGAAGTAAAACTGCTGGTGTACGCTGTATTTTCAAAATCAACTTTGGTTGATTTGAGAACAAGAAATTTTCATTAACTGTAGTGAAGAGGATTAAAAACTTTCTGTCACCAAGAACTTGAGTCTTTCAAAAATTCATAATGGATTTTCACCGGTAGTACGAATCAAAATGTGACATAAAATTCCAAATTTTCGACTATATCGCAAAATCGAAAAATGATGCGGAAAAAAGATCATTTGAACAGAAACGCTAATATCAGCGATAGATTATTTTAGTTAAAGTTAAACTATATAAGTACGGCAATTTCATTACATATTTTGTTTCTTATCAGTAATTTCTTCTTTGTATTTATGAATTGCCAATAACTTTCTTTTTTAAATAAAATTACAAATTAATGAAAAAAGTTCTTTATTGTAGCATTAAGTTAGTAATCTTTTTTTTCATCAAAAAAGATTATATTTTATACAAAGGAAAAGTTTTATTTTGTATCATTCATAATTTTTCATCGTTTATTACAGATTTATGCTATTGCAGAAAAAGGAATTCCTTGGAATCCCTTATTATTGATAGATCACTGTATAGATGATGATATAACAGTCATGACCTTGTTCGATAAATAAACAGGAAAATATATCTCCAATCTCCTTGCAACAAATAAAATATTATTTTTGTTTGTATCAGAAGCGTTGTTACCAAAAATATATATTATTCAGGGTTTTAAACATAATGAGTTTCAACGTAAATTAATTGAATCGGATGAAGCAAAATTTCTTTAATGTAAAATCTATACTTAATATACTTAATCTATACTAATATTGTAAAGAGGTAAAAATTGTTTATTTGTAGGAGGTAAGCTCTGGAACTACCGAACCGATTCCAAAAATAATGGTATCAAAATGTTGGTGTTAGTCTAACTTAGAACATAGGCTATATCTTGTGTACGTGCCACTGGCCAAAAGGGGCTGCAGGAGCAAAAAACGTTCTAAAAATGCGATTTTTGTGTTACTGAAGGGCCTAGAAACATGAAATTTGGAATGGTAGTTACTTACAAGATACTAATGATCTCTAAGGACATTTCTTAAAAAAATCTAAATTAAAAAGGGGTGAAAATACGCAAAAAGCGTTCTGCAAAACGTTCTAAATGGCGATTTTTACGCAATTTCGGGAAGTACCAACCGATTTAAGAAATAATGGTGTCAAAATGATGGTGACAACACTTGCTCCAACATTGGCTACATTTTATGTCGGTGCCAATAACCCTAAAGGGGGTTGCAGGAGCAAAAAAGTTCGAAAATGCTATTTTTGTGTTACTGAAGGGCCTAGAAACATGAAATTTGAAATGGTAGCTACTTATTAGGTATAATGGATTTCCAAGTACATTTCCTAAATAATTAGAAGTTTAAAAGGTGTGAAAATGGACGAAAAAACGTTCTAAAAACGATCTGAATTGCGATTTCTACACAATCTCAGAAAGTACCCAACTGATTTCAAAAGTAATGGTTGGAAATTGATGATGGCAGCCCTTGCTCCCATATAGGATCTATTTCATGCCGGCGTCACTACCACCTTGAGGTTTCATTTTAAAAAACATTCTAAATTGTGATTATTGTGATACTGAAGGGGATAGCAACTTGAAATTTGGCATGGTAATTACTTAGACATTTAAATGCTCTCTGAGAAGAATTCCTTAAAATTTTGAAATTTAAAAGGGGTGAAAATGAACGAAAAGAGTTTTAAAAACGTTCTAAATAGCGATTTCTTCGCAATCTCAAGAAATATAAACCGATCTCAGCAGTAATTTTTTAAATTGATGGTGACAGTTCTCGCTCCAACATAGCATATATTTTACGTTGTTGTCACTACCACCTGGAGGTTACAATAGCAAACAAATTTCTAAATTGCGTGTTTTGTGTTACTGAGGGGGTCTAACATTTTAAATTTGGAATGGCAATTACTTCAAAGGTGCAAATACTTTCTAAGAATTGTCGAAAGAAAATTCTAAATTTAAAAGGATGAAGTGAGCGAAAAGCGTTCTATAAGCGTTCTAAATTTCGATTTTTATGCAATTGTATGAAATACGAAACCGATTTCAAACATAATCGTTGAAATTAATGGTGATAGAAGCTGCTCAAACATAAGCTATATTTTATGTCAAGGTTTGCAGGAGCAAAAAACTTTCTAAATTACGATTTCTGCGGTACTGAAGAGGCTAGAAACTTTAAATATAATACGGTAATTACTTATAAAATATAAATGTCATCTAAGAACAGTCGAAAATAAATTCGAAATAAAAAAGGGCGAAGCGAAGGGAAGGAGCGGTAAACATTCTAAAAGTGTCCTAAATTACGATTTCTATGGAATTTCAGGATATAATAGTGATGGGCGATTTCGATTTTTTAAATCGATTTAATCGATACTATGGCCAACTCGATTTAATCGATACTATAAATTTTTTAATCGATGTCTCTAAAAGTCATATCATTTTCATTTTCCTTCAAAAATTTAAGGTCAAGTAGTTGGATGTCCAATCCCAAAACTTTCTTCTGTCTCATAAATGTTAAAACTTCAAAATTCGCTATCACAGTGTCAAATTTAAATAACCTATACCCATCATGAGGATCCAAAAGTATAGGTTCGTTGAAATATGTGTATTTAAAAAATATATATAAGAATCCCATTTTCCTAACAAATCATTGAATTTCGGCCCACACCCTCTTAGATGTCCGCAACGGAAAATCCCAGTTCAAAGGGCATAACAGCGACACCTGCTGCGTAGTATACACCCAAGCCTAATAAGGATCTATTTATACGACAGTGTAACAGAATATGAAGTTTGATTAAATTCCGTGCATTAGTTTTGATATATGGCTATCATGAATATCATGAAAAAAGCAGTATAGCAACGCAGCCTATTACATGATTAACACGAAAGACTCAGAAACAACTTACGTCAATCACTAACAGAATATTAAGTTTGATGATATTCCGTTCATTACTTCTTGAGATGTTATCGCAAACATTGCGTAAACCCTGAAAAACAGTGTTGAATTCAGGGGCTGGTACGGTTTGACCCCCCCCCCCCTTCCCCGGAACATTGAAATGTCCCCTAGGGAGAGTTGAGATTTTATGCTTAATGGACGAAAGTCCAACCCCCCCCCCCTCGTAACTCTAGAATGTTCCTCGCCAGAACCATAGAAATCCCCCCCCCCCCGGAGAAAAATGTCTGAATTCAACACTGTTGATAAAAGCAGCATGGCAGCACAATTTGTTATATCATTTACACAAAAACCTAATCATGGATAACTTATGGCATTGTCTAACAGAATATTAAGTTTGATGAAATTTCGTTCATTAGTTCTTGAGATATTATTCCTAAAATTGTTTAAATCCTGAAAAACGTGTTGAATTCAGGGGGTGGCCCGGGGGGGGTGACATTCCTCCCCCCGCAACAAAGCATAAAATCTCAAACTTTCTGCGGGGCATTTGAGTGTTTCGGGGGGAGGAGAAGGTCAGCCCCCCCGGGCCACCCCCTGAATTCAATACGTTTTTGTACATTAAAAATTGATGAAATTTCGTTCATTAGCTCTTGAGATATTATCCCTAAAATTATTTAAACCCTGAAAAACGTGTTGAATTCAGGGGATGGCCCGGGAGGGTAACATTCCTCCCCCCCCCCCCCGCAACATTCAAATGCCCCCAGTAAGTTTGAGATTTTATGCTTTTTGTACATTAAAATGTACAAAAGTCCAACCCCCTCCCCCTCTGAACTGTCCCTCCCGGAGAAAAATGTCTGAATTCAACTCTGCTGATAAAATCAGCATAGCAACGCCCCCTGTTGGGCGATTTACACCGAAAACTAATAAGCAGCAATTTATGCCAACGTCTAACTGAATGTGGTTTTATGAAAATCCGTGTATTAGTTCTTGAGATAAAACTATTGCGACAATCGGGAAAAATGCAGCATAGCAGCGCCTCATGCTGGTAGATTTACATCAAAACCTAATACTCAACAACTTATTTCAACGTCAAACTGAATCTGAAGTTTGGTGAATATTCGTGCATTAGTTCTTGAGATAGCAATCTTGCGGAAATCATGAAAAATGCGCATAGCACCGCCACCTGTTGAGCGATTTTCACCAAAAAGTAATCAGCACCAATTTATATGAAGGTTTAACTGAATCTAAAGTTTCAACAGATTCCATGCATTAGTTCTTGAAATAGACCGCGCACAATTTTTTTGTCAGAGACAAACAAATAGACAGACTGACAGACAAAAAATTTATAAAAATAGTCAAATCGTATTCCAGACAAGAAGTTCTAAAACTATAAATCCTTAGAAACCGGAAGTCGAAAATTTTCACGAAAACAACACTTTATTTTTCTAAAGACAAAAGAAAGCAAGAAAAGATGAACGCATCGATTCTGCCCTTGGATCAGAAACGGTGAATCGATTCAGTTCAGATTCGATGCCGATGTCGATCTTCAGATGCGATCTTCAGAATCGTTATTTTTTTTATTTACTTCAATTCTTTAGATGCAATGTCGAATCGTTATATATTTTGATTTACTTCAATTCTTTAGATGCAATGTTGAATCGTTATGTTTTGATTTACTTCAATTCAAATCGCATCGCGGTCGATCCACGATTCGGCTTGAATCAATTCTTCCAATTTTGCTGTTTTAGTGCCAGAATTGCTGTAAAATTTTGTATAAGAGCCTTTTTTTTACTTTCAAGGTTAAATCAGTGTTGAATGCAGGTATTTTTCTTAGGGAGGGATTTATGCGACTCCGGTCGGGATTTGGGGGGGGGGGGGTATTTCAGAGTTCCGTAATGGGGAGGGGGGTGCACATTTGTCCATTAAAAAGCATAAAATCTCAAAACTTATGGGAGGGACATTTCAATGTCCCAGGAGGGATGTCCTCCCGAGCTACCCCCTGAATTCAACACTAGGTTAAATCGTTATACTTTTGTTTAGAAGCCTAGTTATTCAGGTTACTAGTTTATTATATTGTATTTTTCAAGTTCGTCCCTTCTAATCTCTCCACCCCTCTCTCCCCTTTTCCTCGCTAATCTTAATTTACAGGGCCGTTCAAAATTTGCATGCAATTTTTAAAATGTCCAATTCTTGTTCTATTTTATTATAAAGCCACATTTTGAAACCTTGACCAAAGATACTTTTGAGGTCGCCCCTCCGACCGTTTGGGGCTTACCTGCTCTCTCGGGGGGGGGGGGGGATATTTTTTGTTTCTTCCAAACCATATCGTATAACATATCGTTGGAAAGCTTTTAATGTGATCTTTTATTTTCTGTCTCTAGTCTTCCTTCTTTTTGGTAAGGGTCAATCGTGCTCCAACTTTTGCATTGATATTTTTGACAGTAATTTCAAAGGAATATATATTTATTCTTTCGGATTTACTGTTTTAAAGGCAGAACTGCTGTCAAATTTCGCATAAGAGCCTTTTTCTTTCTAGGTTAAATTGTTATATTTTTAGTTTAGGAACATAGTTACTATTTGGGTTAATAGTTTATTAAGCTGTACTTTTCCAGTTCGTCACCAATACATTCCCCCCCCCCCCCCCCATCCCAATTTTCTTAATTATGGTCCAATTTCAATGGGACCTTTTTTGACATTCTTCCCGAGTCATTTGTTTACCAACTAAACACTGATATTATATCTGCAGCTCTTGGTGAGCACAATTTATGAATGGAAATAACAAATTTCGTCTCTTTTCCATTTTAAACTTATCAGTCTTGGTTTAAAGCCACGTGACTCAAGGTTCTCGTTAGTTAAGCGGTATTTCACAAGTTTGTCAAAGTGTTTGTGTAAGTTGTATTATAAAAATTCCAGTCGTTTACAACCAAACTTACTAATTTATGATACTTTGAATTTTATGAAATTTCGGAGCTTTCCGAAACTAAAGGATCCCCTGAATGTTATTAATTTTTTTTCAAGGGTGTAGGTATGAAAATACGTGCTAAAATGCTTTAAAACCTTTTTTTTTTTTTTTCAAATAATATATTTAACAATTTAAACAAAGTGATTCCCGAGAATTTTGTACTGTTTTAAAAGGGGACCACATCTTAGAATGTAAGGGGCGTAAAAATTCGAAACTTGGACAGGGCGATGCAAAAAAAAAAAAAAAAAAAAAAAAATTCTTTTAGAAACTCGAAAAAATTTTATCTTAATTACAAGCTGAGATATTAATTATTATTTCACTAATTGGTTTATTTCTATTAAATGCTTTTTTTTAAAGGCAGTCACGTGATTTTTTATAGCAGCATTAACGTTTTCTACCGTTTAGCGTGCGGTTCTTTGACGGCGGGCTGAGATAATTACTACCTTTTCAATATCAAAAATTTTATAAGTGTTCATACCACTATTTTCGAATAGTAATTTCACAAATATCTTGAATTCTTGCCTAGACTAATGTATCTTCGGATAGGTTGTATAAAGGAGTTTCGTTTAGATACACTTTTGTCTTGAATAGACTGCGCTCCCTGGTGGTGGAATATAGAACTAACAGACCGCGATTTCATTTAAAGTAGAAAATCTAACAAGGCGATCTGTTCGAAACTTCAAGATAGTTTATAACACATAAGAAAAAGTTTAAAAAAGAATGGTGAGCAAATTTCGGGAGGAGGGGGGGGGGGGAAGGCCGCTAGAATTTTTTTTAAACCTTAGCGTTCCTTACCGTTTTAGGTGGGGTTTTTTCACGGAGTTCTGAGATAAATGCTACTTATTAAATATAAAAAAGTCAAAAGTTTATTTACCACTATTTCCGAATAGTAATTTCGGCAAATAGCTTAAATTTTTGATCAAGATTGCCACACTCTTGAGTAATATATCTACTGATAGGTTGTTTAACGGAGTTTCGTTCACAGTTTTATTAGGAATAGAGTGCGCACCCTGGTGGTGGAATCTGGAACTAACATAACGCGATTTTGTTAAAATTAGGAAATCTAACAATGCGATCTGTTTTAAACTTTAAGATTGTTTATAACACATGATAAAAAATTATAAAAAAGAATGGCGCGTCACATTTCGGGGGGGGGGGGATAGAGGGGAGGGGCAGAACAAAATTAGAAAATATAACAGGGCGATTTGTTTGAAATTTTAAGATAGTTTATAACACATAATAAAAAAATTTTAAATGATGAATGTCAAAAATTGGGGGGTGGGGGGAGGTGAGCGCGTTTTTCCGAACCGGTGGGCAAAGTGGGGGGGGGTACACTTATACGGTGCTGTAGGCAGCGGGAACCCGGTTCGCGGTTCGTTCGCTTCGAGATTTCATATTAGGGGGAACCCGCTAGTTACTAGCTATAATGTTAAAGATTTCCAAGCAATATACATGTGCGTCCACTATCCTTCTAAGACAGTAAAATTAATTGATTTTTATTTCTTCTGAGAAATACGTCTTGCAGCAACGATTTTTTTTTTTTTTTTTTTTTTTTTTTTTTTTTTTTTAAATAAAAGAATTTTAATAAACTTTGCTAGTTACATTATTAAACTCAAATTGTAAGAATACTAAATCGGTTCTTATGGCAACGTGAATTATGTCCCTGAAAATTTAAATTTTAATTCAGGCTGCAAGAAAATGACAATGATTTAATTACAGGGACAGTCAAAAGTTTTCCGTTATATAACAGCCAATGGAAAAAATTATTTCAAGTGCATTTTAAGGATGTTACAGACTTTCGAACAGAATGAAATTGATATGCACTTATGAAGTGCACTGTTATAGTACGAGCGCACCACATATGCCACGTTTGACGCGCAATTTCCAACTTGTATTTAACCGAGATCTTTCTTAAAAAGTAAATTTAAATAAAATCTAAATTACAATATTAGTAAAATTACATCTTAAAACTAATAATTTAAAAGTTAAAAACTTTATTATTTGACTCAAAGGTCTGTAATAGCTTACGACTGGGCCCCTGACTTTGTCTACCCTCTAAATGTGAGGTATGGTAGGTGGTCGCTACGGCTCTGCTGATTCGCTAAGTTTGGAAATTAATATTTTTGAGCTTATCTGTGCGAATCTGTGACTATCGAAATATCGATTCAAGTATCGATTCTAGAATTTGGGAATCGATTCTTATTGTGATCGATTCAGTTTTATACGATGTCGATTTTAATCGATTCCTGAATTTTCCAGAATCGCCCATCACTAGGATATAATAAACCGATTACAGAAGTTATTCGTTGCGAATCAAGAGTGATAGTCCCTGATCCTATACGGGCTATATTTTAAGCCGGTGTCACTACCACCTGGATGGCAGGAACAATAAGAAACCCTTTAAAAACATCTAAATTCCGTTTTCTATAGAATATTAGGAAATACCAACAGATTTGAAGGTTAATGTTGGCAAATTAATGGTGATTGTCTCTGTTTCAACATTTTTCGAGACATTCAATTTTACTAACACCAGAGAGATGGTAGACTATTAGACAAAAAGCTTGGAATTTGACATGATGGTTAATTTTAAGATGTGAATGTTTTAAGATTGTTTCAAAAAAATTCAAAACTTCAAATGAATATGATATTGCGTATGAAATGAGCACAAAAGTCTCAGAATACTTTCTAAATTATCATTTATTTGGAATTAGTTTTAGTTCTTTTTATTAATTAAAATCTCATTTCTGTCTATTGCACTTTTATAATGAAGTTTAGTCAAACTGTGGCTTAATTTGTAATTTTTGAATTATTCCAAAAAGTGTACTTCTAATAAAAAGTCATGCAAATATGACTTGGCATATTCCAACTATTACGCGAGTAAAGCCGCGGAGTTTGCTAGTCTACCCTATATATATAAAATCCTAATGAAACGAATTTATGAATCGAATATATGAAACGGCTGAAATGTATCGATTCTTTGAATCGACTGATTAAACAACTGATTTTGTTTCACGGCGATTTCTCCTAAAATATGGAATACTTTGCGATGAAATTAACACCAATAATCAGTGTTGATCCACAGATATCAAAACGAAAATATGCGATTTTTATCATTTTTCTAATAAATAGCAATAAATCAAATAACTACTATAACAGTTAGCTATAGTAATTTTTTAGTAGGTATAGTATTAGAATAACAAATAAAGGCTAAAAATATAATACATTTTAACTTTATTAGTTGCGCCTTACGTTTAAAAGAAAAACACTTTTTTAAAAAATTGACAAATTTCCATTGAAACAAAAAGGATTTTTCTGGTTATGAAA
Source organism: Maratus speciosus (assembly GCA_963932465.1). NCBI lineage: Eukaryota > Metazoa > Arthropoda > Arachnida > Araneae > Salticidae > Maratus > Maratus speciosus. The sequence goes on along the minus strand of OZ010789.1, from coordinate 507,079,176 downwards.
AATTACTGTTTGTAATGAAATATAGTACTTTACTTCTTTTTACTTTCGTTTGGTATTTTGTAATAAGCTTTGCTTGAAAAACTACGAATTGAAGATATTGAGATAAGTTTAGTTCTTATAAAACCATCTCTGGAATTGGAGCCAACGTCTTTTTGTGACGCCTCGGTTACCAGCTTCACACACCGTTCTGCTGTTTAGGTGTGACATGGAAATTGGTCAAACTTACACTCAACCGCTGTTCCACCTGATTGGACCTTAGACCAGATATCTTGATCGGTCACTCTTTGGAGTAAAGGTGGTGTTGAAAGTGTAATATTTTTTCAATGAATCCTTTCGATATATTCTATACACTGTAAAAAAAAAATCTGTAAATTTACTAAAGTTTTTCTAGGAAACTGGGATTCCTAGAACTTTTTATGTATCGACAACAGCAAAACTTCATGTAACAGACACACTTTTGCGCCGAAAATCCAAAAATCTGTAAGGTTACTAAGAATTTTTTAGGAAACTGGGATGCCTAGAACTTTTCATGTAAATGCAACCAGGGTTGCAGACAAAATTTTAGTAAGATTACTGTAATTTTAGCAGATTCATTTGTAAAGTTACAGATTTCTGTAGCTTTCCAAAAACTAGTTTTGTAGATTTGCAGCTTTTTTTGTACAGCTACAGATGAAAGTTTAGTAAGCATGTAACTTTACATCTGTAGAACAACAGATTTTTTTTTACAGTGTAGATTGGAAATTGGTTTTTGGTGGTTAAAAACTCTTGATTGACTTTCTTTTAGAAGCTACGTTTTTAGCATTTATAATTCATCTGAAATCTGACTATCTTATATGATCCCCTTTATCTACGTTAATACTTAAAGGAAAGTTTTCTGGATGGGCAAAAAATGCGTTCCTCTCAATTACTGTATCAATGACTGTCAGCACGTTTTTGGGCAGGTATCTTGACGATTTTATAACTTTAAATACTTATTCTGCTCTATTTATGAAGTGTTTACTTTATTTGATTTGAAACCATACAGGTATATATAACTTTAGGAGAAATAAATGAATATCTTGTGTTCATCTGGTGGGTTTCAATACTTAAATACAATCGAATGACTCTGAATGCCTTTGTTAACCACGTTGAGTGGGAAAGTGTGCTAGGTTCGCGAACAGATAAATGTTCAGGACAGTTATTTGATTTTATAGCAGATATTATGTCCAGCAGGTACTGCTGATCTTTGCTTAAAACTTTTCGGTAAATTTCTGGAATAAAACACTCAAGACTGTCAAAACTTAACACAGGGAGATTCTCATATTTACTGAGTTGTGTGCTAATCGGACCACTAAATGATTTTGATCCAGTCGTTTCACCATCTAAAGTTTGAAACAAATGCCGGAATGGCAATTCATTGAAATGTAAGAGTAATTTCCGGTGGTAAAGTTTGACGGTGTTGAGTGTTTCATTCCAGAAATTTACAGAAAAGATTTTAGCAAAGATCAGCAGTATCTGCTGGACATAAGTTCTGCTATAACATAAGGCAGCTGTCATACGATGCTGAGTCATACGATTATATTTAAGTATTGAATACCCACCAGATGAACACAAGATCTTCATTTATTTCTCCTAAAGTTATATATTCCTGTATGGTTTTCAATCAAATAAAGTAAACTCTTGATAAATAGAGCAGAATAAGTATTTAAAGTTATAAAATCGTCAAGATACCTGCCCGAAAACTTGCTGAAAGTCATTGATACAGTAACTGAGAGGAACTCATTTTTTGCCCATCCAGAAAACTTTCTTTTTAGTATTAAAGTAGATAAAAGGAATCATATAAGATAGCCAGTTTCAGAATAATTATAAATGCTAAAAACGTAGTTTCTAAAAGAAAGTCAATCAAGAGTTTTTAAGCACCCAAAACCAATTTCCTATCTATAGACTACATCGAAAGGATTCACTGCAAAAATATTACACTTTCAACACCACCTTTACTCCAAAGAGTGACCGATCAAGATATCTGGTCTAAGGTCCAATCAGGTGGAACAGCGGCTGAGTGTAAGTTTGACCAATTCCCATGTCACACCCAAACAGCAGAACGATGTGTCAAGCTGGTAACCGAGGCATCACAAAAAGACGTTGGCTCCAATTCCAGAGATGGTTTTATAAGAACTACACTTATCTCAATATCTTCAATTCGCAGTTTTTCAAGCAAAGCTTATTTCAAAATACTAAACGAAAGTAAAAAGAAGTAAAGTACTATATTTCATTACAAACAGTAATTTTTCATAACCAGAAAAATGATTTTTGTTTCAATGGAAATTTGTCATTTTTTAAAAAAAAGTGTTTTTCTTTTAAACGTAAGGCGCAACTAATAAAGTTAAAATGTATTATATTTTTAGCATTTATTTGTTATTCTAATACTATTTCTACTAAAACATTACTATAGCTAACTGTTATAGTAGTTATTTCATTTATTGCTATTTATTAGAAAAATGATAAAAATCGCATATTTTCTCAAATTTTAGAGCCGATGCGCTACCGCCAAACGTAAAAATTTATTTATTTTGTTTTTGCATTTTGCTAAGCTACCCTAGAGGCAAGTTTTCCGCGGTATAGCAAATCAAAAGAACAAAAAAAGTTTTTTTCGGCCCACCCTATTGTACAGATTGACAATTTTTTTATTTTAAATAACGAAAGAAGAAATAAATTAGTATAACATTAATAAATATAAAAATAAAACGTCGAAATAAAAATCACTTAATGACGTAAACACGTGTAACTTGCTAAAAGTCAAGTGAATGTGACATTTACGATCAAGCATTATTCGCATTTAATCTTATAGTTCGCGATAGATTTTTTGCCGACGGGATAACTAAGTAGTACCAAAAATACATATGTAACTGGTATTCTAAAAAGAGGTATTCTCCAAATTTTCGTAAAAAAAAAAATCATGCCAAACATATGACATCCGGCGAAATATTAAATTATGCAACAAACCATGACATTTAATTTCAACTTCAAATCAATGTTTTAATTTACCACTCGAACAATAAAAAAAATGCTACCTGGCGAGTTGAAAAAAAGATATTGGCGAGATTTACACCCGGCTTTTTTTTCTTTCGGCACAGATGTCATATACGGCCCCATATTGGCGCGATTTTTTTCTGACGCCAATGTCATATACGCAACGGGTACTTAATTGGCGCCAAAGTATCGTTATTTTGCTTGATATGGTAAGCCGGATGTTGTTGTTTATGCTGTTGATGCGTTCCTCAAATTGGCGTTGGAAAAAAATCGCGCTATATGACATTTGTTCCAAACCTTCATATGAAAGGCGAAGGGATCAGATTTGTATTTGTTTATGGCATTTGATGACTTGAACTATTATAATATAGATGAAATGATGGGGATAGAATAATATTTGGCGACTTATCACATGTGCCTGGAAAACATTAAAGTTTTAAACTGGCACCTAGAGTTTAAAAAGCAAAGTGTTCCGCCCGGAACTGTTGATAATAGTCACATGATTTAGGCTATTGTTACAGAGATTGTTTTAAAATATCGGTTGACGAAGACTCTGAATACGTAATTCATTTTATTTTAGCTTCTTTTCAAATGTTTAACTGATCCTCTTTAATCAAAAACGAAAACAACCATTGGATGTCTTAACATCAACTGATTCTCCGTTAAATTTTTGCAATCAAAGGGAATTGAATGGAAACCCGTTTACAGAGAGATCTGCACAGCTTTTTCAGTATAGTTTAATCTTCTCTAATATTTTTAAAACCCATTAGATTAGCATGTTTTAAGATTTTTAGATTCTGCGGTGTCTGAACGGGGGTTGGCGAGCGTAGCTTACAGGTGGCAGAGCTCCCTAGTCTTCTATACTCATCTTATAAAGAGGTAAAAATTGTTTATTTGTAGGAGGTAAGCTCTGGAACTACCGAACCGATTCCAAAAGTAATGGTATCAAAAGGATGGTGTTAGTCCAACTTAGAACATAGGCTATATCTTATGTTCGTGCTACTGTCCAAAAGGGTGTGCCGGAGGAAAAAAAAAGTTCTAAAAGTGCAATTTTTGTGTTACTGAAGGGCCTAGAAAAATGAAATTTAGAATATTAGTTACTTATTAGATATAAATGATGTCTAAGAGCAGTTCTTAAACAATTCGAAATTTAAAAAAGGTGAAAATGCGCAAAAAGCGTTCTAAAAAACGTTCTAAATGGTAGTTTTTATATAATCTCAGGAAATACCAAACCGATTTAAAAAGTTTTGGTGTCAAAATGATGGTGACAACGCTTTCTCCAAGATAGGCTATATATGTTAGGTCGATGCCACAAACCCAAAGGGGTGCAGGAGCAAAAAACGTTCTAAAAATGCGACTTATGTGTTACTGAAGGGCGTAGAAATATGAAATTTGAAATATTAGATACTTATTATATATACAGGATTTCTAAGAACAGTTCTTAAACAATTCGAAATTTAAAAGGGGTGAAAATGCGCCAAAAACGTTCTAAAAAACGTTCTAAATGGTGATTTCTACACAATCTCAGGAAATACCAAACCGATTTAAAAAGTATTGGTGTCAAAATGATGGTGACAACGCTTGCTCCAACATAGGCTATATTTTATGTCTATCCCACTACCCCAAAGGGGGTGCAGGAACAAAAAATTTCTAAAAATGCAATTTTGTGTTATGGAAGGGCCTAGAATCATGAAATTTGGAATGGTTGTTACTTATAAGACATAAATGATATCTAAGAGCATTTTCTAAACAATTCGAAATTAAAAAGGCGTGCAATTGTGCGAAAAGCGTTTTAAAAACGTTCTAAATGGTTGTTTCTACACAATTTCAGGAAATAACAAACCGATTTAAAAAATAATGGTGTCAAAATGATGGTGACAACCCTTGCTCCATGATAGGCTATATTTTATGTCAGTACGACTACCCCAAAGAGGGTGCAGGAGCAATAAACGCTCTAAAAATGCAATTTTTGTGTTATGGAAGGGTCTAGAATCATGAATTTTGGAATGGTAGTTACTTATAAGATATAATTGATATCTAAGAACATTTTCTAAACAATTATAAATTAAAAAGGTGTAGAATTATGCGAAAAGCGTTTTAAAAACGTTCGAAATGTGGTTTCTAGACAATCTCAGGAAATAACAAACCGATTTAAAAAATAATGGTGTCAAAATGATGGTGACAACCCTTGCTCCAAGATAGGCTATATTTTTTGTCGGTGCCACTACCCCAAAGGGGGTGCAGGAACAAAAAACGTTCTAAATTACGGTTTTTGCGTTACTGATGGGCCTAGATATATGAAATTTGAAATATTAGTTGCTTATTAAATATAAAGGATTTTTAAGAACAGTTCTTAAAAAATTCAAAATTAAAAAGGGGTGAAATTGTGCGAAAAGCGTTCTAAAAAACGTTCTAACTGGGGATTTCTACACAATCTCAGGAAATACAAAACCGATTTAAAAAATAATGATGTCAAAATGATGGTAACAACACTTGCTCTAACATGGGCTATGTTTTGTGTCGGTGCCACTACCCCAAAGGGGGTGCAGGTGCGAAAAACGTTCTAAATTACGGTTTTTGCGTTACTGAAGGGCGTAGAAATATGAAATTTGAAATGTTAGTTACTTATTAGACATAAAGGATTTCAAAGAAAAGTTCTTAAAAAAATCGAAGTTTCGAAGTTTAAAAAGGTGTGGAAATGCACAAAAAGCGTTCTAAAAAGCGTTCTAAATGGTGGTTTCTGCACAATCTCAGGAAATACCAAACCGATTTAAAAAATAATGGTGTCAAAATGATGGTGACAACCCTTGCTCCAAGATAGGCTATATTTCATATCGGTGCCACTACCCCAAAGGGGGTGCAGGCACAAAAAACTTTCAAAACTGCAATTTTTGCGTTACTGAAGGGCCTAGAAATATGAAATTTGAAATATTATTTATTTATTAGCTATAAAGGATTTCCAAGAACTGTTCTTAAAAAATTCGAAATTTAAAATGATTGATAATGCGTGAAGAGGGTTCTAAAAATTATTCTAAATGGTGACTTCTACTCAATTTTGGGAAGTACCTAATCGATTTCAAAAGTAATGGTTGCAAACTGATGGTGACAGACCTTGTTCTAACATGGCTCTGTTTTTTGTTTGTATCAATACCAACTTGGGATTCCAGGAGAAAAAATAAAAACGTTCTAAATTGCGGTTTTGTGTTATGGAAGGGCCTAGAATCATGAAATTTGGAATGGTAGTTACTTATATGATATTAATGATCTCTAAAAACATTTCCTAAAAAAAAAAAAAAAATCAAAATTTAAAAAGGGTGAAAATGCGCGAAAAGCGTTTAAAAACATTCTAAATTGCGATTTCTATGCAACCTCAGGAAGTACTGAACCAATTTCAAATATAACGTTGTAAAATGATTGTGATAGCTCTTGCTCCAAGATATGCCATGTTATCTCTGTTCCCACTACCCCAGAGGATATGCAGGAACTAAAAAAGTTCTAAAAATGTGATTTTTGAATTATGGAAAGACCTAGATTCATGAAATTTTGCATGGTTTATATTTATTACATATAAATGATCTATCGTATAAAAAGCGTTCTATAAAAGTTCTAAATGCCGATTTGTGAGCAATCTCAGGAAGAATCAAACTGATTTCAAAATTAATGGTAGGCAAATTGATGTTGACAGCCTCTGCTGTAACATAGACGCTGTTTCATGTCGCTGTTACTATCACCTGGAGGTTGCAGGAGCAATAAACGTTCTAAATTTCGATTTTTGTGTTCCGTAGGGGCTAAGAACTTGAAATTAGGCAAGGTACATATTTAGTAGATGTAAAATATCTTTAAGAACAGTTTGGAAAAAATTGGAATTTTTTAAAAAAAAATGGGATGAAAATGCGCGAAAAGCGTTCTAAAAACGCTGTAAAAGCGTTCTAAATTGCGATTTCTATTCGATCTCAGGAAATGCCAAACCTATTTCAAAAGTAATGATTGCAAATTGATGGTGATAGTCCCTGCTCCAACATAGGCTATATTTTATATTGCTGTCACCAACATCTGGGGGTGCAAGAGCAAAAAATTTTCTAATTTGCGTTTTTTTTTGTACAACTGATGGGTCTAACATTTTGAAATATGGCATGGCATTTACTTACAAGATGCAACTGCGTTCTACGAACAGTCGAAGAAAATTCCAAATTTAAAAGGATGAAGTGAGTGAAAAGCGTTCTAAAAACGTTCTAAATTGCAATTTTTATACAATCTTATCGAATACCGAACCGATTTAAAAAATAATGGTGTCAAATTGTTGGTGATAGAACCTGCTCAAACATAAGCTATATTTTATGTATGTGCCACTACCACCAGAGGGTTGCAGGAGGAAAAAACTTTCTAAATTGCGATTTCCGTGATACTGTAAAGGCTAGAAACTTTAAATATGGCATGGTAGTTACTTATAAAATATAAATGCCCTCGAAGGACTGTCGAAAATAAATTCGAATTAAAAACAGGTGAAGTGAAGGGTAGGTTCCAAAAGCGTTCTAAAAAAGTCCTAAATTACGATTTCTATGCAATTTCAGGGAATATAAACCAATTATAAGAGTAGTAATTGTGAATCAATTGTAACAGTCTCCGATCCTACACAGGCTATATTTTATGCGGATGATTCTACTACCCGGGGTTCACAGGAACAACAAACGTTCTAAAAAATGCCTTTAAAAGCTTTCTAAATTACGTTTCTGTGGAATATTAGGAAATAATAAACCAATTTCAAAATTAATGTTAGCAAATTAATGGTGAGAGTTCCTATTTCAACATAGCCCTTTTTGTTGAGAGAGGTGGTAAGACTTGGCATTTGACATGTTGGTTAATTTTAAGACGTAAGAAGATGGTTTCTAAAAAAATCAAAACTACAAATGAATACTGAAATAAGCGTATTAATTGAGCATAAAAGTTTCAAAATATTTTCTAAATTATCACTTATTTAGTTTTATTTCTTTTTATTAATTTAAATCTAATTTTTGCCTAATGCAGTATAATAATGAAGTTTAGTCAAACTATGTTTTAAATAGTAATTTTTGAATTATTTCTAAAAGTATAATTTCTTTTAATAAAAATTAGACTTATAAATATCACTTGGCATATTTCAAATATTACGCGAGCAAAGCCGCGAGCTTTGCTAGTAAATAAATAAATAAATAAAATAAAAATTAATAAAAGTTATTATCAAACTGTGTTTTTCATTTATAATATATCATACGTTTATTTTATGTACGACATAATTGTTTTTACCTTACTTTTTAATATATTTTGCATGCCATTATGTATGCCGGATGCAAATTACTATTGGAAAAAAGGATTTTCTGATTATGAATAGCACGTATAAAATTTATGTATACGTAATTAGTGAAAAAATTCAAATACATCCCCCCCCCCCCCCCATTGCTGATTTTATTGGCGGATAAGTTTCAATGAGAAGTGCTAAAATTTGGCAATTTTTATTTGCTTTTTTAAATATATTTATCAGAAATCGAAATTAATGTAATTAAACTTTAAAACAAGAAACGAAAGCCAGGCGTCAAGCATAGACTATGAAACACTTTTTAACCCATTCGGTATATAATCATGAAACTTCACCTTGTAATAAAAAAGAAATATGATGTGCGTATAAAGAATTTGGAAAATGCATAACACATTTGAAAACATAGTTTCATCCATTAACAGCGATAGTTTCAAAAATATCCAAATTTCTTTGCACAACCCTGTATATGATCTAAAGATCACTATATATAGTACATAGTATGCAAAAACTTCATTTAGATAGGAAATGCATAACACAGTGGAAAAATGCCTTCCATAAATTTTCTTCCTTAACTAAAATGTACTCGAATTCTTTAATTCAGACCTGTATATTATCTATAGAACTTATACACACCAGGTAATGTGAAAAAAACTAGTTACATTTAAAAATGCATACTAAAATTAAAACATTTTTCTAGCAACCATTACTCATGGGCAGTACCCTTCACCGAATTCTTTTTTGTGTCGCTGTAAGTGAACTATGCACACCATCTATTTATATAAAATCTAAGCATCTGTGTGTCCCTCAGAATTCCTGTTGGACCTTCCCATTGACCGTGCCATTATTCTGATGCCATACATAAGGCACTTTTTCGAATTATGGAAATGATCTAAGCTGTGTGCCATCTATTCTTCTTCATTTTCTCTAAAACCTTCAAAAACTATTGAATTAATAATGTTTTAAGCTCTAAATTAAAAATAACCAGCTACCAACAAAAGATTTCCAATATAAACAAACGAACATTTCAGAAATTGTGACTAATTTTACAAATATAAATAATGTGTAGCGATCATTCATTTTTGAAAATTCATTGATAAAAATTTAAACACTTTCGAGTATTGAATGTTTGAACTCATGCGGTATTAATATGCCTTTGACGTCATTCGCCTATGAACCAATGAAAATAGTTTCCAATAAAAGCAAAGTCTTAAAAAACTCCATTATATTTGGTACTTTTATGTTATCCGGGGGCAAATCTCGCAAATAACGGATTTTTTTTTTTGTCAATTGTATTTATTTTTTACCGTGTGTGATATAGAAACAATGCTTTGAATTTGAAATAAGATGCTATGGTATTTATTATTATTTTTGTCATGTATTTTAAAGGAAATGAGTGACAGACATGTATTTTATTTCCATACATGTATTTTGAATGTTTGTTGTATTTTAAATATAAGTTATATTTCTGAAATGAAATAGGTTAGAGGTTTTTATTTTAAGTGAAATTAATGCAACATGAATGATGTCAGTGGGAACAATATTTGAAGATTTATCACATCGTCAAGCTAACATAAAAGTACTTCATTTTTTTTAATATTAATGTAATAAACATAGAGTAGATTAATTTTAACACAATTATTCCAATTGGTAAACAAATCATATTAGATGTTGGACCTTGGACATTGGAAGAACAATTTTCGCAGTGCCTGGGGCCGAGGGCCCCTTACTACAGTTGAAAAATAACAAACAGTAACATAAAAGCACAGAAATATCAGGAACAGAAGTAGCAAGCCATCCAGCTCCCCTTTTCAAAACAAAAGGCCCATTTCAGGCACCATGCAGTAGTAAAATATAAAAAGTTCGTAAATGTTCATAAAAAGTCAAAAGTTCTGTAAAAATATTGAAGAAACGATGATAAAATCTTGAAAAGCAGCAGAAAAATTATTAGAAACACATCGCACCACCATCGCCCCTGCTCCGGCAACTGCAGACAGTGTCCTGACCAATCAAATTGAGTGTGAGGAAAGATAGAAGAAAGGCCACGCCCATGTAGGGGCAGCGGATTGAAATGACAAGTTCAGGTGAAGAGAGGATTGAAAATGCAAGTTCGCATATTAGATGTAAATTTCTAACTGGGCGAAAAATGTCCGGACCAGGATTCGAACCAGGGATCTCCTGGCTGAAGCCGCCAGTGCTCTACCATCTGAGCTATCCCGGACGAATCTGGTGGAACTCTTTCACCCAGCTAACCTGACATAGTCTAATAAACATTCATAACTAATAATAAAAGTAATAAACATAGTCTTTTTTTTTCAGGTTTGTATGTATAATTTATTTTTGAATTTTTTTTTTTATGATGAAACATTAATTTCATTTTCTTTCTTTTTTTTCAAACTTAATTACTTCTCAACATCGCATGATTTTAAATTTTACACCATTAAATAGGTAATTTCAAAGTGTAATTTCAAGTCTAAAATGTTTGAAAACTGTATTTCAAATTACTGACTTTTTATGGTTTTTAAACAAAATAGCTAGATTACGGAATAATAGTTTACGAATATTTTTATTAATTATTTCAAATTTTAACCCTTAAATGCGCGATTTTTTATTTTATTTCGAAAAAACTATATATGATTCCCTGAAAGGTTTATTACACAGGAAAAACAATGAAAAAAATCAGAGATACATTTTTAATATAATACGTCAAACTTTTTTTCTGTTGTACGTATCCTATACAAGTAAAAACTAATGTCGTGTGGCTTTTTTACGCTAAAATATTGCAAATTAATAATAATTTTAATAATTATGTCTCCAAATACCTTATTTTACATAATTATTTATTTTATAGAACTTAACCTTTAACTCTTTAATTCCCATGATAGAATACGTTCTAGAAATTACGTAGTTCAGAGAATCTGACTTCACACCAGAAAGTTCCAATGGTTAATTTCGCTTCATTTTAATACGGAATGTCTGTTATTAAAGTAAAGATTGCTGTTTTAATTTTCTGATGTGAATTAGGTATATACGAATAAAAAATTCTATTAAATTCAAAACACTTATTTTCATATATGCAAAGCTGCGCACTAAACGGTTAAGGGAAAACCACAATTTCTACCCACCGTCTTAGGACATGTGTTTACACTAGTATTCTATATTAAGCATATTCTAGTGCACATCACTGATATACTTAATGTAGTTCAATTGGAAAATGCATAGCTCAATTACAGATTCAATGAAGCAATTCACGCTCATACACAATAATGCTTACAAACTATTTTGCGTAGCCCTTTAAATCATCCATAACATTTATACATAACCACGTCGTATGCAAAAATTAAGTTAAACTTAAAAATGCATACTGCCACTGAACACACATTTACTGTAGGCATTGCACTTAGACAGTACTGCAACAGATTTATTTTTTGTGTCACTGTAATTGAACGATAAATGCTATGCACTTCATATTTTTTAGTAGGAATCTTGTAATGCATCTCAGTCACGTCTATCAATTTGTCTATAAATAGACAAAAATTTTGTTAAATTTCACAAAGCATACCACAATTTAAAACGAACTTCGGGCAGTTATAGTTCGTGGAATACTGTAACCGACATCTTTTGTTTGTCACGGTAAATGAACGGTAACAGAGATTCATGCCATGTTCCACAGTAAACATCTTGTTGTGCGCCTCTGCAATGTACTTAAATTTCATTTTTTTGAAATAGTGTAACATCATTTGAATATTTTGCAAACAACCACCCCTCCTCCGTACACCATCATGTAAGTGAATTCTTTTGTGTTACCGCGTGAATGAATGATAAGTGCTTTGCAATCCATATTCTACAAAATGCTTATTTTATTGCACCTCAGAAATACATATTTTTCATTTTGCTTGAAATAGAGTAACATCTATAAAATGCACCATAAACAATTTTTTTGAAAGACCATTTTGTAACGGAATTCTTTTGAGTGACCTGCGAACGAACTATAAATGATCTGTACTTAATTTTCAATACTCCACATATCATGATAAACCTCAATAGCATAGCAATCTGTTTATATTTAAGGGAATTTGAGTACAAAAAGACAGATAGGCACATATATAGACAGGCGGACAGGCATACAGACAAACGGCTAGACAAACCAAATTCATAAACACTTTTGAACTATGCTGGAAAATGTTAAAAAGCAAGTGATTGTGAGATGAGATCTATGCCTTTAATTATTTCTTATTAAGAAATTCGTAATGCTTAAGATATCGGAAGGAGAAGAAAGACCGGTCTAAAATCAAATAATCATTAGAAATAGCAGTATTTGAAACCTAATGGAATTACGAAATCAATTTGTTCTATCAAACTAAAAGACTAGCAACTTTAAAATCCGATACCGCGTGTCTTCCTCATAAACAGTCTACTAGCTGCAATTTTCATTTATATTTTTAAATAGCTGCTTTTATATGAAATGATAGATTATTGGAAATGTAACCGTTCTCGATGAAAGTATCTATAGCGGTGGAGAAGCTTTCTTGAAATGGGCTTTGAAGATATTTATAATGATTTAAAATTTTCAAAGATTCATTTAATGTAAAGCATGCTACTCATTAAGAAGAAGATTTCTTGAAATTTCAGTGATAAGCAGATTTAAAAATATCCATTTCCTCGAATTTTGTACCTATTGAATGTTGATTTAAATTAGAAAGAATTATCTAATTCAAATATTTCTGTAGAAAATATTCATTGTACAACGAAGTTTTAAGGATTTTACAATTCCTTTCCCATTAAGTTACAATGTAGCTAGCGATACACTTCCTAAAACTTATTAACATCGTATAAGTTATTATTTTAATACGTTAAATTTCGCAAAGAATGTTACATCATTAATAAAGCTTTATTAGCCAAATGAAGTAAGAACATTTTTGATGTATTTTCTTATGGCCACAAAATAGAGAAGTTTGTTTAATATTTCTGCAGAGAACTTTCGTCTTCTAGTATAAATTTATAAATTCTAATTCTAACTTTTAATTTAAACACATAAGTATTGAAAAACATTTTGAAACTAATATTTTTGTTTTCACATTGCAAAGATAAGTTACATTTCTAATATTGTTAATAAGAAACTAAAACTAACTGTTCTTTTGTTTGCATAAGTAGCATTAAAATAGAAAATAAAGTCTTTGTGCAAGAATATTAAAATGCAGAAAAACAACGTTAAAAAATGCACAAATAATACACAAAAAGCGGCAAAGAGCTTTTTCAAATCCACAAGTGAGATTCTTCTTCAGTGAGACAGAGCAGGGCACAGCGTGCTTGAAAAAGCGTGCCCAGTCTTACTTTTTCAAGCACGCTGTGCCTTGCTCTCTGTTGCACTAAAGAAGAATCTCGCTGGTGTATTCGAAGCAGCTGTTTGCTTTTTTGTGTATTATTTATGCATTTTTATCCCTTAAATGCCGAGTGTTGCCTTTCGGCAACATACCCAATTTAGGCTTCTAAAATACTATTAGAATAATATTGAAGCTATAATGCCTAATGTTGCAATAAAATACATTCTGAAAATATTATTAAATAGATTTTCAACATGTAGATGGCAATACTTGTGCTGTTTAAGAATAAAGATAGATTCATTTTTTCAATTGTTCTAAATTTTCTTTCTGTTTTGTTTTGAAGCTTTCGAAATATCCTATTTTGTTCTGCAGTGAGCAAGTAAAATTTATTTCTTATCATACTACTTAATTTTCTTCTGTGTTTAATATTATAGAATTTTATCAAGGAAAATTATTTTTTCCATTAAAGACCAGTATTGCCGATTAGCAACAAACAGTTTTTAAGCCATAAAACATATTTAAAACAAAATAGAATTTTATAAAGAATTTTTCCCCTGATTTATTTTTAAAATGAAAGCCAAAAAACATTTTTAAAATTATTTTTGAAAAATCAGGCATTTAAAAGCTAAATGTTGATTTTCTGCATTTTAATGAGTAACATTGCTAGTAAAAAATATAGAATACTTTTTTTGGAAAAATTCTTCAATTTAAATGTACATATATTAAAGTTAGTGGAAACGGGTTTCTTTTAATCTGAAATAATCGACTAGAAATGAGTTAATATAACGAATACAATGTTTTTTTCATTTATAATACACGAAACGTTTGTTAAATTTTCAGCTAGTATATACACTAGGGGATCGTAGCTGGGCTTCCCGGGTTAAAGAATATAGATGAAAACATTTTTTTAATTGAAAACTAATAATTTTTTTTATACGCAATAAATTTTTTAGATCGACCACTTACATTAAAAAAGCATTTTTCATATGGAAAATACGAATTACACAATCAAATAAATTTTGAAATTTATCAAAAGCGGTATTTTCTTATTAGCCGCATGCTAAGAGTTTATTTGCCAAGATTTTATTACTTATAGCATCCTTTTATATTCTGATAATTACAGAGCTTATACATGTCTCGTAAATGTGTGTTTTATTTATATTATTTTATTTATTTATTCATAGGGAAGTTTTAAAATGGAAATTAGCCGTAAGAAAATGATGAACTCTTTATTTTGTTTTAAGGGCAAACGGATTAATCTTTCGTAATCGAGCTCCGCGCGATATAGATAAATTAAAAAATATTTCATGCTTTAAAATTGTTTTTAAAACCATAGCCAATCAGTAAACTGATATGAACTTTGCAAACAAATTCTATTTGAAAAAAAAAATCCTTTTTGGTGATCTAAAAATTTAAATTGTACGATTACAAATATGTTAGATTTGTGTTTTTTCAATTTTACTCTTTTATTTGTTTGTAAAAGAAGTATTAATTTCGTTAATTTGTCTTTCACAAACATGTTAGATTGGTTGTTTTTTTAATATTATTCTGTTATTTGTTTATAAAGGAAGTATTAATTTCGTTATGCAAAAATAGTCAGAAACAAATGCTGAAAAATGTTTGTTGCTTTATGTGCAAAATGTTTATTATTATTATGTACTAGAAAGGTAGCCCGTCAAAAATGACGGAAATTTAGATATAAAGATATATACAACTCATGTGCAAGAATATGAGTTTTCTCGCTTGTTCCGCAGTGATAGATGAAAATAACACATTTTAAGAACGAAACACATTTATGAAAAACTGTGTACAGTAATCTGCACAGTTTGGTTCCAAGTGTTATGCAGATTTGAGGCTTTTTGCGGTCATGTCTATTCAATCTTTGTTTACATTTTTTAAAATTCGTATATTGGACAATTTAGATTGCTGAGCCTTAAAAATAAATAAATAACACACTTGAAGTAAGGTTAAAAACTATTAAATTATCGTATACGATTTCATGAAATGGTATTATATGGTATTATATGTGTGTGCTTCACGATCTTGGTTACGACGTTGGCGAAATTGGCTGCAACTTGTCATAATCCTAATAGTGTGGGCCGCTATAACAAAAAAGTAACCAGTTTTTAGTAAAATTTCTGATATAAAGTAGCTTTCAAAAACTTGTGTAAAATTGCAGGCCGTTCTCGTGTTATGTCAGTCCTAGCAATAATATTTCTAACACTGAAGATTTTCCATGTATATATGTAATTTAGAAAAGCTTCTCCAAAAGAAAGGTCCCGAAATGACATTGTAATTCCTCTAACTTCAAAGTTTAATCGGGCCCTGATGTAGAGTACTGAAATCTAATAAATACAGTTATTTTGAATGTTACAACAGAATTAAACAGTTAAACTTATTTAACTTAAACCCGCTGTTACTTCCCGATGTTATTTTTTAGTATTAAGAAAGAAAATTATTTAAAATTTTCAAATCATGCATTTATGAATTTTTTCCGTCTTTAATAACTAAATAATGAAAAAATAGGCTTTTGTTCTGAGCTCATAAATATGACAATAAAATAATGTAACTAAGAGAGATTGCAAAATTAAATCTTTGTGATTACAAACCATAAACAAACGATACCGCCACCACTTTTCCTACTATGACGTCATTAGATTATTGCCCATTGATTGTTGGAGAACTTACTTTGTGAATGATTACCTCAATGATTTCATATTTTTGACGTTTCACGATGAATGAATCACTTGTGTTTGTTTAGGTATATGGAATGAGATATTAAGCTGTGAAACTAATTTCAATTCAAGTTATCCAAGGATATATGTATTTTTAATTGAAATTAAAAACAATGCTTTGATCTCGAAATAGAAAGTTTTAGTTTGTATAATTTGTTATTTCTGTTAATTATTTATTTAAGTGCTTTTCCATTATAGCGCATTTTTAAAAAAAGCTTGGCGCGATTCGAGTATCAGAAAGTGAGATATGTTGCGAAAATATATAAATAGCTACGAAAACAAATCTAATGAACTTTTATCTTTATTTATATATGTTTATAATTTTTTTATATACAAATCACGGCACAAATTTCAGATATCAAACGGTACAGATGTCATATTCGTCCCATATTGGCGCGATTTTTTTCGGTTGCCAATTTGGCAAAAACATCAACAGCATAAACAACATAATCCGGGTTATCACATCAAGCAAAATAACTACACTTTGGCGCAAGTTAAGTACCCGTTGCCTATATGATATTGGCGACAGAAAAAAATCGCGCCAATATGGGGAGAATATGACATCTGTGCCGAACCGGGATACCTAACTGGCGCCAAAATGGTGTTATTTTGCCTGCTATGGTAACCCGGCTATTGTTTTTAATTTATTAATAAAAATTTTATTTACTTTTTTTTCTGTTTTTTAATTATATAAACTGCTTTGTTCTATAGTTATTATTCAAACTTTTATTTATTTATAGTTATTTCCTTTTCAAAATTATAGCAAACAATTGAAAAATATATAAGTAACTGGTATTCGAAAGCGAGATTTCTGCCAAATTGGCGTCATAGAAAAATCACGCCAACCCCCATGCGTATATGACATCTGTGCAAAAATTACTTATGTTACTTTATAAAAATGGGTAAATAGCTTTTTTTATATTAAATTGTCGACACAGATGTCATATACGCCCATATTGGCGCGATTTTTTTTTTTTTTTTTTTTTTTTTTTTTTTTTTTTTTTTTTTTTTTGACGCCGATGTCATATACGCATCGGGTACTTAACTGACGCCAAAGTGTCGTTATTTTGCTTGTAATGGTAACCCGAATGTTGTTTATGTTGTTGATGTTTTCGCCATATTGGCGTCGGAAAAAAATCGTGCCAATTATATGACATCTGTGCCAAATTGTATGCATATGGAAAAAATTGTTTGTGAGTATGAAGCAGTAAATAGGTTGTCAGAAAATACGTTGGCAAACTTCTTTCGGTACAGATGTCATATTCGCCCCATATTGGCGCGATTTTTTTCGGTTGCCAATTTGGCGAAAACATCAACAGCATAAACAACATAATCCGGGTTACCACATCAAGCACTTTGGCGCAAGTTAAGTACCTGTTGCCTATATGATATTGGCGACAGAAAAAAATCGCGCCAATATGGGGCGAATATGACATCTGTTCCCTTCTTTCTTGCCAAGAAACTTTTATCCGAAGTATTGTACATAAGCAATGATTGCTATAATGCATTTTTAATTATGATATGCGCTTTTATGCTTCACTACATTTATGCATATTATACTGTGTGTACAAATGCTACAGTTCATATGCAGGGCTACACAAAAGAATTCGTAAGGGTTACTGAGTATGAGAGTAAATTGCTTAAAGGTGGTTTTTAAAGGAGTTATGCATTTTTACGCTGAACTGCATTTAGTTTCCTAAGAAATGTTTGTGGAATATAGATAAAATGATATACAGGGTCACGCAAAGAATTGGATACATAACCGTCTATGTATGATAATATCTGGAAATGTGATTTCAGTAGTTTTAAGAGTAGTTTAAATTAAATTTTAGCTAAATAGTTGCATGAAATAACGGTACTATTGGCTATGGACGGTAACTGCTGAATTCAATTTTTTAAATTTTTTATGCGTTTTCTAAAATGTTTACTTAGTTATCTTGGTACTTCTTATCCTTCAACCAAATTACTGTCGCCAAATTGTAAGATTAATTGCCAATAATGGTTGCCATTAATTAATTAATTAAATGCCAATAATGGCCAATAAAACCATTAATTCGACGTTTTATTTGTATTTTTATTTATATTTTACTATTGATTTGGCGATTTATATAATTTGGCGAAATTGGTCGACGGGATATCTAAGAAGTAACGTTATCTTATTTACCTTATTTCCCTAAATAACGAAGTTTTGTTAAAGCATTCAGGGTGTGTTGGAAAGTGTTTCATATTCTATGCTTAACGCATGATTTTTCTTTCTTCTTTAGTCTTATTTTGCATTTATTTTATTCTTAATTATATTGCTTATACTGCTTTATAGAAACTTATAGAAACCTTATAGAAACTTTGGCACAGTCGTCATATACGTTATCATATATTGGCACGATTTTTTTACGACGCCAATTTGGCGAAAACATCAACAGCATAAACAACAACATCCGGATTACCATATCATGCAAAATTACGACACTTTGGCACCAGTTAAGTACCCGTTGTGTATATGACATTGGCGTCAGAAAAAAATCGCGCCAATATATGACATCTGTGCCGAAACTTTAATATCTAATGTTTAAACTCTTCGCTCCACTCCCCTTGCATATAGTACAAACTATAACACGGATAGCGCAAAATAATAGACAGTTTGTTACTTTTCCACTGTAGGTGCTTTGGCATTTTTTTTTTAAAAGCTTGGTGTTATTTGGGCATCAAAAAGTGAGATTTGGGTACTTTTCCGCTATGCGGACACCATTGTCGCCAAGCGTAATAGTTGGCGCAAAATCGTGAATTGAAGCATTTGAAAAATAAAAGAAAAACCATTGTCGATACTAAAGTGAGCATTTAAAAAATATAACATTTGAAAATTCCAGACTTTTACGAACTATTTCATCAAATCACAAATACATACTTAAAATAAGTGAACAAATAACTGCTATAAAATAAAGCAATAAAATAAAACTCATATTAAACTGCTGGCATAAAATTACAAATATCTTTTAGCATTTTAAAATAATTGGCGCATTAGCATACATCTTGTCATGGTGTTCGTATAACTGAAAAATATCTAGATTTGTTGTCAAATCATATAAACAACTATGAAAACAAATTTGATGAGCGTTTTTGTGTGTTTTATATGTATATTATTGAGATTTTTATGTACAAATTGCATCTGTTTCTGTATAAAATTAGAGAAACGGCTTTTTTATGTTAAATAAATCGTATAAATATCGAAAAAAAATGCGTGTGTATATAAAATGAAACAGTGAATAGGTTCCCGGAAAATATCTTACCAAATTTCCATTTTCGCCAAGGCACCTATACTGGAAAAGTACCTAAAGCACATTAAAATCGCGCAGTTAGGAGCTCACACAGTACACCGTTGTCTATTGGCGGTTATTTTATTAGTAGCATCGGGAGGAAGATGTAAAGATGTACTTTAAATTCTCACCCATAGATTTCAAAAAAATATCTTAAAAGAGTGCAGTTTAAATTAAATTTCGGTGACCTCCATTATGAAAGATTAATGGTTTTAAATGGGAATTTCGCCAAATTAGTCAGCTATCGCCAAGTTGGCTAACATTTGGCGCTACTGTGGTAACCCTGCATTAATATTTTTCAACAATTACTCATTTCAATGAGGCGGTCCTACCGGAATAGTGAGGGACACACAGAGACTTGGATTTTATATAAATAGATTGAAACTGGCACGTGATAAGATAAACTTAAAAATCATCATGCTTAAAAATTATTTTAGAAAATATAATCCATCCGCCAATGAATACAGTTTTTAAACAAATTGCATTTGAAAGTACATTTGTTTCCCCTATGCGACGAAAATTGAAAATGTACGATGGTAAGAAGATTAAAAAATTGCAGTAGCGAAAATTTCAAGACCAAAATTTGATCGTGAAGTGTTGCCATTAGCAAAATGACGTCAGCGTTACACACAGTTACGTTTGTTCTTTATAATATAGATACATAATCAGTAAAATATAATAAAGATCAGTTATTAGGATGTGGTTATCAATTGAGGCTCTTATGCTTGGATTTCCGGAATGAAAACAACAATTTTCACCTTCTCAAAATTTGCATACGCACTTCTCATATCCATATTCATTATTTTTTTTTAAATTATATTTTGTTTGATCATTTAAAAATCATTTTAACTCAAAACTTGAAGTCACGATTGTCAGCAACATCTTTTATGTGAACAGACGCACTCTATATTTGAGATTTTAATCTCAATTTTGGAGAGTAAAAATTTCCGTAATTTATTTTTTTTCAGAAGCATTTGTGTTAAAAGGCTTAGTTTTATCTAAGAAAATGATCATTTTCTTTTAAATATGACTTCCTTTTCACTTAAATAAGCATTTCGAATAGTGTCTGAAACTTAGTATCAGTACACATGCAGAAGGAAAAACAATATAGAAAATTTATGAGGAAAAATGCGTGTTTTCAAAAGCAGTATGTCATTTTCCGTTATTATGCCCCTAATATAAAATTCTGCTCCTAATGGGATTTTGCGCCACTAAACCATATACAACAATTTTTATCAAAAATTTTGAATTTTTATTAGAAATTAGCATGAATAAAGTTAAAAATACCTCATTATTTCTCTCTTGTCTGGAACAATGAAAGCTATCTAATTTTCACCATTTTGAAGAAATTTCATAAAATGTTTTTTAAATTAAAATATAAAAGTGGGGATATTTAAAAAAAAAAAAAACAGATTGTGCGATCACATCTACAAAGGAAGAGCTTCCAGTTAAAAAAAAAAATACTTATATATTAGCAAAATTGGTTCAGCAGAAAGATCAGGGCAGATGACTAAAAAACACACTTGTGTTGTAAATATATAGATTATGTAGAATTAGGAAAAATTAAATTAAGCAAATTATGTTATTTTGATAAAATTATAGTAGAATTTCCTGAAGAATAGCATTAAAATTTTATTATTCGAGAGAATTTTCAACAAAAACTTCAGGAACATGGTATTATTTTAAACCACGAATTATTTGTTTGCTTGTCTAACTCGGCGAAGCAAATCCATCCAGGCGAGAATCATCAATTTCTGTAATATAAATCACTATTATTTGCATGTTACCTCTCTTTTATAAAGACACTCTAAATTTTTGTAAAACATTACGTTTTATCAGAGTGTGCTTTCGATTACATTATTTTCAAAAGTGAAGCATTTTCACCTGTGAAGAATTCCAAAGCAGCTGGGCTGTGAAAATGACGCACTTATATATTACTATTCCGGTTTAAGAATTAAAATACATGCTTTTTTATAAAATGACGTCATTTGCATCCGCTAAAGCAATCTACTTTTACAACCCAGTCTTAAACTTCGTCTATAGAAAAGTGTGCATATGACGTCATTATCACGGAATAACAGACAATATTCTTGGCATAGCTCATATTTTATTTTCAACTATTTTTTCAGGTTTTATGAGAAAATGGCAACAAAAAGATACAGTATCTCCTATTTTTGACTATTTTCCGTTTACTTTCAATTACTCTCAGTGGAAATGAGGTACTTTTGTTGCCACGATAAAAAAAATGGTATTAAAAACTGCAAACAAATTAATATCTCAAAAATTAATCGAGATACAGCTTTCAAACAAATTGCATTTAAAATGGCATTTTTTTCTTTATACGACGGTGTAAAAATTTAAAATGTGCGATGTTTAGATGTTTAAAAATTTGCAGTAGAGAAAATTGCAAAACCGAAATTTCATTTCAAATTTAAAAGTGCTGCCATTCGCAAAATGACGTATGCGTTATGCACAGATATGTTTGTCCTTTATAATATAGATATTACAGGGTGCAATATGTTATCTATCTCGCCGACCTTTAATTTATCAACCGTTGGTCGTAGACATATAGTTCTAATTACAAAAACGTTTCAAATGAAGTAAATATTCATGCTGTGGCATTATTTAAAGTTAAAAATCAATTTTATAAAAAGTACGAAATCTAATTTTTTATACGGTCAGCCAGTCCCTATAGTTATATTTAGTAAAACTTTACTCATATCATAACAGATATAACACAAAAAGTTTGACATCTGTACTACAAAAATGACAGAGTTATTAAATTTCAAATTTTGAGATTTTTGCACATGATTTTGTCTTTCATTGAGGGATCAGTTAAAAGATGAATTAAAGTAATTCGAGATCAAAATCAGGGTGCAATGTCCTTTTTACGCCGAAACCACCTTTAGCCGGTATCGCCAAATCGGGGTTTCACAAAGAGGGTTATTTCATATAAAAAGTTTAGCTGATTTTTAGGGTCGTATCAGAAAAATAAATATCAATTTATTATAATATCAGAAAACGGTCTAGTATAAAAAATGAATACATAAAACGCTGGAATCTACTAAAGATACTGCTCAAAGTATTCTCCATTGGTGGCAATGCACAACTGAATGCGTGACAGTACTGCGTCGTGGGCAAGTTATACACTCTAAAAAAAACCCTGTTGATTTAACAGAAAAGTTCTGTCAGCTATGCTACCAGATAACCCCTGTAGTTTCTTCAGAGAAAATCTGTTAAAATTCACACAGATTTCTCTGTAGTTTCTTCAGAGAAAATCTGTTAAAATTCACACAGATTTCTCTGTAGTTTCTTCAGAGAAAATCTGTTAAAATTCATACAGATTTCTCTGTAGTTTCTTCAGAGAAAATCTGTTAAAATTCATACAGATTTCTCTGTAGTTTCTTCAGAGAAAATCTGTTAAAATTCATACAGATTTCTCTGTAGTTTCTTCAGAGAAAATCTGTTAAAATTCATACAGATTTCTCTGTAGTTTCTTCAGAGAAAATCTGTTAAATTCATACAGATTTCTCTGTAGTATAGACAGAGGAAATATGTTATCCAGTAGAGATTTTCTCTGTAGAATAGACAGGTAATATAGGCAGAGTAATCCTATTAAATTGATATACTTTCTCTGTAGTTACGAATAGGGAATCCTGTTAAATTGATGTAGACTTTTTCTGTTGTAACTGAATTTCTCCATATCCAGAGGAAACTATAGTTTTACAGATTTTCTCTAGTGTGAAACAGAACTTAGAGTAATCCTATTAAACTGTTTCTTCAAACAAAACAAATTTAATTGTGTGTTATATCAGGCTAATTTGTTTAATAACTATTTTATCTTATTTTTCTGCATCTATAATAAAATTCTATAAGGGAAAAAAGTGATCATTTAGTGTAAATGAATAAACAATTTTATATTAGATTGTACATAATTTTTATCTGATGACCTTAGTTAAAATGGATTTGGCAGTACTTTTCTTATCAATAAGGATAATTAATTACATATTTATATATTAAATAAAAATATTTTGAGAGTGTGTTTAAATTAAAAGTTACCAAAAGTTTTAAGAATGTGTTACTAATTGTGAATTTGGGTGGGTACTTAATTACAAAAAGAACACATTTCGGTGTTTAGCGGTAATGAAATTTTACGAGTGTTCCACTTGATGACAGGATCGATACTCAGAACAGAACAAGACTAACTTAAATTAAAGAATTAAGCAATTAATTAAAAAAAAAATTCTCTTAAGGTATACTCTAAAGCCCTGCACTGTAACTTTTTTTTTTTTTTTTTTTTGCAAATTATGAAATGAATCCATTTCAAATCTTAAAGCATTGTAGTTGATACTTATGTTTAGTATGCGAATAAACACTGAATATGAATATATATGTATGCATATTGTTTCAAGATATTTTTAATTTGACTCATGGATTGGATACAAATAATCAACATTATTATTCGAGTAAAAGTTACAAAATTAATTAAATCAAAATTTTAAACCATTTATTATGGCGCAGTAGTTGAAAGCATTCACATTTGAAAGATTTGTTATTTATGTATGAAAAAGAGAGATTATGACATGATAAAAGGTTTAAGGAGTGTTTTGCTTCATCTTTGATTTCAGCTTTTATTGTATTGCAATTATAAGAAATAATTTAAATTTGCAATATCACTCCTGAATATACCTGCATTTTTATACCATTATTGATTCTACCTATTTGAATTCTAAATGAGATACATGTTCAAAGCTCTCTCAAGAGTTTAATAAAAACAGTGCACTTAAAATTCCAGCCAAAAATAAGTAATTTAATATTTATTGGCTAGTTTTGAACATCAACAGATATGCAAAGTTTATTCCAGCTTGATAACTGTGAAGTAAAATGTCTATTAAATCTTCATAGTAAGGGAGGGGGGGGGTATCTAATAGCGTTGAATTTAGGCAGTGGCATTCCCCAGATTTGAGATTTTATGACTTTTAAAGGCCAAAAGTGCAATTTCCCTCGACAAATTCCTAAAATACCCCCCCCCCCCCCCCGAGTTGCAGAAATCTATCCCAGAGAGAAATGTCTAAATTCAACACAAGAATCTAAACAATAATGAATGTGAGTTTAGTGTAAAATAGATTTATAATGGGACAATTTAATTGAAATCATGAACGAAAAAAAAAAAAAAAAGACTCAAATATTAAAAATAAAATGCAATAATTCTATTAGAAACAGTGATAAATTTGACTAGACCTTAATCAGGAGAATTTTTAGAAGATTTTTATGACAAAATTTATGCAATTTCAAAAATACTTGATTACCACTACTACAATGCATTGTCATACAATTTTTTTTCTTCTGTAAAACTAATAAACCGAGATGCGGCAGTACAGACAAAGTTTTTTTAAATGCAATAATTATGATTGCTGTCTCATAAACACCTTGCCAGAATAGGAATTACTCCATTTAAAAAATAGGCTCAAAATATCAACTTTGATGGCATTTTTAGATCTTTTGTTGTCATAAATAATGCCATTTGATTTCTTAGTTTTTAAATAGAATACCTGTTTATTGTGTGTATCTAAGAATGACTGTACTAGAAAGCAGCCAGTTTGGATTTCAGAATAGAATTATTAATGATTAAGTTCTCATATTTTCAATAATTGTATTGATTTTACAGTAAACTTTCTGTTGATCCCAACTTTTATTAATGCATCTTAAAATGTCTTAGTATTACATTCATTTAAATGTCTTTATATTGTATAAGGCAGCACATTTCTATGATGAATGCTAACTATAATCAAAGTAATATGTAATTTTAACAATTACCCATTCCAAAAAATACAAAACTATTCTAATTCAAAACAACATAATTGTAATATCATCATGAATAAGTTAAATCAGGATAACATATATTAAAGGCGTAATGCCCTTCAATCAGTGATCTAAGTAGCCATTAATTATAATTAGGACCTTAGAAATTATGTAAACAATTCATAACTATTTTTGGATAATTTTTTTAAGCTTAAAAATACTCTGTGGTTACATAAAACAAAAATTATTATTTGAAAGTAATAACGGAATTTTTGCATAATTTATGAGGCCCTAATTAAAATCTAATCTGCTCAATGATACAGAACTTCAAATCTGTTACTGGATATTGCAATGTGAATAATGTTGCAAATATATGACAAATACTGCTAGGATCAGATTATTAACAATAGACAAGATCTGAAGCAATTATTTGAAAGTAATCAAATTTATAAATCCAGTACAGGAGGGAAAAAAAAAATCAATTTTATCTCACTACACAGCTCATTTTTTATTTTTATTTTTGAGGGTGGGAAGCTATATTTTGCTTAGTCTCAGAATTCTAGAATTTTACTAAACTTTATTTTTCTACTTTTTTTTTTCCTCCTCTCTTTCTCCGCATCTCTCCTATACTTCATGTATTTTCAAAGTAACTAAGCACTAAAAGATATAAAGTTAATTGAAATGATCAATTTATTTACACTCTAAATGATGGATATCATCAACACCTAGGTCAATTAAAACCATTAAGAGGCTTTCTAAAAGCTCATCAGTTATGGCTGGTAAAATTGTTTTAATTGAGGATTTTACTTCTTCCATTCTAAATGAAAATACACAACTTCATTAAAATTTACTATGAGTTCGTAAAAAAAGGCCAAACACAGATTGGAAAGAATGAAGTCCCAATCTAGAAAAAGAAAAATGGACCAAGTACAGTCTTTACAAAACTCTAAAATGTTGTGTCTTACCACAACAAAACTCAAGATATAAAAAAAAGGAAATTAACTATTACAACTTACAAGGATAACCCTTAAATTAATTTTACCAATCAGTGAAATAAACTAGTAATGAAGTATTAAATGAATGTATGTGAACTAGTAATGAATTATAAAATATATTCCCGAACCATGCACTTCGCATGATTCCTTGAATTCCCTTACCAATTAGATTAAATGTTCCCGAACCATGCACTTCGCATGATTCCTTGAATTCCCTTACCAATTAGATTAAATGTTCCCGAACCATGCACTTCGCATGATTCCTTAAATTCCCTTCACTAATAAAGTTAATCTCTTAAAAGTTTACTCATTCTACAGAATTTCATTAAATTGCTGGCTAAGATCAGACACAGTCAAATTTAAACAAAAACAAGGCTGATTAATTCAAAATCTACATATTAACATTACTAACAAAAAGGCAAGAATAATCAATTTCAATTCAAATCAGTCATATTAATAATTAAATATTTGACTGTCTCTGATAGATTCTGAAATTGAAAATTAAAATCTCTTAAGTGAAAAAATAGGCACTGCAGGAAATTATTGTTTACACTCCAAAAAATTATTATTTGTATTTCAGTAACTGTAATTATTATTTAAATACATTTTGAAATTAAACATTCTAAAATTATCGTACACAATAAAATTAATTTCAAAATTCACAATTGACAAAAGAAAGGTGCGCAACTTCCATTTGAGAAGTGTCAATAATTCAACCATCATTCCAACCAACCCATTGTTACAATACATAAAAACAAAACAAGCTATTTCTATTAATTGAAATTCAGATTTGGTAGACAGTATGCAATTTTTTACCATTAGTTAAAACAAAAATTCTGTGCCAAGAAACTTAATAATGATAGAATTTTATAATATTTAACTAATTACTCACTACTGACATAACCCTAAAATGTAAAACAGATCGCTACTTTAGTAAACAAAACTAAGATTGCGATTTTGTAACAAATTGGCCCCATAATTAAAATTAATTTTTTAAATATTGTTTTTAGTTTAAGTTAATTTAAAATTTAGATATTCGTGACTTAACAAAATATAGTATAGCTATTCAGAACATAACCTTGTGCACGCTACTGTTCAAATAAAAAATGAAATACAAGGAAAAATAAATACGCATGTAAAGTAAGAAAAATTATAAAGTTATTTTTATTCACAGGTAATATTTCTTTATTTACACTATAAGATCAAAGACACCCTCATGTTAAAATTTCAGAACTGAGTGAACCAAACAACATTGCTGCAAGAAATCACACTAAACAAAAAACAGTTAATTTCACAAAATTTCAACATGCATACAATATAAACGAAACAATATTTAAAAAACAAAAAAGGTAACTTTTCCAGCATAGGCACCTTAGCGAGAAAAGAATTTGGCAACCTATTCACTGTTTAATATACACAAGTACTTCAATATTTATAAAATTTATTTAATATGAAAAAGCCATTTATCCATGTTTTTATATAAACACAGGTAAATTGTACATAAAAAGTAAAAATAACATTTTATCTTACATACAACCAGTAGCAGAAAGTTATGGTTGTGTCTGCAACAGCAATTTAGTGAAATAAAAATTGACTACGGGAGTAGCATGTTTCAGTTTTCTTACTCATAATTATTATAAAATTACAGCTATATTTTAATTCAATTATAATCCAACCTAAATAAGTAAATAACAAAACTAATATTTTATGAAAAACTAGATAATTAATGTAAAGTGATTCTGTAAGTTTGAAGTTAAGCCTAAATCTATTAAAAAATGATATTGACACTTTTTTTTCCCATACGAACAGCCAGATTTGTATATTATACACGCATGCCGTACACTGAAAATTTTCCGCAAAATTCAGAACTTTGCGGAAGAAATTTTAGAAAAAAAAAACAAACACAAATTTTGTATTTAACATTTTTAAAAAAAATACCAAAAAATTAAAAATATTCCATAATTTTATGTATAATTTATTTATTGTTCACGCACAATTAAAAGCAGGGGTGATTCTGTTCCAAATTTTCTGAAAATTTAAAAAATTCATCAGTCGGAAAATTCAGACACAAAAAATTGTCAATTGTGACAAATGGTCGCCATGAACAACCAATGTCGTCAATAGTTCGCAGAAAAAATCTGAAATTTCCTCCAAGAATCACTGAGAAAACGGGAATTTCGTCAAATGATCGCAGAAAAAATGCTAACTTCGTCAAATGAACTCACATAAAAAACGCGAACTTTGTCAAATGATCACGTAAAAAATGCTCATTTTGTCAAACGATCATGTAAAAAAAGTGAACTTTGTCAAATGATCGCGTAAAAAACACGATTTCAACAAAGTGTCGCGTAAGAACGCGAATTTCATTAAAGGGTCGCGGAAAAATGCGAATGTCGTTAAAGCATCGCAGAGGAAATGGAAATATTTTTAAAGGGTTGCGGCTGCGGAAAAATGCAAATTTCGACAAAGGATCGCGGGAAAAAAAGTGAATTTCGGCAAAGAATCGCAAAAAAAATGCCAATTTCGTCAAAAGGCAGCGAAAAAATGCAAATTTCGACATATGAACGTGTAAAAACAAATTTCGACATAAGACCGCATAAAAATGTGAATTTCATTAAAGGTTGCGGAAAAATCTCAAACTTCGTGAACTTGATCGCGGGAAAATGAGAATTTCGTCAAAGCATCGCGGAGGAAACGCATATATTGTCAAAACCGTGAATTTTTTCAAAGGGTCGCGGCTGCAAAAAAAAAAAAAAAAAGTTTCTACAAAGGATCGCAAAATTCATCAAAGAATCGCAAAAATAACAGGAATTTCGTCAAAGAGACGCGGAGAAAACGGGAATTTCGTCAAATGATTGCGAAAAAAGGGCGAACTACGTCAGCAGATGATTGCATAAAAAACACGAATTTCAATAAAGGATCACGTAAAAAAAAGGCGAATTTCATTAAAGCGTGATGTTAAAAATGCAAATTTTATTAAAGGGTTGCGGAAAAAACTAATTTCATCAAAGGACTGCGAAAAAACACAAATTTCGACAATGACATGCGAAAAAAAAAAAAAAAACATGAATTTCGTCAAATGATTGCGGGCAAAATGCGAATTGTCACAGAAAAATCGCAAATTTCTTCGAAGTGTAACAGAAAAAAACGCGAATTTCATCTAAGGATCGCGAAAAAATGCGAATATTGTCAAAAAGCAGTGGAAAAATACACCGCAAGTTTCCCAAAAGGATCGCAGAAGAAACGCAAATTTCGTCGAAGGGTCAAGGAATAAATGCAAATTTCGACAAAAGACCAAAAAAAAAAAAAAAAAACGTGAATTTAGTCAAAGAATCTCAAATAACAACAACAAAAAAAACCGTGAATTTCGTCAAAGGGTCGCGAAAAAACCACAGTGGTCTCTTTGAAAAACAGCACACTATACAAACATCTATGTTTATTATTTACAGTTTTTAATCTGAAATAATATACTAAACTTACTTTTGAAAAATCAGGTTAATAACCCGAACCCAACTTGAAGGAATCTAGACTCAGCCTCAAATCTACCCAAATCAAAAACTCGATGGGCAACAAAAGTACTTGGCGCCGGGAGGCAGGGCCGAAACTAGCCTTTTTTGCACCCAGGGCAAACATGGATTTTGGCACCCACCCCCTCTTCCGCAAAGTATATTTATAAAGAGAATTTTACTAATTTTCGACAGCCGACTTATTTTAAAATTAAAAATATGTAATACTGAACTACGTAATGCACAGTGGCGAATCAAGGGGGGGGGGGTGTTATGACCCCCCTCTGAGCATCAACAAAAGTATTCTAAAGATCATTTTTAAAATGAAATATACAGTAGAGTACCGATTGTCCGAGTCCTGCTTAACAGAGTTATTTTCTTCTGATGGACTGATGACTTCCATTACTATGAAACAGTCATTATAAATGAAGTGTTAGGTGAAGATGAAAGAACAGTCGTAAAAAGTTAGAACTCTGATTTTCTGGTCAGAATGGGGAGGAAAAATGGCCATAATTTTTTTTTGAAAAAAAAAAAAATTAATGCAATTTTTTTTCTGAAATTTTTTTTTTTTTTTTTGGCAATTAAAAAAAAAATTATGGCAATTTTTTTCCCCCATTCTGACGCGATAATCCGAGTTCTAACTTTTTACGGCTGCTCTTTCATCTTCACCTAACTCTTCATTTATAACGACTGTTTCATAATAATGGAAGTCATCAGTCCATCAGAAGAAACTGATCTATTCCAAAGGTATAATCCTTCATTTGGCGCCCGAGGCACATGCCTTCTCTGCCCCCCTTTAGTTTCGGCCCTGCCACCAGGAGGGAATTTCCTCCCTCTCCAATAACCTTTCAGAAAATTTGCTTTGAATTTCAGAATTTTTTTAAACTCAGAATCACCCCTGCCTTCTTATCATGGATTTTTAGTTTAATTTTTTTTAACCAAAATAATTATTCTTTAATTAATATTAATTAATTTTTAATTTAAATGGAAATTATTTTAAACTACTGTTTTTAATTCATATCATCAAAATAAAATAAGCAATTCTATTAAACATTAAAAATTAATTTGCAGAAAGTTTTTGACCCAATATTTGTGTGCGCAGAAAGTTTTTGGTTTTATACAAGTCTGCGCGAACAACTAAATATTTCGTGATTTTTTTTTCCTGTAACCGAATGACAAATTTCACGATTTTTTTTTTTTTTCATGAAACCACTGGGCAAATTTCAGGTTTACTTCTACAACCGACTAATTTGAAGATTTTTTTTTTTTTTTTTTTCCTCTCTGAGGAAATGTAGACAAATCTCACGTATTTTTCTCATGGCCGACTAACGAATTTTTCCAGCAACCGGCATAGCACAAAATTAGCACTCGCCACTCGTCGAGTAACACTTAAAATGTGGCAAACTTTATTGTTCTAACTCGCCAAACGCGATGGTTGAAGATGTATCAACGCCAGGGAGGAAAGGGGGGAAATTCGTTCGGAATTTATGACATCTAGATCAGGGACTCTCCCGAACGTAAGAAAACAAAGTAGTAAGGGCAATTCTGTTCCAAATTTTCTGAAAAAAAAAAAAAGACATCAGTCCAAAAATTAAGACATAAAAAAATATCGCTAATTTTGACATGGCTGTCGAAAAAAAAATCTATTTCGTCAATCATTCGCAGAAAAAAAAATCACCAATTTCGTCAAAGAACCACAGGAAAAAACGCGATTCTCGTCAAAGAATCTCGTTGGAAAACGCGAAATTCGTCAAAAGATTGCCGGAAAACACAACTTTCATCAAAAAACTCGAAAATAACGCAAATTTCTTTAAAAAATG
Source organism: Maratus speciosus (assembly GCA_963932465.1). Classification (NCBI taxonomy): domain Eukaryota; kingdom Metazoa; phylum Arthropoda; class Arachnida; order Araneae; family Salticidae; genus Maratus; species Maratus speciosus. The sequence continues at coordinate 507,047,384 of OZ010789.1, read as the reverse complement.
GTGAAAAAAGTACAACTTTCGTCAAAAGATCAAGAAAAAACTCAGATTTCGTCAAAGGATCGCAGAAAAAAAAATGCAAATTTCATCAAAGAATCGCAAAAAAATATAAAATTCTTCAAAAAGATGGCAAAACCCCCCCCACAAATTTCGTCAAAAGATTGAAAAAAACCAGGGTTGTAGTAGGTAGCTGCCCGTGCACCTGCCCAGCTACCTGCCTGGGCTGGGTTTTTTACAACCCTGGAAAAAACGCTGATTTCGTCAAAAAATCGCTAAAAAACGAGTTTCGTCAAAGAATCCCAGAAAGACGTGAAATTCGTTAAATGATCATTGAAAAAACTCAAATTTTGTGAAAGAATTGCTAAAAAATCTGCTTTGAGTTATTTAAGAAGAGGATAGTTATAAAACTATTTTAATTAATAAAATTTAAATTTCATGGCTTCTTCTGTGAATTAAAACAAATGAATAAAATTTTCTTAAATTCTAAAAAAAACATTTTAAAATCAAAGACAAATTGTGGAAAAATTGGAAGAAAAGTTGTACAAGATCATATGTTATTTGTTAGTCAAGAAGGGAATAAAGTAAATAAACAATACAATATATTCAAATTTTATATGGTGGCAACTCACCTAAATCTTCAAGGTAAACAGATTGCACTTTTTCAATGACAAAATATAATTCTGAAATGTTGTTAATGAGGACAAACAAAATTTTATCAAATCCATGCAAATTTGTAGATAACGGTAAAAAAAAAATCTTTACAATATTGTATTCCTTCTACTGTAACATCATATGACATGATCGTGTTTAATGAAGAAATATTTGAAGGAATAGCATTTTGAATAGCAACACTGAATGAAGCAGCACAAAAATTTACACTGCCATTTGTACTTATTTTCATAGGGAAAAAATTTCCTTCATGAACATAAGCCTGTGATAGCTGGTGATGAACAGCCAGAGTTGAACAAATGTTTTTAAAGTTTTTACACTGTTTTGCCCATTTTTTAAAATAAGCATGTTTACTTTCAAAGCGAAGAGTCCATAATCTAATTAATGGTCCAAACTGAGAAATCAAATAAGGATAATGCAATAAGAAATGATGTTTGGGTTTCAGTGGAGTTAAAAAATTCAAACGGTTCAAATAACTTGTTGTGAACCACTTTTTTTCTTCTGTGAAATAATTGAAAATTAAATGAAGATCATAAGGAACCATTCCTCCAAATAGATCATGGGCTAAGCATGGTGGGAGACCAGGCTGAGACATGAAAAAAATCTAAATCATTAAAAGGTGATTTAAGTTTGATTCCATGATGACTCTTGAAATTCAGAAGTTCTGATAAACTTGAATCGTATAATTCAGGGGTCCTAAGCTTGTCAACTTTGTACGGTATACTTTTAAAATGAGATTTTGTAATCAAACAAAAGCTGCAAAAATATTCACAATTAAAATTTTCAAGAAATCCACCTATCGTGTGAGATCCAAGATTGTCGCCAACTATTGAACAAATTGTCCCTTTATGATTGACACCATTAATATCAATGCCTTCTTTTTCCAACATTTGATCGCTGAGAAGGAGAAAAATTAACTAGGTGAAAGTACACTCCTACAATGCTGTGTATTTTTCTGGCGGAACCTAAAGGGTTTACAAGCTCAAAGGAATCTTGGAAAAAAATAAGTGCCAGAGATTCAGGGTTACTTTCAAATAACTTTACTTATAATTACTTTCAAATTTATACGAAAGCCCATCCTTCATATCTGTCAGTACACCTGTAGGAGAAATTTCTTGTTTATACTCTTGGAAGTGCTCTTGAATTTTTGTATTTTGAAGTAGAATTGTTAATGTTTTGAGAACGGGAAAATATTGTATGTAACAATCTTTTTTAAGATCATTTTTGCCTAAATAAATTTCAACTGGTGAAATATAATTGAACTGCTTTTTGTAATAATTTAGCCTTTTATAACTTGTTCCCAAAATTGAATTACTTGATTGTAACAGCTCATTATTGCGAATGTGACACAAAATTTCACTGCTTTCAGTTTGAGGAAGTAGAGGCGATAATTTTTCTTTTAAAGACTCACAAGTCCAATTTACAGCTAAATCTTTTATTTCAAAAATTTGCTGATTTATGCTTTGAATAACAGTTTGGGAGAATGTTTTTCGCTTGCAACTTTAAATTAAATAATGCAAGACTTCGTATAATATTCTCTTGAGAATTCCCAGATAAAACTCAGAATTAATTTCAAGATTTTCAACATTCTCTTGAGAATTCTCTGGTAACAACTTGGAATTTGAATTAATTTCAAGGTTTGATCTCCCTGTATAACATGATCAACACTCGTCGATGCTGGGTTATGATCATTTATAACATTTCTAAAATTTTCATACGGTATATGTTTGTGATAACGTGTTGAAAGATGACTTATTCGTGAATGAGGATTTGCAATTTAAATACGGACAGTCAACTTTTAAACCTTGAAGAACGTGAAGTCTTAAATGTGAAAAAAATAACTTCACATTGCCGAAATGTATATTATTACAAACTTCAAGATTGCATTTCACCAACATCCGAGGTTACTTAATAAATGAATGTGAATGATCTCGTAATACATGTTGGCGAAATGACGTGTGGGTCATTTTCAAAATATGCATACATATGCTGTCCCACAGTAAAAAAAAAAAAAAAAAAAAAAAAAAAAAAAAAAAAAAATGTACTCATAATATATTATTTAAAACTGACTATAAATATTAGATTTATTTAATTACACTACACAACATATTTCTAAAACATAAAAATAATCACTTTCATATTTTTTTCGTAAAGATGCAGATTTTTGCATCTAGTAGAAGAAAAAAATAGCTGTCCCTCTTCTGTAATTTATAATTCTGTATTTTTTCACTTCATTTTTCACTTTAAAAGGAAAGTAATTGGGACATTTAATGAGATAAATCATCATTATTTCAAATTTCTGACATTATTCCAGCAAATTTTTTTTTTTTTTTTTTTTTTTTTTTTTTTTTTTTTTTTAAGAAAATCTACAAAACATTTTGTCCCTCATATTTTGTCAAGTCTGTTACCAAGCTAATTTCATGAAATAAAGGTTGACAATTTCACCAAGAGACAGCAGCACATTTGCAATAAAAACACTTATACTAGTTAAATATTTACTTTTAGCAATTTTCTTTTGCAGTTGAAAAACAACAGTGTAGTGGAGTAAAGAATTTTTTATAAAGGTGAGTATTTTTATTCAATGTCAAGTCTGTTACCTAATTTTTTATGTTAAAAATATAAGTTTAGTACTTTCTTTTGCTTGAATATTATTATCTAGTTAATATATTAAAGATTTTGTTTTGTTTCTTAGTGTTAATAATTAGCATGTAGGTTTTGGAAGATATTTTGCTGTTAATGTCAAGTCTGTTACCATGTTACTGGTAAATAGTGTATAAAATATAGTAAAATAGTGTAAAAATTATACCAAAAGCTAAAGTGCTTAATTAATTATATTTACAGACACATCTAACTTATACATTATCAATTATTTCATTTTTAACGTGAAATTTAAAAGTAATTTTTTTAAAAAATGTTTTCTGAATTGTATGCATTTGTTGAAAATGACCCGTGTACTCTGAAAATCTACGACTGCAAAATTTAATCGCGCATGGAAACCGCACGTTGTGGACATTCTTGTGCAATCTGTAATGCGTAACATATGAAAGTCGGGATGAGCAAGCAAATTGACATAATTCGCAGACAAATTGCAGTTCGCTCATATTTAAGAAAATGCATGGAATTAATAAATATTGCAAGAACAGAAAAAAATAATACTTAGGCTGCGAAATCAAAAAGATGAACGAGACACGAGGTAGAAAACAGAGAGCGAGGTCATAGAACACGAGGTAAACAAGTCTAGTCTAAAGTAGAGATCGGCGGATTGTAGAGAAGCCACTTTATCGGCAACTCAGGTTCAAAACGAAGAATCGTATGACTACATAACTTTCCGCCAGAGGGCGGAAACGATATCTGCGCTGAGTAAAGCAGAAACTCTGTAGTTTACATAAAACAGAGATGCTCTGTTAAAAGTGGTGTAGAATATTTGTTAAAACAACAGTTTTTTTTTAGAGTGTAGCATAGCAGGTGTGCAAACTGTGCGATAATCAAAATTATGATGCGACCTGGAAACTTTCACATCGCCCGGACATTACGACACGTGTGGTGCGGTATATGGGGAACCTAGATTGTTGAACCCATCTTCTAAGATGGGACCTTAATGGGCGACCGTTACCTGCATCTGTTACAAAACACGGTACGTGACTGGTATGGAGAGTTGCTCTCCGACATGCCTGCCGGGTGTAGTTTCAACATGATGGGGCCCTCTTCACATAAAACATCAAACGTCAGGGGCGTATCTCGCCACCGAATTTGCTAAACAGATCCTTGGAGATGGTGGTCCGGTAGAGTGGCCACAGCGTTCAGCTTGACTTCCATGGACTTCTACCTCTGGGATTACATCAAGGCATAGGTCTATGTGACTGAGACTACTTCTATGGTTTTTCTGAAGCAGAGCATTACCTTTGATTGTCGCACAATTTGTACACCTGCTATGCTCTAACGTGTCCAGGACTTAGTACTGTCACGTATTCCATTGTGCATTGTCACCAATGGAGCAGTATCTGTGTACCACTTTGAGCAGTATCTCTAGTGGTTTCCGGCGTTTTATGTATTTATTTTTTATAATAGACCGTTTTCGATATTATAATAAATTGATATTCCTTTTTCTGTTTAATTTCAATATTTCATTCTTCGCTTTGTATACGATCCCGAAAAGTCAGCTCAAACTTTTAGATAAAATAACCCTTTTTGGTGATACTCTGAGTTGGCGATACCGGCTAAAGGGTGTTTCACCGTAAAAAGCACATAGCACCCAGATTTTGATCTCGAATTACTTTAATTCATCTTTTAACTGATCCCTCAATAAAAGACAAAATCATGTGCAAAAATCTCAAAATTTAAAATTTAATAACTCTGTCAATTTTTGTAGTACAGATGTCAAACTTTTTGGGTTATATCTGTTATTATATGTGTAAACTTTTACTAAATATAATTATAGGGACTGGGGGACTGTATAAAATGTTAGATTTCGTAATTTTTAGAAACTTGAGCTTTTACTTTAAATAATGCCACAGCATGAATATTTACTTCATTTGAAACGTTTTTGTAATTGGAACTATATATCTACGATCAACGGTTGAGAAATTAAAGGTCGGCGATATATAACATATTGCACCCTGTATATAACTTTAACTGATATATTTTGAAAGATGTAATAGAAACACGATCGAGGAATAGAAATAAACATATCGATTTTGAAAGTTTTACAAAAAAAAAAATAAATAAATAAATAAATAAAAAATCTAAGTATTTTTGAGTGACAATTAAAAAAAAAACTTGCAAAATTAACTGAAACGTAAGTAATTTTTGGAAAAAAAAGCATGCGATTGCGAGATGAGTTCTAAATATTTAATTATTTCTCACTCTCATGCTGATGTTGATTAAGACATTGGAATGCGATCAAAGAACACGCTAAACTCAAATAATCATCAGCAGGCTTTGAAAGATAATTAAAATAGGAAATTAAACTGTCGTACAAGGGGAAATGACTGGTAATTTAAAAAGGAATTGACGTGAATCGTAATCTAGTAAGTGGAAGGATTAATTAAATCTCAAAAATATTATCCTTTAAATGAAATCATTTATTATTAAAAATATAATCATTATTAATGAATTCATCTATAAAGGAAAAAAAAAACTTTCTTGAACGGCGTCATTTATAATGGTTGAAAAGTTTTCAAAGTCTCATTCATTGTAATGCATTTTGCTCGTAACTTAATTCAAAGCATATTTTAGATAACGAAATACATTTCGTAGTTTCACTGACACGCATTGACAATTAATAATTTACATTTCTAAAACTATTTGATATTCATTGAACGTGGATTTAACTTACTATGAATTTTCAAAGAAATTCCAACAATATGATTATTAAAAATTTCTATTTTATTCGTAATTTCAAATTTAGATTTACAGGTTTTAAGAATATTTATAATTGGTAAACAATTCCAATGATTCTTTTAATATAACGTATTCTGTTCGCATCTTCATTTAAAATATTTTTTAGATAATGAATTTTCAAGGTAATTGAAATATTATGCTTATGAAGAATCTATTTTATTACAAAATTTTAAGCAAGTTTATAATTCCCCAGTTATTAAATTACAATGTAACTAGTGATGCGCTTCACAACTGACGTCGTATAACTTATAATAACAAATCATATTAATTTAGATCTATATGATAGTATTATATATTTAAATAATAGAACTTTGCATAAATCACTATAAAACAAACGGACACACAGGATGCGTTTTGGGTTGGAAATTTGAACATCTCGTCGTCAGTCAAAGTAAACACATGTGCTTAACGGGACAAGGTCACGAATGAACGATATGGTAAGAGAGAACTTACAAAGAATATGACAGGTTGTACTAGCTGAAAGGTAAACACCACTCAAGGAGGACCACATTCAGAAGAGGAAAGTGTTGCCAAAATGATAAAAAAATAACGAAAAAGGAAAGAGTAAATGAAATAAAAAAGAAATAAACAAATAAAAAAGAAATAAAATAAAAGAAGTAAATTAAAAAAATGAAACTGAAAGAGAAAACGCCATAAAAATGTAAGGAATAAAAGATTTATATATATAATAAAATGGAAAGAGACATGAAAAGAGAGGTAAGAATTGTATAAGTGATTTCCAGGCTAAAGAGAGATAAGGGTGTGTTGAGAGATCATTGACATAATTATCGAATTTTTAAAAATAAAAAAATGCATCGAGAAAATACACGTGCGTGGAAGAGGCAGGAGAAAAACTAATTCTGATCATAGAGAAATTGAAACAGTGATTTGAAGTCCAAAATTGAGAGGGAATCAAAGATTTTTTTTCGATAAACTTGTCAATGATCTCTCATCATCTTCTTTTCTCTATTCATCTTGGAAATTACTTTTATAATTTCCTACCCCCTTTTTTTGTCTCTTTTTATTTTATAATATAAACTTATTATTTTTTATGTTTTTCTTGCGTTTTCTCTTTTAGTTTTAGTTTTTAATTTATTTATTCAATTTTTTTTTATTTCTTTTTATTTCCTTTATTCTTTTCTATTCAGTTAATTTTATCTATCATTTTGGCAACACATTGTTCTTTGCATTTGCTCCTTTGTCATCGGTATTTACCTTTTAGGTAGCACCGTGTGTCGCATTCTTTGTAAGCTCTTCTATCACCACTGACATTTCATTTGTGAAATTGTCCCCTTACGGATACGTGTTAACTTTGTCTGGTGACTGGCTGTTAAAATTTTCCTCCAAACACGTGACCTGTGTGTCTTTCATGGTGATTTACAAAGTTTACACAAAGTTTTATTATTTAATTGGGATCTATCTTCAATGTTACGGTGCTGTTCCATTTCTAAGATTGTATGATTAATAAAGTTTCTTTAAGTGTATAAAGAAACAATTTCTCTGGTGTGTTTTCATTTGGGCAAATAGAAATTAAAAGATGTTAGTAACAGAATGACGATTATTTTCCCTTGCATAAGAATAATTCTTATAAAAAATATAGGATACTTTGATACTTGAAGATTCCTTATTTTAAACGTACTTTTACTAAATTTAGTGGAATCAGAGTATTTTTAATAAATAATAATAATAATTGAATGAACAATAGAAGGATTTTTTTATTACTAGCTAACTTGCCCGGCGTTGCCCAGGCACGTCAGAAAACGGCACAAATTGCGAAAAACCCCTGAAAATCACAATACGATATCGCGAAAAATTTTTAAATCGCTGCACAAATTTCGAAAATAGAAAAAAAATATATATATATTGTGTTCGAAGATTGAAAGTTGATTTCTTTCACTAATGTGGGAAAATGGTAGGAAATCACTAAAATACACTAAAAATCACATCCAAAATTCCCGAAAAATTCGAAAATTGCTATACGATATCCGAATAAACTTTATTAAAATAAAGGCAGAAATTACTTTAGTATTATAGGTAAAATATGGAATGTCAAAAAATTGCAGCTGATCGCGAAGAAAAGTAAAAAACGAACTAAAAATCATAAAAAGTTCAAAAATCACGAAAGTCAAAATTTACTATAATTGGATAAATGTTTCGAATCTAATTCCATTGATCTGCGGACTCCCTTAAAATTTATGTTTGGAAAAGCATGCTAAGCAACGTATCATGTTACTTTTATTCATAATTTAATTTACTTGGACTCCCTTAAATATAATTAATGTAATCCCTTACGTTAATATTAGATTTTGTTGCATTAAAATATGTCAATTTGTTGATTTTCTGTAAGCAAGTAATATTGGTTTACAAGGGAAGTATGTGGGAATTTGGCGAAATGTTAGAGATATCACCAAGTTGGCCTCACTTTTGGCGACTAATTTTGGTCGCCAAATTTGGTGATATACCACCAAGTTGGCGACAAACTTGGCGGTATTTGGTGACAGAACTGTTTTCACCCTACGGTAACCGCTTTATAGGTATGGATATGCATTAAATGCTGTTCGATAATCGCCTAAAAAATTCACTAAAAATTCAAAAATCGCTGTACGAATTCCAAATAAACTTTTTCGAAAAGACAACGAAATTTACTATATTGGGTTAAAAGAAAGAAACCGGATTATTTTCACTAATGTGGAAAAATCGCCTCAAAACTTAAAAAAAAAGACGAGAAATCACATAAAAAATTAAATAAAAAATAATCAAAAAATCGAAAATTGGGCTTCGAGGTGCAAAAGTTCATGTATAGACGTACCTTTTCCCCAAATTTTGTAGCTCTACGTGCAGCGGTCTCTTCAGAAAACCGTCGACACACTCACACACCCACACACAAACTTCTTTCCTTATTATTATAAATAATCCCTTAAGTTAACGTTAGTTTTTGTTGCATTAAAATATCTCAATTTGTTGATTTTCTGCAAGCAAGTAATACCTATTGGTTTACAATTGAAGTCCATGGGAATTCGGCGAAATATTAGAGATATCGCCAAGTTGACGTAATATTTGGCGACTAATTTTGATCGCCAAATTTGGTGATATATCGCCAAGTTGGCAACAAACTTGGCGGTACTTGGAAACAGAACTGTTTCCCCCGCCCCCCTACGGTAACCACCTTATGGGTATGGAGATGCATTAAATGCTGTTCGATAATCACCTAAAAAATTCGCTTAAAATTCAAAAATCGCTGTACGAATTCCAAATAAACTTTTCTGAAAAGGCAACAAAATTTACTATATTGGGTTAAAAGAAAGAAACCGTATTATTTTCACTAATGTGGAAAAATCGCCTCGAAACTTAAAAAAGTACTAAAAATCACATAAAAAAATAAATAAAAATAAATCTAATAAAAAAATCGAACATTGGGCTTCGAGATGCAAAACTTCATGTATAGACGTACATTTTCCTCAAATTTTGTAGCTCTACGTGCAGTGGTCTCTTCGAACACCGTCGAAACACTCACACATTCACACACAAACTTATTTCCTTATTATTATAGATACTTTGTACGGTTTTCTATTAAAAAGGAAAAAACTAAAATCGTGGAAAATGAACAAACATTCTGATAATCGAAAGAGAGCTAAAAAAAAATGCATTTTCCAATGAAAACATTAAATACAGATTTTAATGATACATAGTCTCGTGTAGGTAGTGTAAACATTTTCCATTTGATTTTTTTTTGTCTTAGTCATATATTTTTTAAAAAAATATTAAGATTGGGAGACAAGTTCTTAGCATTCAGTTATTCTGTAACACATATTTATAATAATTTAGGATAGTGGAATGTTAGTGACGATCATACTAAACTGAAATAATCATCAACACTCCTTGAAAACTAATTGAAATAGCAAAACATGTTATTTAGTTTTTCCAGGAAAAAGAATCCCGATAAAGGAGAAATTCCCATGACAAATCCTTCATCAGGAAAAATGCCTGGTAATTATAGATACCGATGCGTCAATCTCAATTTAATCTTATCAGTCAGGTAGAAAGGTTTTTTAAATTTTAACCGGTTCTCTTGAAATCATAGTCTTTTCTCGCATTATAAATAGAAATTTAATGATATTAGCAACAGCGTTATTGTTATTTTTGCTTTTATAAAAACTATGTAGCAATAAACTATAAACCGCGGCATGCTGCACTTTTTCGTCCGCAGCCCTTTATTCTTCCACTTATTCGGACTCTTTTGCGGAAGCAAGGTTCATAGGTTGCCAGCCACGTCCCGAGTAAAAGACTCTCTAGCGAAAGCCAGGTTAAAAAAAAATTAAAAATTAAAACCGGACAAATTTAAAAGGGAAATTACACAAATTAAAGACACCGAAAAGCGAGAAGGTAGGGCTTGGGGCGATGAAGCTACCAAACGATTCCTGCTACTTCGAGCCTATTATTAGTCTCGTCAAGATTTGACTGTGAATAACTTTAATGTTACATTAGAAAAATTCTTGGATTCTAATTAGTTGCTTTTGAATTATTGAAATCGCGACAAATTTCTATATTGCATAAGTGATGTCTATTTCTTTAAAGCGATAGTTGGTGTTGACAGTAACCTATTCAATGGAGTAAAATAATTTTAAGTTATATTTTACAACCAATTATTCCTGCTTTTTATCAGAAATTAACCTAAAAATATTGGGTAGAGCATTTATATTTATTTATTACGGTCTCTTTTTTTTTTAAATAACAATATTGATTTTAGTTTATTTTATATTTTAACTAAACGAATTTCATTTTATCAGTCTCATTCTCTAAAAGCCTAAATTTGAAACTCGATGCAGCTAACGATTTATATTATATATATTTTATTACTTGAATTTCATTTTACATTTTTATACATTTTTTAAATATTGAACCATGGATATCAAGGTAATTTCTTTTATAGTTCTTACATGAATACTTTTCTTTCTTTAAGTTTCATTTTTTACAAAAAAAAAAAAAAAAAAAAAAAAAAAAAGAATGGCAAACTTTTGTTTCTTATACACACACATATACCGTGTGTCCACGTATAACATGACCGATCTTTATTTTCTCAACCATTAATCCTAGATGCATACTTCCAATTACAAAAATGGTTTAAATAAGGTAAAGAATTATTTTTAAAGTGATTTGGGTCAAGGAAAACATTTATTAGGAAATTACGAAATTTAAATTTTGATACGGTCCCCCGGTTCTATAAGTGATATTTACTAAAAATTTACTGTTACACTAACAAGTAAGACAATAAAATTCCCATTCAACTAACATTAAAATTGACCGAGTTATGAAACTTTGAAATGCATGACATATAACACTTTTTTGTATATCAAAACAGATGATCTCGACCATGCTTTCAGGGGTCGTGTATAAAGTACTTAAACTTATTTCAGGGTATCTGCGCTTTGAAAGGAATCGTACAAATATTAAGATTAACTTTTATTAGTTAAGTTTCAGATTAGTTAAAATAATTGTATTTTAACACACGTTTTATTTTGTAAGGATTTCAGGCTATGATGACATTTAACTAAAATTATGTTACTTTCATAAGGTTTTATTTAACTTGCAATGATCGTCTTTCCAGTTTAAAATTTGTACTCGAACTTTAACTTACTTTCAAATGTCCGATCGAAGTTAAATTTTACATACTGACTTAATTCAGATGACAGTGCAATATTATTATGATTTTCGACTCTTACCATCTTATACATACATATATTAGAGGATAAGACAAAAAAATTCGGATAGATTACTATCAAGAAGTTTAAGAAAGAGTTTTAGATTAGATAGCTTAAACCTGCGATGGTTGTGTTTTTAACTTTTATAATTACATTTTATGTATTTTTTAACGCTGGATCAAAAAATTACCTTCACTTTTAAAAATTATGTCAAGATTTTTCTCAAATCGTAAATTTCAGGGTTAAAAAATATCGAAAAATCTGATACTATAAAATTGATGTAAGCCTTTTTTATTCAGTTTAGTTTTATTTAATTCAATAATTTATTAGATTTTTTGGCTTATACTGAGTTTCTTACAGCTAAAAAGCTCCGGGGTCCGATGAGGTTGGGAGAGGAGGGGGATCAGTTTTAACTTTTAGCTTTTCAACTTTGAAATTTGCGATTTGAGAAAATTTCTGACGTGATGGTTTAGAATGAAGGTCTTTTTCGGATTCAGTGCTAAAAAATACATAAGAATCAATTTTTAAAAGCTAAAAAACATGCCACAACCCAAAATTTAAAAATCAGTGAAATCTAACAGCATTTTAAAATATGTATCATTTTGTAAAAATTGAGGCTGTTGTTTTTCATCCTTTTATTTAACAAAAAATCTGTTATTTTTGTCCTCTTATAATGTTCAATACAAATTTTTCATTTTGCAGTAATATGTCAGAATGATTAAAGATTTCAAATTTATATTACAATGCTAATTTTACTCTCAACCATTTCTTTAATATATCTGACAAAATTATATTTCTACTAAATTTGTGAATGACCCCTAATATGCAGCAAATATATACTCCAACTTTAAACAGCTATTACTTGGTCAATTTTAATCGTAGAATAACGGGGCTTTTTTGCCAGTGTAACAGGGAAATTTTACTAAATATAACTTGCACAGTGGTGGAAAATTGGCGCAGAGGAGGAGCCTACTGACACCACTAAATTTTAGTAGTATTTTTCAGCTTATCTAATGACAGAATTTCTGCGTTTTTATTAAGCTGAAGAATACTATAAAATTTTAGTGGTGTCAATAGGCTCCTCCTCTGCGCCAATTTTCCACCACTGCTTACAGGACAGGGGAACCGTATAAAAATTTAGATTCTGTAATTCGTCAATAAACTTTTTTATTGCTTCAAACTTTTTTTTTATCTTAACCCTGCACCTAATTTTGAACATTTTCGTAATTGGAAGTATGCATCTAGGACCAACGTTTGCGAAAATAAAGGTGGGCCAGGTTATACGTGGACACATTGTATATTCTTGATAATGATCAGAAAATAAAATAAAAATATAGATCAATTTATTTAATTGATAATTACTTCCAAACTGTTTTAGCTTAAATATTTTAAACATAAAATTTTTATTATTTTAAAAATATTCTTGAGTTTTATTTAATTATAAAGCATTTAAATTATAATAATAATAATGATGATGATGATGATATAACTTCTCCTCCTAATAAAATATGTCCTTATTGAAATTAATTATCGCCAAAAATATTACAGAAATCATTTCGCCGTGCTTTCGGCTCGCACCTCGTGCTCTACAAAACTTCAGAGTTTTAAACTGCTGCTTTAGACATCTGCGCCAAGTTGGAGCTCGTTCTACTTTCTTTAAATTGAAGCTATTGGAAAAAGAGCTGAAGCATGCGGAAATGTGTTGATTTCGATTTACTTAACCCCTTAACGGTCGCAGTAAATTATGGTTTAAAAATTCAAATTGCTTATTGGCACCACTTTTTAAAAAAAGAAATACTCAACTTATTTAATGTCAGGTAAAATGATACCATAATAAAGCCAATTATACTATTTTACAAAACTGGTGGGAATCAATTTGAATAAAAGATACAGCCGTGAACAGCCCGGTGCGTGAATTAAGGGGTTAAATTACTGTCTGTGCCTTTTAATATATATGATTGTGAGAGTCCGAGCAATAGATTTCTACATAGATTATTCAAAATGTAATCGTTCTGAATGCAATTATTCACAAATAGAAAATGCTTCTTTGGGCACATTTATATTTTTTGAAAAAACTCTAAAGATTCCTGTCATATGTTAATTCGATTTGTAATACTATTTAAAGTATCTTTTAGTTATGAAAATACTTTTTTCGAAGTCTCACTGATAAGGCAGTAACGTTTAAGATTATACATATCTTCGTATTTCGTAACTGTTGAACATTGATTATATTTATTAAGAATTATCAAAGTAACTCATGCATATTACTTACAAAAAATCCAGAACATACGATTACGAAGTTTTAAAGAAATTTTCAGCTCTTTTGAAATTAAGTTACAATATATGCAGTTGTGCCCCTAATAAAATTTAATGATATCGTATAACATATTACAACGAATTTTATTAAGTTAGATTTTGGAAATAAGATTATATCTCTAATAAATCTTCGTTAAGCATACACAGAACTAAGAAACTTTGTTGATGTGCAGTCAAATCCAAAAATGTGATTAATGTTTGTACTGAAAACTGGCTTTTCTGTCAGTAAAGTATAGTTTCTTATTATAACATATATTTTAACTAGATAGCTACCGGAAAATGTATACAAATGACGTTCTTGTTCGCATAATAAATATAAATGTAACCTTGTTAGCAACAAGGTATAACAATTATTTTTATTTGCAAAAGAAGCATCGTTAGCAAAATTATAGGATATTCTGATTACTGAAGAGTTCTCAATTTAAATTCTTACTTTTAAAGCTTTGTCGCATCAGTATGTGTTATAATATAAAATTTACCACTATATATGAATTTAAATCACTAATATAATTACGTTTTTTTTTGGCAAAACATCAAGATAGTGGACAACTAAGGGGGGAGCAGTTTGTCCGCTCTTTGTAGGTTTCCACTTCTCAAAAGAAAAAACATAAAAACAATATAGAGGAGACTAGGGAGGGATGGCCCACTTTTTACAAAATGATTTTTTATTTTTTAAATATTGAACGTAGAATAAAGTTTTGTGTATCATTTTATTCGTTGTGCAATCAGTTATCAAAATAAAATTGCTACATAAGTGTAACATACAAGAAATTTGAAAAATGATTGATTTTAATCATGAAAAAATAATGGGTCAAAGCTCCCCACATATGGGAGGGATGACCCACTATATAGGAGGCTTAACCCACTTTGTTTTATCTTGCACTATTTGTAAAGAGAAATGAAATCAGTTTAAAAAAAGCAAAATAACTTTATTCTACATGCTTCAATTATAAAAAATAAAGACGGAATCGCAAGGTCAGAGGAGAAAAATTTTGTTTCAAACGGGATTTTGTCTGAGCAGGTATAATTGTACAGCAGGGAAAATTAAATTTTAACATTTAAAGCAGTATTCTGTTAGAGACAGGCTCCGTTTTCATAGTGTTTCATGTTATTATGTCCGGATTTAGGAGCCACTGTCTCGCTTTTTTTTTTATCTCCCTGTTCCATTTTTTGTGACACTCGATCTGGCAGCTCTAGTTGTCCCATAGTTTGGCTTCATCTAACTGTATTCACCCTGGTGAAATTTTTCTACATACCTTCCTAAAGTTTTTCGATCGATGCTATGTTCTTTTGCAACCGCAAGAGCACTTAACTTATCATTAACATGATTTAAACCTTTAAGGGGCAAAGTACTTTCAGTACTAAAATGTTGAATTTAAATGACAGGCACCGGAATTTGTGAACAAATTTATTTGGAAATAAGAAAAGGGCTATATTTCACATGTATATTCAATGGAAAAGATTTTAAGCAAAATTCTGGTGCTATTGTGATGTTTCGGAATTAAAATTAAGTGATTTTATAAACATACTACTGCCCTTCAAAAGGTAAGACTGCTGCTTTCCTCCTTTCTAGTCCTTTCTAGTCTTTCTTACTGTTTCTATTTACCTATTGTAAGCAATATTTAAATGGAAAACAGTCCGTATCAACTTACCAATTTTCTAGAAAATTTTCTCATTTTTCTATATACGGTTTTAAACATTTTCTTTTCCATCACACCATTTTACTGAAGCTTTACAGAATAAATTTACATTCTTCTATGTATATACCATTAACATACCATTATGCACAGTGTATAATAAAAATATTTCCAAAACCACTTAATTAAGGAGCCTTGAGCATCTGGTCAACCCTCCCTCACATTTACTTGGCCAATCCTCCCTACATAGACCTTTTCTAAAGAATACCACATTGTTATGTTAAGCTTAACTTAGTGTACAGCGTTTATGACTGGAATGAAAACTCGATATTTCTGCATTACTTTAAACCTATTTACTTAAATTTCTATGATATAATTTATTTGAAAAAAGCTTACAAAATATTTCTAAAAAACACAACTTTTAGGTTGAAAACGCCCCACAATTGATTTTTTCCACAACTATTTCGATTATCTCTTTGAAATGAAGACTGTTGTTCTAGCATTCCAGTTGATTTGGTTGACGCCTATTGATATAACTCTGAAATTCTTTTAAATATGAAAATTGATGGGTGGGTTAAGCCTCACGTATGGTCAACCGTCCCTAGTCTCCCCTAAATGTGTGGTATTAAAAAAATGTTTCGCTAAATAGCGGTGTCCCATTTTCGGGAGTGTCCGTAATGGAAATTTTACTGAATATTACATTTTTTCTATGATTACGTCATCTCGATAATGATTATTAAATATTTTTTCAAACAGTTGTATTTTTTATATAATTTCATAGGGCGGAAATAAATCATGATAAAAAAAAAGAGACAAACATCCTAATTTTAGAAAAATTACTAATAAAATTCTAAAAATATATACATTGTGAATTAAAAACATTAAACACATATATCATCTGCATCTTCGTTAAGCATATGCATAACTAGGAAACTTCTGTGATGTGTAGTCAAATCCAAAAGATTGATTAATGTTTCTTCTGAAAATTGCCTTTTCTGTCGGTAAAGTTTAACTTCTTATTATAGGATATATTTTAACTAGATAGCTAAAGAAAAAGATATACAAATGAAGTTCTTGATCGGGTAATAAATATAAATATGATCTTATTAGCAAATAAGTAACTATTATTTTTGTTTCCATAAGAAGGATCCTTAAGAAAGTTATTGGATAGTATGATTATTGAAGTTTCCTCGGGTTCTTTTTTTTTAAGCTTTAGTCGTATTAGGTTTTTTTCATATAAAAATATTCCTCTAGATATAAATTAATATTAATAATAAAATTATTTTTTCTTGTAAATCCTATAAATAGTGGGCAAATAATTAGAGAGGAGCTCGTTCGCTATTCGGAGGTGTCCGCTTTTTAGAGTTAAAGACGTACGAGTACTATATCTGTTGAAGATTATAAGTGTTCACTAAATAGAAATGTCCGCTATTTGGTCGCTATTACAGTCCGTTATGGAGGTTTAACTGCTTATTATACTTTTGCTATTAGTACGTCATCTGTATAATTATTTTTCAACATTTTTTTTAAACAGTTATAATTTGTATATAATTACAAAGGGCATTAAAGAATCGTGACAAAAAAAAGAGAGAATCTTCACGATAATAGAAGAATGAATAGAAATGTAAAAATATATACATTGTGGTACGAAAACATTAAATATACACTGGTGGACAAAACTTAAGGACGAGTCACAAAATGCCGATTTTCATTCACGCGAATACTCAAAAGGAAGTAATATAATTCGAATAATTATTATCCCTGCAGAACAGGTAGTCCATATAACATTTCATTCAGGTCACACATGGTAACAAGAGCCACAGTCACTACGGCGAAAAAAAAAATAGGAAATTCCATACGTCTCTTTTATGAGTCTCAAATGACTACTATATGTGACTCCACTGACAGGTCAGTGTGACTGCTGCTTTGTGCGAGTCACCAGGTGACTTTACACTGTCGTTTCATTGAGACTCTCGTGTGACTCTCATCTGGAGACTCAATTTCAAAGTCATTGTGAATGTTGCATTATGATAAATCACCAAATAATGTCACATTACAATCACATGACTTTGTCAAATGGTGACAGAGACCCTACTGTGAAGTCACCACTGTGAAAAGTGGTGAAAAGTCACCATGTGACTTTAATGTGATATTATTTGGTGATTTATCATAATGCAACGTTCACAAAGACTTTGAAATTGAGTCTCCAGAAGAGAGTCACACGAGAGTCTCAATAAAACGACATTTTAAAGTCACCTGGTGACTCACCACAAAGCAGCAGTCACAGCGACCTGTCAGTGGAGTCGCATATAGTAGTCATTTGAGACTCATAAAAGAGACGTATGGAATTTCCTATTTTTTGTTTCGCCGTAGTGACTATGACTCTTGTGACCATGTGTGACCTGAATTAGATGTTATATGGACTAGCTGTTCTGCAGTGATAGCAATTATTCGAATTATATTACTTCCTTTTGAGTATTTGCGTGAATGAAAATTGGCATTTTGTGACTCGTTCTTAAGTTTTGTCTACCAGTGTATGTCTATACACAGATTTTATTAACGCGCTAGCTCTAGTGCAGGTTGCTAAAACCTAGACAAACCAAATTCATAAACACCTTTTAACTATGCTGGAAAATGTTAGAAAGTAATCTTGTGATTGCGAGATGAGATCTATGCGTTTAATTATTTCTTATGAAAATGTTCGTAACGTTTAAGACATCGGAATGCGTAATAAGACCAGCCAAGACGGAATTCTTTTGAGTGACCTGCGAATGAACTATAAATGATCTGTACTTAATTTTCAATACTCCACATATCATGATAAACCTCAATAGCATAGCAATCTGTTTAAATTTAAGTGAATTTGAGTACAAAAAGACAGACAGGCACATATATAGACAGGCGGACAGGCATACAGACAAACGACTAGACAAACCAAATTCATAAACACTTTTGAACTATGCTGGAAAATGTTAAAAAGCAAGTGATTGTGAGATGAGATCTATGCCTTTAATTATTTCTTATTAAGAAATTCGTAATGCTTAAGATATCGGAAGGAGAAGAAAGACCGGTCTAAAATCAAATAATCATTAGAAATAGCAGTCTTTGAAATCCAATTGAATTACGAAATCAATTTGTTCTATCGAACTAAAGGACTAGAAACTTTAAAATCCGATGCCGCGTGTCTTCCTCTTAAACTGCCTAGTAGGTTTAATTCTTATTTAAATTTTTAAATAGATCCTTTTAAATGAAATCATGGATTATTGGAAATGTAACCGTTTTCGATGAAAGTATCTGCAGAGGTTTAAAAGCTTTTTTGAAATGGACTTTGAGGACATTTATAATGGCTTCAAATTTTCGAACATTCATTTAATGAAACGCATGTTTCTTATTAAAAACAGGTTTTCTCGAATTTTCAGTGATGAGCAGATTTGAAAATATAGATTTCCTCAAATTTTGTATATATTGAACGTTGATGTAATTTAAACCCCTGATTGCCCAGCAAAAGTGCAAAGTTGTAATGTTGGTTTCTCTGTATTTTTTTAAATGCTAAATTAAGCTGATTTTTCTAACCTGATATAAAAAACTTAATTACGTATATGAATATAATCCTTCAGGGTATTATGCATTATTCAATGTTTTGAAACTGCATTATATCTACAAAATTATATTAATTTAAATAATGATTCTACTGTAGTGAAACCTACAGCTTAGTGAAAGGGTATATGAGTTCGCGCCGGTGAAAAGGTGGTTAAAAACAAATGTCGAAATAATTCAAATTTGTTTATAGAAAATAATAAAGAATAATATAGAAAATAATAAATAATATAGTTCTACAACGAAGTTTTAAAGATATTTGCTATGCCTTTGCTATTGAGTTAGAATGTAGCAAACCATGCACTTCCTAAAATTTATTAACATCGTATAAGTTTTCATTTGAATTAGGTTAAGTATCATTTCGAAAATAATTTTACATCAAAAATAAAGCTTTATTCAGCATTTGCGTTAAGAACATTGTCGATGAATTTTCTTATGACAACAAAATTAAAATGTGTATTTAATATTCCTGCCGAGAACTTTCTTCTTCTTGTATAAATCTACAGTTTGTAGTTCTAACTTCTAATTTAAAGAAATAAGTATTGAAAATATTATGCAAGTCATATTTTTCATTTTCAAAAAGAGAAAATATATTTTTAATTTTGTTAATAACAAAGTAACTGCTATTTTGTTTGTATAAGTAGCATTGTTAACAAAAAATAAAGGATATTTGTATTAGCAAAAATTCTTCATTTTAAACGTAGTTATATATTAAGGTTAGTTAAAACGGGATTAATTTAATCAAAAATAACTCACGAGAATTGGTATTAAATGATGAATACAATGTTTTTCATTTATCATACATCATACGTTTGTTAAAATTCCAGCTAATATATATATCTTTTAATTTTACTGGATTTACATGGTGTCCGAAATGTCTGGAAACGGTCGTACAACTCGAGAAATAAAAGTTAGACTAAAAAACAGAAAAATACGTGATAAAAAATCTATTCAGTGATACTAATGATGAACCCGCGCTACCCCATGGGTTTTAGAGATTGTCCAACTTTGAAATCGTTTTTCGAATCGCTTTTAAAAAAATGTTTAACACGTATTTTTTTGTTTTTCAATCCGACGTGTATTACACGAGTTATTCGACCGTTTCAAGACATTTCTGACACCCTGTATTTTGTAAGCCCTAATAGAAACAGGAACGAGGCATCAACATACCAATTATGAAAAATTAAAAAAAAATTACAAAGCTATTTTCGAGTGACAATTTTAAAAAAAGGCAAAATTAAATAATTTTAAATATTTTATCTGAAACGTACGCAACTTTTGGAAAAAAATCATGCGAATGCGAGATTAGTTTTGAACTTTTAATTATTTCTCATACTCATGATGATGTTGATTAAGATATTGGAATGCGATCAAAGAACACGGTAAACTGATATAATCAACATCAGGATTAGAAAGATAATTGAAATTGGAAATTAAATTGTCGTGTAAGAGGAAATGATTGGTAAATTTAAAATGAGATGATGTGAATCGTAATTTCAAACTATCAAGTGGAAGGATTAATTAAATTTCAAAAGTAGTTTCCTTTAAATGAAACAATTGGTTATTGAAAATACAATCGTTCTTAATGAAGTTATCTACAGAGGAAAAACACTTTCATGGACGAGGATATTTATAATGGTTGAAAATTTCAAAAGACTCATTTATTATAATGCATTCTGCACGTAACATAATTTAAAGTATATTTTAGATAAGGAAAGACATTTCGTAGTTTCACTGAATGCATTGACAATTAAGAATGTACATTTCTGAAAGTTATTTGATATTCATTGAACATTAATTTAACTTACTATGAATTTTCAGAGAAATTCCAAAAATATGCTTATGAAAAATTTCCATTTTATTTCAAATTTCAAATTTAGATTTACAGGTTTTAAGAATGTTTATAATTGTTAAACAACTCCAAAGATTCTTTTAATATAACGTATTCTGTTCGTAACTTCATTTGAAATATCTTTTAGATAATGAATTTTCAAGGTAATTTAAATATGCTTATGAAGAATCTCTATTTTATTACAAAGTTTTAAGCAGGTTTGTAATTCTTCAAAATTTCTTCTATTTCCTTTGAATGAAACCATTGGTTATTGAAAATACACTCATTCTTAATAAAGTTATCTACAAAGGAAAAACACTTTCTTGGACGAGTATACATTTATAATAGTTGAGAATTTCCAAAGACTCTTATTATAACGCATTCTGGTCGTAACTATATTCAAAGTATGTTTTAGATAAGGAAAGACTTTTCTCGAGGTTTCACTGACAGGCATGGACAATTGCATTTCCAAAAGTATTTTATACCCATTGAAGGTTGATTTAATTTGCTAAGAATTTTCAAAGAAATTTCAAAATTATGCTTATGAAGAATTTCTATTTTATTTCAATATTTGAAGCAGATTTACAATTCTTGGGTAGGGTTTTAAGAATGTTTATAATGGTTGAAGAATTCCAAAGATACTTTTAATGTAACGCATTCTGTTCGTAACTTTATTTAAAATATCTTTTAGACAAGAAAAAGCATTTCTCGTAATTTCACTGATAAGAATGCGACATTTAGGAATATCCACATCCAAAACTATTGAAATCCAAATCTATTAAACTCTTATTTCAATTATTATGAATTTTGAAGGTAATTAAAATATTATGCTTATGAAGATTATCTATGTTATTACAATTCATAACTGACATCTTATAACTTATAATAACGTAAGATTATATAATCTCCCTATTCTAAAAAAAAGTAACTACCGCTGTCACTGCCGCCGCCGGTTTGTAATTTTTTGTGACCGGAGGTCTTTCTTCGTTAATATTAAGAAAAATAATGCATACAAAAATATGAAAATCGGTGATTTTATACAGAAATGTTTGATAAACACGCTGATGCAGACAGTTTTCAAATCGAAGAATTATTTTAAGAGATATTTAATGCTAAATTTGGAAAAAATCGTTCCACTAAAAAAGTTTTATAGCAGCAAAAACTATACATGGCAGTGTAATCATTTTTAGATCATTTTATGCGTTTGCCGGAGTGCAGATTGCATTAATTTTTTATTTTGACTCATTTTTTGAGGTTTTATTTCTATTTTAAATTCAAATTTTTAGCATTTCTAGAGATATTTTTTACATTATTTTAGAAAATGATAATAATTTATACTGTTGCCAAATATATAAACAGCGCAAACAATAATGTTTGCTTCAAATTAAAAATTTATTTATACGTGACTATTATAAACAGAAAAAATCATTTGGAATTAGAATTAAATAATTATGTACAAAAAGCAGGAACTTATTAAAAATTACGTCATAAAAAGTATACACGTGAATTTTAAAAGAGAAAGGATATTGTAAAATAATAAATTCATTAACATGCGTTAGACGTCTTAAATAGGAGAAATTACGTCATATTTACGTCACATTATAGTTATTACATAAAATGAACACAAAATAATATTGCAAAACAGTTTAAATTTAGAAATTGAGCTAGACATTTATTTGATATTTTGAGAGGATTTTTTCAACTATTTTTGTTAATAAAGCGCAAATAATATTTCATTTCTAACAAAAGTATTTTCACGTGAATATTTAAAAGAGAAAGAATAGCTTGGTAAAAATTACGTCAGATTAAAAGCGACTAATTTAAAATGTCTCATTTAAAAGAACTTTCTTTCCGCTTTGTTAGAAAATACCAGGAGAAAAAGACTCTGTTTACTTAATTCCTTTTATATTAGCTTATTTTGAAATGTTGTTACACGTGTCTACGTCATCAAGTTATTTTTATTTCGACGTTTTATTTGTATTTTTATTAATGTTGCACTAATTTATTTGTTCTTTCGTTATTTAAAATAAAAATTATGTCAATTTGTATAATTTGGCGAGTGGTTTGGCGATTTATATAATTTGGCGAAATTGGTCGACGGGATAATCAAGTAGTACCGGAGCGGATTTGGCGTTAAAATTCCCCAATCAAAGAAAAATGAATAAAAATACGTTTATAGGAAGACCGCCACTGTTTTTTAAATTACTAGGGGACTCTGCCTCCTACGAGCTACGCTCGTCAACCCCCGTTCAGACACCGCAGACTCTAACAGCACGCTAATTTGATCGCCTTTAAAAAGATTTCGGAAGATTGAATTACAATTTGAATCTGACAATTATAATCTGACGTAATTTTCACCAAACTTTTCTTTCTCTTTTTAATATTCACGTCAAAATACTTTTGTTAGAAATGAAATATTATGATCATCTTAAAATGTCAAGTAAATGTCTCGCGCAATTTTAAAATTAAAACTGTTTTGCAATATTATTTTTTGTTCATTTTACGCAATAAGTGTAATATGACGTAAATTCTCCTATTTAAGACTTCTAACGCATGTTACTGAATTTATTATTTTACAATATTCTTTCTCATTTAAAATTCACGTGTAACTATAGTTTTTATGACGTAATTTTCAATGAGTTCCTGCTTTTTATATTTTTTGTTTATAATAGTCACATGTAAAATAAATTTTTAATTTGAAGCAAACATTACTGTTTACGCTGTTTATACAGTTGGCAACAGTTTAAATTAATACAATTTTCTAAAATTTGTAAAAAGTATATCTCGAAATGTTGAAAATTTGAATTTAAAATAGAAATAAAACCTCGAAAAATTATTCAAATTAAAAAACTAACTACAATCTGCACACCGGGAAATTCTGACGCATAAAATGATTTAAAAATGATTAAATTCCTATGTACAGTTTTTGCTCCTATAAAACTTTTTTAATGGAACGATTTTGTCCAAATTTGGCATTAAATATCTCTTAAAATAATTCTTCGATTTGAAAACTGTCTGCATCTGCGTGTTTATCAAACATTTTCTATAATACTACCGATTTTCATATTTTTGTATGCAACAGTTTTTTTTTTAATATTAACGAAGAACGACCTCCGGTCACAAAAAATTCAAAACCGGCGGCGGCGATGGCAGCGGTAGTTACTTTTTTTTAGAATAGAGAGAAGAGAGATAATTCAATCTTTCGAAATCTTTTTAAAGCCGGTCAAATTAGCGTGCATTTAGAGTCAGCGGTGTCTGGACGGGGGTTGGCGAGCGTAGCTCGTAGGGGGCCGAGCCCCCTAGTATATAAAAATTCTTTAAGTGTTTAAAGTAGCAATTTCTCTGAGGAGTTTTCATTTGGGCAAATACAAATTTAATGATGTTAGCAAGAGAGTAACTAGTGTTTTCGCTTGCATAAAAAACAGTCTTCTGAAAATATAGGATATTTTGATACATGAAGATTCCTAAGTTTAAATGTATTTTTATTAAATTTAGTGTAATCAGGATATTTTTAATAATAATAATAATAATAATAATAACTGAATGAACGATAGAAGGATTTTTTTTTATTATTAAGATAAATTGTTTATGACCTTCTATTGGAAAGGAAGAAACTAAAATTGTGGAAAAGGAACAATCATTCTTATCTCTCTATTCTAAAAAAAAGTAACTCCCGCTGTCACCGCCGCCGCCGCCGCCGCCGGTTTTGATTTTTTTGTGACCGGATGCCTTTCTTCGTTAATATTAACAAAAATAATGCATACAAAAACATGAAAATCGGTGGTTTTATACAGAAATGTTCGATAAACACGCTGATGCAGACAGTTTTCAAATCGAAGAATTATTTTAAGAGTTATTTAATGCTAAAGTTGGACAAAATCGTTCCACTAAAAAAGTTTTATAGCAGCAAAAACTATACAGGGCAGTGTAATCATTTTTAGATCATTTTATGCGTTAGAATTTGCCGGAGTGCAGATTGCATTAATTTTTTTATTTTGACTCATTTTTTCAGGTTTTATTTCTATTTTAAATTCAAATTTTCAGCATTTCTAGAGATATTTTTTACAGATTTCAGAAAATTGTACTAATTTAAAATGTTGCCATCTGTATAAAAAGCGCAAGCAATAATGTTTGCTTCAAATTAAAAATTTATTTACACGTGACTATTATAAACAGTAAAAAAACTTTCAAATTAGTATTAAATAATTACGTATAAAAAGCAGGAACTTATTAAAAATTACGTCATAAAAAGTATACACGTGAATTTTATAGGAGAAAGGATATTGTAAAATAATAAATTCATTAACATGCGTTAGAAGTCTTAGGATAAATTACGTCATATTTACGTCACATTATAGTTATTACATAAAATGAACACAAAATAATATTGCAAAAAAGTTTAAATTTAGAAATTGCGCTAGACATTTATTTGATATTTTGAAAATTAATTTAAAATGTCTCATTTAAAAGAACTTTCTTTTCGCTTTGTTAAAAAATACCAGGAGACAAAGACTCTCTTTACTTAATTCCTTTTATATTAGCTTATTTTGAAATGTTGTTACAGGTGTATACGTCATCAAGTTATTTTTATTTCGACGTTTTATTTGTGTTTTTATTAATGTTGTACGAATTTATTTGTTCTTTCGTTTTTTAAAATAAAAATTATATCAATTTGTATAATTTGGCGAGTGGTTTGGCGATTTATAAATTTGGCGAAATTGGTCGACAGGATAATCAAGTAGTACCGCAGCGGATTTGGCGTTAAAATTCCCCAATCAAAGAGAAATGAATAGAAATTCGTTTATAGGGAGATCGCCACTGTTTTTTAAATTATAATTCAATCTTTCGAAATATCTTTAAAACAGATCAAATTAGCGTGCATTTAGAGTCTGCGGTGTCTGGACGGGGGTTGGCGAGCGTAGCTCGTAGGGGGCCGAGCCCCCTAGTAATGGAAAGAGAGCGAATAATAAACAAAAATACATTTTCGAATGAAAAGAAAAAAAATCTGATTTAAATTCAGATTTCATTGACATACAGTCTCGAGTACGCAGTGCAAACAATTTTCAGTTGAAATCATTTTGTCTTATTAATCTCTCTATTCTAAAGAAAAGTAACTACCGCTGTCACCGCCGCCGCCGCCGGTTTTGATTTTTTTGTGACCGGAGGCCTTTCTTCGTTAATATTAACAAAAATAATGCATACAAAAATATGAAAATCGGTGGTTTTATACAGAAATGTTTGATAAACACGCTGATGCAGACAGTTTTCAAATCGAAGAATTATTTTAAGAGTTATTTAATGCTAAAGTTGGACAAAATCGTTCCACTAAAAAAGTTTTATAGCAGCAAAAACTATACATGGCAGTGTAATCATTTTTAGATCATTTTATGCGTTAAAATATGCCGGAGTGCAGATTGCATTAAATTTTTTATTTTGACTCATTTTTTCAGGTTTTATTTCTATTTTAAATTCAAATTTTCAGCATTTCTAGAGATATTTTTTACAGATTTCAGAAAATTGTACTAATTTAAACTGTTGCCAACTGTATAAAAAGCGCAAGCAATAATGTTTGTTTCAAATAAAAAATTTATTTACACGTGACTATTATAAGCAGGAAAAAAACTTTCAAATTAGAATTAAATAATTACGTATAAAAAGCAGGAACTTATTAAAAATTACGTCATAAAAAGTATACACGTGAATTTTAAAAGAGAAAGGATATTGTAAAATAATAAATTCATTAACATGCGTTAGAAGTCTTATGAGAAATTACGTCATATTTACGTCACATTATAGTTATTACATAAAATGAACACAAAATGATATTGCAAAAAAGTTTAAATTTAGAAATTGCGCTAGACATTTATTTGATATTTTGAGAATTAATTTAAAATGTCTCATTTAAAAGAACTTTCTTTTCGCTTTGTTAAAAAATACCAGGAGACAAAGAGTCTCTTTACTTAATTCCTTTTATATTAGCTTATTTTGAAATGTTGTTACACGTGTATACGTCATCAAGTTATTTTTATTTCGACGTTTTATTTGTGTTTTTATTAATGTTGTGCGAATTTATTTGTTCTTTCGTTATTTAAAATAAAAAATATATCAATTTGTATAATTTGGCGAGTGGTTTGGCGATTTATATAATTTGGCGGAATTGGTCGACAGGACAATCAAGTAGTACCGCAGCGGATTTGGCGTTAAAATTCCCCAATCAAAGAGAAATGAATAGAAATTCGTTTATAGGGAGATCGCCACTGTTTTTTAAATTATAATTCAATCTTTCAAAATCTATTTAAAGCCGATCAAATTAGCGTGCATTTAGAGTCTGTGGTGTCTGGACGGGGGTTGGCGAGCGTAGCTCGTAGGGGGCCGAGCCCCCTAGTATTTAAAAAAAAAAGTATTAAGATTCGGAGACTTCAATTATTCTGTATTCTGAAACACATATTTATAATAATTTAGAATACTGGAAAGTGAGGAAAGATCATACTAAAGTGGAATAAGGATCCACAGTCTTTAAAGACTAATTGAAATAACAAAATATTTTAATTGGGATTACATTTTATCAGGAAAAAGAATCCTGGTAAAGGAGAATTTTACATAATGAATCTTACATCCGGAAAAATGGCTGGTAACATTAGATACCGATGCATCAATCTTAATTTGATCAGGTAGCAAGATTTTCAAAAAATTTAAACAGTTCTCTTGAAATCATAGTCTTTGCTCGCATAATAAATAGAAATTCAATGATATTAGCTACAGCATTATTGTTATTTTTGATTTTTTAAGAAATTGTGATCGTCCGAGCAATAGATTGCTGCATAGATTACTGAAAATAAAGTCGTTTTTAATGAAATTATTAAAAAATGGGACACGCGTCTTTGAGCATTTTTAGATTTTTGAAAAACTCCCAAGGTTCCTGTCACATGTTCATTTGATTAGTAATTTTGATTTGTCATTTGATTCGTTATTTAAAGTATATTTTAGTTATGATGATTTTTTCCCGAAGTCTCACTGATAAGGCAGTGACATTTAAGAGTATCCATATCATCGTATTTTGTAAGTATTGATCATTAATTATATTTATTAAGAATTGTCAAAGTAACCCAATCTTTTTACTTACATGAATTCCAGAACATACTATTACGAAGTTTTAAAGAGATTTATAGTTCTTTTGCTATTAAGTTACAATATATGCTGCTGTGCCCTTAATAGAATTTAATGATATCGTATAACATGTCACAAAGATTTTGATTAAGTTACATTTTGGAAATAAGATTATATCGTTAATAAATCGTCGTTAAGCATGCACATAACTAGGAAACTTCTTTGATGTGTAGTCGAATCCAAAAGTTTGGTTAATGTTTGTTCTTAAAATTGCTTTTTTCTGTCGGTAAAGTATAGGTTCTTATTATAACATATATTTTAACTAGATAGCTACAGAGAGATATATACAAATGACATTCTTGTTTGCATAATAAATACAAATATAATCTTGTTAGTAACTAAGTAACTATTATTTTTTTATAAGCATCCTTAGGAAGGTTATTGTATAGTATTATTATTGAAATTTGTTCAATTTGAATTTATTAAGCTTTAGTCGTATCAGGTTTTTTTTAATATAAAATTTTCCATTAGATATGAATTAAAATTAATAATAAGCTGAATTTTTCTTGTAAAACCTATAACTAGCGGATAGCATACGAGCGAGGAGTTTTTTCGCTATTCGGAGGTGTCAGCTTTTTAGGGTAAAGACATACAAACACTTGTTTAAGATCAACAAGAACAAAAAATCATGGGTCCCGCATAGATTATGTAACACTTTCCAACACATTTAGTAACAAAACTTCGCAGTTTATTAAGGTGAAATATGATGCATAAATAAATAATTTGAAAAACTCGTAACGCGTTTGAAAACCCAATTTCTGCAATTATAATCAATATTCAGGGATCAATATCAGGCTTTTTTATGTGCAGACCTGTATATGGATCTATGGTTTTGTATGTATACAAAATAGTACGCTACCAGTTAATTCATTAAAAGAATAGCACAGTTGAAAATTTTCATTTAGCAATTTCCCTAAATAAATGGAATTGCACTTGAGAATTTTTTGCATCCCTGTATATGATATATAGAATTTATCCACACCAAGTAATATTTTTAAAAAATAGTTAAATTTAAAAACGCGTACCTCAATTGAAAATGCCCTTACAACAATAATTGTTGTTAGCCTTCAAGAGTTAAATTTATTTTGTAGCCAAATTCTTTAGTGTGTCCCTGTAAATGAGCGATATATTCTATGCACACCATATTCTACAGTAAGCGCTGTGTAGTTCACCTCAGTCATATGCATAAATTTCAGTATGTTTAAAATTCTTTAATATCATTAAAATAAATCGCAAATGAATTTTTTCTATAGACCGTAATGTAACGTAATATTTTGAGTGTCTCTGTAAATGAACCGTAAATGCCATGCACTTCTATTTCAATACCGAACATGCCATAGTAATAACACCCAATAACAACTGTCAATATCATGGCAGTCGGACTATATTTACGGAGTCAGAGCTCGGGCAGAGAAACCCGATTCATAAACACTTTTCAACTATGTTGGAAAGTGTTAAGTTTGCTAAATACAAGTATCCGCTAAATAAAAGTGTACTCTATTCAGGATTGTCCGTTATGGAGGTTCTACTGCATATTATGCTTTTGCTATAATTATGCCATCTGGATAATTATTTTTCAATATATTTCTTAAATAGTTACATTTTATATATAATTTCAAAGGGCGGTAAGGAATCATAAATTTACTCAGTCAAAAGTGATTTGACTGAGTTTTGTAGTGTTAAGTGTATTGTGTTCCGGGAAAAGGTTTAAGGCTTGTATAGAGAAAAGATACGTAAGGGAAGGTCCAAGGTGATCCTCCGATAAACCTGATGAGATACCGTAAGGTGAGTATTTTAATAAGTTAGACCAGTGCGCAGAAAGTACTTGCTATATGTAACTTAGTATCGGGCCAGATCGTCCACATTCGAGTTCTTAAATGTAAACAAATTTTTTTATATGTAAATAATTTGTAAATAAATTACTCGTTAATTTTAATTATATATGTTTAGCACTCTTTTTGTTAATATTTCTCACAACGTGCCTGATATCACGTATATATATTGGTGGCGGCAGCATATCAAAATAAAAGAATATTTTTTTTCTGTGCGAGTGGTGATCGGGGGATCTACGCGAATTCATCAGTGTATTGGCAAAGAAAGAGAGCAACATATACATTTAAACAAATTTAGAAATTTATCTTCAGTAATCGAAATTTTCGCAATACGTTTGCTCATTAATCACAAACACAATCACAGACGATATCGAAGAAAGCGGGAACGATTTTCCGGAAATTTTCGTTCTATACTAAGTAGACCGTAATAAAATTATATAACTAGGTCTCGACATCGGACAAATTTATTTTCATAAGTTTAGGCAGATTCCGAAATTAATCTTTAGCAATCGGAATTCTCGCCAATAATGATTGGACACTGATCGTAATACGAATATGGACGATATCGTAGACGGTGTTTCAGTAGGCGGATCGTTACGCGGATTTTCAGAAAATTTGCATTATATACAAAATGAGAGCAATAAAAGTGTCTATCGCGGTCCTTAATTCAGAATATTGGTTTTGAAATGTTAGAAGAAATCCAGAATTAAAACTGCTGATGTAAAATTTTTAGATAAAAAAACCGCTGGGAAGATTTTCATGACATAAATGTTATATACAAATTTGAGTACGGGAAAACCATGTAAGTGGGACTCAACTTCTGAAACGTGCGCTTTGATTAGTTTAAGCATATTTTTATTTATTTAATCTTCCGTAACCGACGTTCTCGGCAAAATCATTTGCAATTTATCACCACCAAGATTACGGATGATGTCTACTCTATGTAAGACGTAATTTAAGTCTAATTTCTCGTGTCCGCCATTGTTTTAGGACACATTGCATTGAGACAGTCTGCTTGTTTAATTTGTATATAAACAGAATTTTCTTTCGAATGGTGTATTTAATTGTGGTAACACTCGAAGACGTCGGGTTTTTTTTGCGGTTGCCTTCCAGTTTAATATATATATAAAACATTATTTTTGTTTTAACGCGAGAAAATAATTAGCTAAGCATCGACAGCAAAGTTCATTTTTATAAATAAAAAAAAACTTAATGCCGTTGATGCACTTTAATGCCGCTATCATCCACAATCGAGATATATATATATATAAAAAACAGTTGAGCTTAATGTTTGCAGATAAAGTACTTGTAGATGACAAACAGCTCTCGAGGAATAATATCCTGTTCAAAAAAAATTACTAAACATGATTCTGAAAACATTTTCTTTCACAATGAAAATAATAAATTGTCCGTTAAATGCAAAAGTTTTTTAATGAAAAACATTTTTAAACAATCGCGATTTTTATGCAGTTAAAACAATTATTGTTTGACGCACTTCTTTCGGAGAAATGAAAAACTACTCATAAACATAAATCACATTTATTTGAAGACAGAAGACAAATTGAAACCTGAATGTACTCATAGACAACATGACGCCATTTCACAGCTAAAATTTCACATATTTAAACATAGTTAACACCTAGGATAGGTGTATTCTATTTCATCGGTCAACAGACATGATCCTCATTGCTTACCGTCGTTAATTAATAAGTACCGTGGTGTAAAAGTTATTCCGTACAAGGAACAAACGTTCCTAGCGCCCCATGTTGAGCGCGAATAGGTGTGACGCTCTTTTTCGAAGGATTGAAAAACTTCGCATAAACACGAATCCCTTTTATTTGAAGACAGCCCACCATAAAAACATAAATTTACATGTATGCACATGAAGACGTTGCAAAACTATACTTTCACACATGTGGGGCATTCTCACAATCTTTTGATTTTTAAGTCCCTGAATAATAATTTTTATTTTAGTACATATTCTTTTTTTTTCTTATAATGGAAAACATCCCATTGCACGACTGCATAATAATATTAACGAGATAAGTTTTCGACGATGTTGGGGGTCCAAATACCACTAAATTCCTATACCGTCCCATGTTGCTGACGCTGATTTTTAAGTTCGGAGCTGTCTGTATAAAATTGTTTCAATAAAAGTAATTCGATGAATTTTTTCCGAAACTGGGACTATTGTTTTATATAAATATGTAGCAAAAAAATAACCTGCACACAATTTTACGATTGTTATTTTTTTAACTCCGTACCTAGGTTTTAGATTCCTTACCGCCCCTCTTGCTAAAATTATACAGAAAATCACTTCAAATGCAGCTACAGAACTTTTTTCAACTTTTTTCTCATGCAGAAGTATGCTAGAGAAAGAATGGCTAAAATACTTTGGCAGGAAATTTACTGCAGAATTGAAATCAGCATTTAAATATCAATTTTCAACATCGTGGCTTTAGTGGTAGTCTTACCGTCCCCAAGGTTTATTCCTGCACTTTTCGAGGTAAATTATTATTTTAAAAAAATTTAATCCAATGTAAATAACTGTTTCTAAAAATCAATGAACATTGTGGCTATCACTTAGTCTTAACAAGATTTGCCTAAAAATAGGTGGTAATTTTCCGCATCGTCCTTTCTTTACGATCCCTTTTATTTTTCTTCCCGTCCCTTTTTTCCTACATCGTGTCCTTTTTTCCCCCTTAACATACCTTCTTTAACACCCCTCTAACACAATGTTATACCAAAATTTTGTACTTAAAATACTACATTGTTATTATTTCTTATTTGAATGACCTGTACTATGCACATTCATTATAAGCAAAAATTAAAAGAAAAAAAATATAGTGGTAAAATGGTAAGGAAAATTAAACTCGCAAGTTTATCTTAAACCTCAGTTAAATAAAAAAAAAATTGCTGCTGACTATTTTTCATAATAATACATAGTAATACATAGTAATTCCTTTATCCGGTCAACGGTTGTGACCTTCATTCTCACTGGCTAACTCATAAGTGCCGGGAGGAAGGGGGGGGGGGTGTAAAAGGTTATTCCGTGCAAGGAACCAACGCCCCTAGCGCCCTCTGTCCAAGCGCAGGAAGCAGCAAAAAAAAAAGATACGTTACAATTGTTATTATTTCTTAACTTATGTCCTGCGCTACTGATGTAATATTGTATGTAATGCGTGGCTCTACCCCTTAGGAAAAAGAATGGATATGTGAAAGGTTCTACATGTTTATCGCTACTGAACAAATTACAGATGCTTTTCGCTTTGCGACTCATTTACCAACTGTCATTATCTACGATGCTTTGAATAAGAGTTGAGTGTAACAGCAGAGACTATTTTGTAGGCCTCAGGAACTACAAGTTTTCTGTAATCAGTATTTTCTTGATTGTAAAAAGAAGTTTGACAAGACTTTATTCGTTCGGTATTTTCACACCGTTACTTTTCTCTAATTACTAGCATGTTCAATTTTGTGAAATTACATCAATATTGAGACCCTGTAATATGCTCTAGCAGTTTCATTAAATTACAGCTAATTCCATGACTGAAAGCATATTCGAGTTTTTCGATAATAACAACTTCAAAACATAAAAAATACTACATGACTACAGTGAGTCTGTTTCAATCCATATTCGTTGTTTCCTGAAAACTTCCACATTTATCTCTTCTTATAAATTGAATGCCCTACATGACCGTTTTCAGAGTTAAGAGGCGATACAATAACTATTTCTACGTGCAAAAAATCCTCATCATACCCATACTGCTGTATGAAAAAAAAATATATATATTGAATTCCCCTAAATAAACCAATTTGGCGTTTTACGACAGCGAAAATATATTAATAAAGCCATAACTGTTATCTTGGTAACATTGAGAAATTGGATAGAGATCAACGCTTATACAATAATCGCAAAAAATGAATTGACATCATATGTTATAATAAATTTCAGAGGAAAGAAATTATTTTTTTTCTGTACAAATAGATAATAAAAAATTGTCTTTAATCAAATACAGTATGGAATTACGTAGAAATAAATATTAAACTTTCATCAAATAAAGTTAAATGTTGAAATAATTACCATGCGAGGCTCAGTCTGCCAGGTGCTTAAACTATTAAATGATAAATGTGTATTTTATTTTTTTTTAATATTTCACACCTTTTTTCATTTGTATTTTCTACTATTTAGTGCCTAAATTTTACAATGTCGAAGATTCACAATCTGTTGACGTATTTTTGCGAGAGAGTACAAAAGATAAAAATCTAGGTTTAAACACACAAAGAATCTTAAGAAAGTGTAAAATGATTTTAAGTTGTGCTCTGAAGATTTAGAGGACCTGCAAATTCCAAATTAGATTATTACATCACCATTTCATACGCATATAAGTTAATTTCAAATGTAATCTTCAGGATTTTCTTGAGTTAGGGGAGACCGGGGCTAGTTGGCTACAGGGGTAAGTAGGCACAGTCCTTATAAATCGGCTGTTTGTGGATAGATTACGCACCCAGTCACAGAGTACCTTTCTTCTTGCTTTTTACAATCCTCGTTGTAGTTTTGCAACGTTACCTACTTTGGACATTTATTACGATTTTTCTGTTTTTTGCACTCATAAGTAATTTTTTGTTGCTTCAATCTTTTTCTAATTTCTAATACTTATCTTAATAATTGCTATTTAACTTGCGTGGTTTGTTAGTGTATGATTAACTGTACTTACCCCATATGTGATTTACTAGGATTATTTATGCTTAGATGTTTACGTATCACTTTTGTGAAGAAATTCATTATGGGGTTAGTAGGCGCATTGAACACGGGGCAAGTTGGCTCGATGTCTGGTGTGTGCTAGTAGCTTGAGAAACAGAAAACACCGAGAAAAGTGGTTGCAATGCAAGATTTTGGGCACACGTGGCTTGCCCAAACTGAGAAACTCGTTTTTGTATTTGTGACAACTGTAACTCTGACGATGATATCGAGTAGAATAGAAGTTACTCATTGTTAATGTTTTGTTCATTATTTTTATGCCTGTATAATTTAGAATTTACATTGAACGGCGATAACGCCTTTGTTTAAACTTACTGGTAATAATGAAATTGATTTCTCTTAACTGCGTGTCTTATTTAAATTATTATAAAGCGTGTGCCAACTTACCCCATAGGTATAGGCAACTTGAAACTTGACGGGGTAGGTTGGCGAACAATTTTCCTTTTACTTTAGGCTTCCGCCAAACATAACCTAAAAAAGCTACAAACTCAAAACTCCAGGTATTTATAGCCTAATACCTGTTCTTTGAAAGTACAGTTAAAGTTTCATAAAAAACTTAAACAAAAAATTAATAAAAATCAATAACTGAAAACTGCGCCTACTAGCCCCGGTCTCCCCTATTTGATTTGAATTGAGATAATGTACTAAGTTGTTAGTTGATCTTGAAACTAAACTTTTTTTTTTAAATGTTACTTTAAGTTACTTTTAGACAAATAAACAAAACTATCTGAAGTCATACACAAATTTCGATTTCATTTCAAGGTTTGCATTCATTTCCATGGTTGGATTAAGTTTAAGCCATATCACTACATCCTGACAAAAGAAAGAAGTGATTTGTATATTAAATAGTGTGTGTGGGTGAGAGGAGGGAAGGGGGGATAATAATAAAACTTACAAGTTTTAACTGCAAAATTTTTAATCTTTATAAAATCACAAACCGCATCTACAACATTGACCAATTCAAGTAATTTCAGAAACTAAAAAAAATATCATTATAAAACATGTAATTTAGTGTGTGTTAGACTGGAAGGCAAACGCAGAAAAACCGACGTCATAGAGAGTTAACTCAATTAAACACACCATCCGAAAGATAATTCTGTTCATAGAAAAATTAAACAAGCAGACTGCCTGAATGCAATATGTCCTAGAGCAGGGTCGGCGAACCTATGGCACGCATGCCACTTTTGGCACGCGAAGGATTATTTTTGGCAAGGCACTGCTATGGCTCTAAATCAAAATAAAGAGAGATTACACAACATCGTAACAGATCTTTTCTAAATTCGATTAAATGCAAATCTCAAATCTCAAATCGAGGTATATTATATTACAATCTAATTATGGTCTCAAACATTATTCGAACAAATACGATATTTGATAACTATCGATAAGAATTGGTTATTAGACATTACTAAATTCCGATTGTAAAGTTGTGGCAACTTTGAATTTATTTCAGAGCTTTTCAAAGAAACTGGCGTTTGCTATTTTAAGTTTTTCTGTCTATCTATTCTTTCGAGTCATTGTTTTCACAAATGAATAATATCAAGATAAATCCGGTCAAATAAATCCGGTTTCGGTTGCATTAAAATTAACTTTATATTAAGATGCAGCAATAGAAATCAAATTACATCGCATTAAATTTTTTAAATTATTTTCAAAAATATATTTGCTTCCGGATTTTGTGTAATACATACATCTAAGTTCCTCATATTTTTTAATTCTTAATAGAGAATTTTAAGTAATTTTAAACCATTATTTTTCCACCTACTAAATTTGTTTTTTAGTTGGCATGTCATAGTCACATAAAATATTTTTTGATCGAATTTGGCACGCGGCAACGAAAAGGTTCGCCAACCCTGTCCTAGAGCAATGCCAGACATGCGAAATTTGACTTAAATGATTAATGTGAACCAGCTTTTTTTAATGTGTAAATAAATGTATTAAACATATACCAATAATAGTAAAAATAATAAACAAAATAAAACTTGCATAGGCGTCTTTTATATTGTTTTATTATAATACGAAATACTAATGTAATAGAGAATGATAAACAGTGGACATCCTCTTCAAAAGGTTCAAAGGTAAAAAAAGGTTGGCTGACAACTGGCTTAAAATATAGCAACTCATTTCACGAGCTTTTCTACATTGGATTTGTTCAGCATTAACTGGGTAGAGAAGTGGAAAATAAATTTAAATTGAATAATCATGCGTTTTGTTTCAGATACGCAATTCCACAATTTGGGATGAATAATTCCATTTTTCCCACAGCTCTTAAATATACATTTCTTAAATAAAATAAAAAAACTCTTTTTTTTTAATCATGGGATGGCGAGATGGGTTTTAAACATTTAATGAATTTTCTTGCTACTTTTCGTAATGATTTAAGATATTGGATTGCGATAAAAGATCATACTGAGCTCAAATAATGAAATAATAGTCGTCAGCAGGCTTTGAAAGCTAATTGAAATAGGAAATTAATTTGCTCTATCAGGTAAAAAGTCTTACTTTTAAAATACGATCTATGAATCTTAATTTCAAATTGTCTAAAATGAGGAAAGATTATTTAAATTTCTAAATACTTTCTTTTACATGAAATAATAGATTATTGAAGAATTAACCCTTCTTAATGAAATTATCTACAAAGGGGAAATAATTTCCTGGACAGCCCTTTGAGGACATTTATAAAGGTTGAAATATTCTAAAGATTTATTTAATCGAACGCAGTCTTTTCGCAATTTAAAGTATCTTTTAGATAAGAAAAGACACTATTTAATAGGGTGGGCAGAATAAATTTTGTTTTCGATTTTCGATGATGGGTAGTGCGGAAAAATTACCTCTGGTGGCATTAAGTTCCCACAAAAAAATTGAAAATTTTTCGGGCAATTCCTTGAATGGCCGCAAGTGGCTTGAAGTTTTGCTCAAATGCTGATTTTTTGAAATATTTTAGGAAATATTTAAAAAATGTTAAATTAAATTTAGTTGGCTGAATTTGCTTGAAATGTCATAATTAGTGTACGAAATGTTTAAATAAGCTCTGATTATGTGTTATTTTACAGTTGTGTGCATTTTGAATTAGGTGATTTTTATAGCCTTTTCGCTATAAGTGAGCAAAAATTGTAAGTATTCTTTGGTTCGTTCGTCGGTTCCTCTTATTTGTCTTTATTATGTTCCTCGCTCTTCCTTCTGTTTTTCAGTGCGTTCAGAGTCACATATTTGTATGACGGACCACAGCATGCCTTGTCAAGAAATCTGAATGGAGGGGAGAGTGTAAAGCAGAAACCAAGGAAAACGCAATCAGTCGTCATGAGGATGAGGGACAAAATATGAGATGGGAGAAACTGCGAGATGGGATGATAATTATTTTTTTTTGCTCTAAAATACAGATATTCTCAGAAGATTCAAATAATGGGAACTTTGAAGCAGGCAGTTCGCCTAAATCAGAATTTGAAGCAGGGCCTTCAAAAGCAGACGCTCCCAAATGCATATCCCTTTCTCAAACAGCGTTCGCCGCATTTAGAACGGGTATATCATATAGTAAATTGCCTTGAGAGCTTCATCTGTGCTTCAGGATGCAGGAATTGCAGGAATTGTGACAACAAGGGATAAGGCTCTCGCCATCGATAAAGACAAGATCAGGAAACAGAAAAATAAACTTGGAAAGAAGATATAGTAGGTGAAAGATCTTGGAGAAAGAAAAAACACAAGCGTAAATTTTGATAGTAGGAAAATTAAAATGATCTTCATAGAAAAAAAAGAAGACAAGCGACACTGTCGAGAGAAAGACAAAACAAGTATCACCATGTTGTCGAACATAGTTCGGAATATTTCGGTCCACTTGACACCTCCTTCTGGTCACTGCGGGGAAAATAGCAAAATCATTATATAATTTTTTAAGCCATAATAAAGCCTGCTTTGGAAAAAATTAAGAAGAGAACTACAACATTTGATAAGTATTCTTCATACGAACGAGCTTCTACTCTGACAGCGACGTCAACTGTGTAAACTAGACGGTAGAACCACTTGAAATAAGACTTATCAACCCGATCGGAGCTAGATTAATAGAGTACTCAAATCTTCAGCCTTTTTCATTTCCTATGTCCATAAAACAGGTATAGACTTATAGAAAGCGACACGCACATTTTTGTACGCCATCTTTCTCTCAACGTTGCCACTTGTCCCTTTTTATTCTATGAAGATCGTTTTATCTTTTCTACCATCAAAGAATATGCTTGAAATTTTTCTTCCTCCAAGATCTTTCTCCTGCTGTATCTTCTTTCCAAGTTTCCTTTTCTCTCTCCTAACCTTGTCTTTATCGATGACGAGATTCTTATTCCCTGTCCTGTTTTCACAATTCTTGCATCCTGAAGCACAGATGAAGCGCTTAACGCAATTTATATATATGATATATCAGTTCTAAAAGCGGCGAACGCTGTGTCAGAAAGGGATATGCGTTTGGGAGTGTCTGCTTTTGAAGGCCCTGATTCAAATTCTGATTCAGACGAACTGCCTGCTTCAACGTTCTCACTATTTGAATCTTCTGAAAATGTATGTATTTTAGAGCATATAAAAAAAATCCCTGCCGGCTCGGTCCTACAGGCGGAGGTAGATTTCGAAGTTAAGTACTAAATTCACCAACAAAACTTAAATCAAGATTAGAGATAAACCCAGTTCCTTCACTAAGAATGAGCTCTAGGGAGCTAAACATTTTGTGAAAATTCTAATATACACGAATACACACACGCATGTATATAGAATAGGTTTAAAAAATAGCTAAAGCAAATTCAGAGAACCTCAAAGTGTTAAAATATGTTAACATTTCCATAGTCGGGTTTTTATTACGTTTTAATACGTTTCTTCACACTCACAAGACGTTGAATATTCACCTGTTGAGGTCCATTTTATTTCCAATATGACGCAATATTTTGTTTTTCTCGTCAAACTAATTATTTCATTTTGAGTTTCCATGAGGAAATCTTGCTCTAGAAAACTTATGACGTAATATTCAATTTGTTTTCAATTCGTAAAGCTATTTATTTATTTTAATGTTTCACGTGAAGAAAATCTTGCAATAGAAATAGCAATTGTTGTGGTGAGAATTTTATTGCTTTTTTTTTTTTAATTGTGGGCAACTGCCATAACGAAAAATATTTATTTTTTCCTGTCATTGTTGTGTAAGAGCTGGTTTTATCAGAATCATGTTAAGACGGTATTGAAGATTTTGAACCCTCCCCATTTCCATTCCTTTCGGCCGATTTTGCCCATTTTCAATCCCCGCCGAGATATTAACCACCTCAAAGTTGTTGGCGAGTTTGAAGACGATCCGCGTATAATTCCGACTTTTATCGTGCGGACAAAATTTAGTACATACACACACACACATATATATATATATATATATATATATATAAACTTTTTAGGTGGGGGTGGTTTTGGGTTCCTGGGGTCCTATAATGAAAAGTTATGAAAGAATTTTTCAAAAGTCGCACCATGGTAACGACTGCAATAGGTAGTATTGCTTACGAAATCTACCTAAAATTAATATCCCATCTCGCAGTTTTTCTCATCTCCCTTTTCCTCCCTCATCCTCATGATGACTGATTGCGTTTTCATTGATTTTTACTCCACATTCTCCTGTCAAGTGCTGTCAACACATGCTGTGATCCGCCATCCAAATATGCCACTCTGAACGCATCAGAAAGAAAACCGAGGAACTTAATCAAAACAAAAGAGCGAAGCCGACGAACTAACCAAATAATACTTACAATTTCTGCACACTTTTACGCGAAAAGGCTATAAAAATCATCTAATTCAAAATACATAAAACTATTAAATAACACATAATCAGAGCTTATTTAAACATTTCGTACATTAAGCATGACAGTTCAAGTAAATTCAGCTAAAATAAATTTAACATTTTTTTAAACTTTTGCTAAAAAAGTTCAAAAATCAACATTTGAGCAAAACCTTCAGCCATTTGCGGCAAATCAAGGAATTGTCCAAAAAATCTCAAATTTTTTGTGTGCACTTAGTGCCAGCAGTGGCAACTTTTCCGCACTACCCATCATCGAAAATCGAAAAAAAAAAGTTCTTTTCGGCCCACCCTACTTTTTAAGTTCATTCATATATCGGCGAAACAGCATCGAAAACTGGCGATTTGAAGCAATGAAAATAATAAAACTTTGTAAAAAATCACCATAAAATAAAACAATACACAGGACGTGTTTCGAGCTAAAAACATAACAGCTCGTCATCAGTTACAGCAAACACGTGTCCGCAAGCGAACAAGGTCAAAAATGAACTGAATTTAATTTTAATTCATTGATATATATTGACATTTAATAATATATATTTCTACCTATTTTACATTTGTTGAACATTTATTTAATTTAAGAAGAATTTTTAAAATTACTCAAATATTACAGTTATGTAAAATTTTTACTCTACCACGAAGTTTTAGGCAAGTTTCAAATTCTTTTGCAATTAAGTTACAATGCATCCAAAAGGATAATTGAGATCATTTATCGTCTAATAATGAAACTTATTAAGTTAGATTCGAAAAGTAAGATTACATTTTAATAAAGTTTCTTTAAGAATAGGAACTTTTTTTTACGCGTTTTCCTTTTTGCTACCATAATCCCCAAATTTGGTTACTATTTCTGAAGAAACTCTTCTTTTTCGAACTGAAAGAAATAGTTTCTTGTTTGAACTTACATTAGATAACTAGCTGATTCGCGCAGCATTTCCATGCCCCATGGTCATAACCCTAAATATACCTGATATCATTGTTGAACGATTTCTTATTTTTAAACGAACTAGGGGTGCTCCGCCCCCCTGCTCGCTACGCTCACCAACCCCCGCGTAATCACTTCTCGATTCCATTCGGTATCGGGAAGCAATCCCTGTTTTCTAGGCAACCCCAGACGTAATTGTTTCCCGTTTCAATTCTGGATCGCTTCGTGATCCCTTATTTTCTTTGAATTCAATTTTTAGATTCCACTTGGTAAAAACGCGCTCCTCCCCAACTCCTGACAATTTTAAATTATAAGAATTATTAAATATAAAATTATATATAGTGTTACGAATATTGTAAATAGTTAGCGTTTGTGCTTAAAAATAATGTAAATAGTTCAATTAAGCTCTATTCATAAGCTAATATTAGGTTTTGTTGCATTGAAATATCTCAATTTGTTGATTTTCTCCAAGCAAGTAAACCGTATTGGATTGCAATGGGAGTCAATGGAAATTTGGCGAAATACTGGAAACAGCGCCAAGCTGGCGTCACTTTTGGTGACTTATTTTGGTCGGCAAATTTGGCGGAAAACTTGACAATGTTTGGCGACAGAGCCGCATCCCTTGGTATAGCGTATCCCTTATAGCGTCAGAAAGCTCTGACCAATAAGATGCGTTTCGCTGTAGCTACGCAGATTTTCATTGGTCCATTTCCAAATCGTTACTTTTTTTATATATAGAAGGAAATCTTTTCAAACGAACCTAATTTTGGCCCCACTACCTTCGGAAGCGTACACCTCAAAATTTTATGATTTTATATTTTTTAATGAAAATATATTCAAACAAATTTGGAATTGGCTGTCAAATTACCTTCGGCATCGTACATCGATTGTGCTACGCACTATTCGTATTTACGTCCAAAAACGAGAGCAAAAACCAT
The DNA here is from genome assembly GCA_963932465.1 of Maratus speciosus. Classification (NCBI taxonomy): domain Eukaryota; kingdom Metazoa; phylum Arthropoda; class Arachnida; order Araneae; family Salticidae; genus Maratus; species Maratus speciosus. The sequence goes on along the minus strand of OZ010789.1, from coordinate 507,004,814 downwards.
CCACGTATTTTCATTCAGGCGAAAAACTTGCTATCTTTATATATTTGTAAATATCTCTAATCGGCAATATTTTCTGATTTTTTACACCCGATGAAAATTAAGCGTCGAAAGAAAGTACAAAATGATTGTGTTAAAATGCCGACATTAACGTAGAAAAAAAGATTATCCGATATAAGTGAGTATTTTTTTACCTTCCTTATCTCGAAAATTCAGGCAAACATGACATTCGGAAAAGAAAGAGGTGTGTGTGTGTGGGAGGGGGGGGGGGGGGGGGGGGCAGGATTTCAAGCTTTCATGAACATTTGTTTTTAAGTTATTTTTTGTATTATTAGATGTTATTATTTTTTTTTTTTTAGATTGCGCCATTCGAAAGTAAAAAATACGAAATTAAAGCACGGTTTTTTAGGTTTTCCGTATTTCGAACGGTTTTGGTTGATGTAGAATTCGGAAGACTAAAGAAAAAAAAATAGCGTTTCGACCGTCGTGTCGCTTCTCCATTTCTAGAAATCTTTCGGAATGGGCGTTGAGCAAATCTCTTATGAGTTTTCGATGTGATTTTTATTTAGGATATCGGTTATGTGCAAAACAATTAATAATCTGAACCTCAAGGTGCAATAGATCTTGTTTGGTCGTTGCACATCCAAATTTCTAGACCTCTACTTGCGGTATATTTTTTTAGCCATTGCTCTCTGTCCCTTACACATGCACACATAGACAAACGCTTTTATTTTATTTGTATAGATAATCTACAAAGATATACAATATATGTTCTTGTTCGCAATAAAACATAGAATATATATTTATGTTACTGTTAGCAGAAAAATATGTATAATTCTATTTTGCATATGAAGCATTCGTAACAAGAATATAGAATATTCTTTCTGTAAGAGATTCCTTAATTGAAATGTGTATTTAGAAGCGTTTTATAAATTAAGATTTTTTTAATATAAAGCAATCTGCAAGAAATGAATTGAAATCACGATTAAAAGAGTGTGTATTACAACAACGATATATCATGTTATTTTTATAATGGAATCATAATTATTTTATTTTTGACTTAAAAAATGTGTATGTTCCATGCAAGTCCATAGCACAGAAAGGAATGCCCATCTTGTAAAAGGGACATGCATACCGATTATAGAAAGTAACCGAAGAAAATCATTAAAAAAATTACAGAAAAATTGCGTAATTTATTTTTTTAAAATCTTCGTTATCTGCAAATGTTGTGGAATTTAAAAATAACCAGATTTTTATTAAAATATATAATTTAGAAATCGAAATCGAAACAAAACTGAATTCCTTTAAAAAAAAAAAAAGAGTTTGCGATGGAAGTTCTAAACGTTTAATTATCTCTCACGCATGTGTTGATATTGATATAACATATTATAATGAAATGAAAGATCGTACTAAACTTATATAATCATCAGTAGGCGTTTACTTAAGATAGGATATTAAATTATTCCTTCAAGCGAAAGTCTGGTAAATTTGAAATCCGTTGCCGTAAATATTAATTTGAATTTATCTTCTAAGTGGAAAGATTACTTAAACTTTTAAATGATTCCTTCTAAATCTAATATTATTCAAAATAAAATCTATATTAATGAAATTTATTACAAAGACTAAACACTTTCTTTGACGTGCTTTGAGGGCATTCTTAATGGTAGGACAACTCCAAAGAATCTTTTAATCAAATGTATTCGCCTCGTAACTTATTTTAAAGTATCTTTTAGATAAGGAAAGGCATTTCTAGAAGTTTCACCGATATGCGGTGACATTTCAGCATGTCTGTTTCCTCTTAATTTGGAATCATAGAACATTGGTATCATTTATTAAGAATTTTCACATTAACTTAATAATTATAATTTAAATGATATAAACCTGGGCTTCCCGGGTGACAGAATGTAGGTAAAAACCATTTTCTTAATATTGATAAGTAATAGATTTTTTACATTTAATATATATTTATTTTTTAATCTCCACTAACAAAACAAAAAATCATATTTATTTGAAAAATATCAATATTGCGTTCAAATAATTTTTAAATTTATTAAAAGCGATACTATCATATTGGCCTCGTACCAAGAGTTAACAGACTAAAGAAATCGCTACAGATTACTATTTACAATCAGCCTTTTTTATTATGCTTTCTTTCAGTGTCGTAAGCGCGTACTTCGATTTCGTGTCTTAAATTTGCGTTTTAATAATATTTTATTATTTTATTGATTGATTGGTGAACGGTTTAGTTACGTTATGGATTATAAACTGAAAAAAAGCTAACAAACAATTTTTTATTAATTTAAGTCCAAACGGACTTATCTTTCGTAATCGTCTGCACGCGATTGATTAAAAAAAATCATGCTTGAAAATTATTTTAAATACAATTAAAAAAAAACCTGCCGGCTCGGGCCTACAGGCGGAGGTAGATTTCGACGTTAAGTACTAAATTTACCAACAAAACTTAAATCAAGATCTTCACTTAGAATGAGCTCGAGAGAGCTAAGCGTTTTGTGAAAATTCTAATATACACGAATACATACATGTATGGATACGTAATAGGTTTAAAAAAAAATAGCTAAAACAAATTCAGAGAACCTCAGAGTGTTAAAATAAGTTAATATTTCCATTGTCGGGTTTTCATCATGTTTTAATACGTTTCTTCAAACTCACATGACGTTACATATTCACCTGCTGAGGTCCGTTTTATTTCCAATTTGATGCAATATATATATATTTTTAATTCGTCAAACTATTTATTTCATTTCGAGTTTTCATGCAGAAATCTTGCTCTAGAAAACTTATGACGTAATATTCAATTTCTTTCAATTATTCAAAGTGTTTATTTAATTTAATTTTTCACGTGAAACCTTGCAATAGAAAAGCAATTGTTGTGGTGAGAATTTTATTGCTTTTTTTTTAATTGTTGGCAACTGCTATAACGAAAAATAGTGTTATTTTTTTCCTGCCATTGTTTTGTAAGAGCTGGTTTTATCAGAATCATGTTAAGACAGTATTCAAAATTTTGAACCCTCCCCATTTCCACCCTCTTGGGCCGATTTCGCCCATTTGCCTTTAAACCTATCAGAAGATTTTTGAACTAAAATCCCTGCCGGCTCGGGCCTACAGGGGGAGGTAGATTTCGATGTTAAGTACTAAATTCTCCAACAAAACTTAAATCAAGATTAGAGATAAAACCCAGTTTCTTCACAAAGAGCGAGCTGTAGGGAGCTAAACTTTTTGTGAAAATTGTAATACACACGAATACACACACACATATATATGGAATAGGTTTAAAAAATGGCTACAAAAATTCAGAGAACCTTAAAGTGTTAAAATATGTTAATATTTCCATAGTCGGGTTTTTATCATGTTTTGATACGTTTCTTCAAACTTACATGGCGTTACATATTCACCTGCTGAGGTCCATTATATTTCCAATATGGCGCAATATACATATTTTTTTAACCCCCTCACTGACAAGCCCGTGTTAATACGTTCACTAAGCTCCAGGTTTCACTGCAATACAAGCAATATTTAATGTAATATAATTCTATTGATTTAATGTATTTTTAATACATTGAACAATGATTAATACTTCCAAGGATTGCATTCATATTAGTTATTAAGTTTTTTTATAAAATGTTCAAAGAATCATTTTCTTTTAGCATTTAAAACAAAATACAGAGAAAACAACATTACAATTTTGCCCTTTTCCAAGACAGTCGGAGGGTTTTCGTCAAACTATTTATTTTGAGTTTTCATGCTGAAATCTTGCTCTAGGAAACTTATGACGTAATATTCAATTTGTTTTCAATTTGTCAAACTATTTAATTTTACACGTGAAAATTTTGTAAAAGAAATGTAATTGTTGTGGTGAGAATTTTATTATTTGTTTTTTTTTTTAATTGTTGGCAACTGCTATAACGAAAAACTTTTATTTTTTTCCTGCCATTGTTGTGTAAGAGCTAGTTTTATCAGAATCATGTTAAGGCGGTATTCAAAAATTTGAACCCTCCCCATTTCCACCCTCTTGGGCCGATTTCGCCCATTTTCAATCCCCGCCGAGATATTAGCCATCTCAAAGTTGTTGGCGAGTTTTAAGATGATTCGTGCATAATTGCGACTTTTATCGGGCGGACAAAATTTAGTACATACATACATACATATATATATATATGTATGTATGTATGTACTAATATATATAATGTATGTACTAATATAAAAGTAAATATATATATATAAACTTTTTAGGTTGGGGTGGTTTTGGGTTCCTGGGGTCCTATCATGAAAAGTTATGAAGGAATTTTTCAAAAGTCGCACCATGGTAACGACTGCAATAGGTAGTATTTCTTACGAAATCTACCTAAAATATTTATTTTTTCCTGACATTGTTGTGAAAGAGCTGGTTTTATCCGAATCATGTTAAGGCGGTATTCAAAATTTTGAACCCTCCCCATTTCCATTCCCTTGGGCCGATTTTGCCCATTTTCAATCCCCGCCGAGATATTAGCCATCTTAAAGTTGTTGGCGAGTTTGAAGACGATCCTTGCATAATTGCGACTTTTATCGTGCGGACAAAATTTAGTACATACATACATATATAAACTTTTTAGGTGGGGGTGGTTTTGGGTTCCTGGGGTCCTATAATGAAAAGTTATGAAGAAATTTTTCAAAAGTCGCACCATGGTAACGACTGCAATAGGTAGTATTTCTTACGAAATCTACCTAAAAATGAGTAAATAGCGATGGAGTTTTCAAACAAATTGTCATACAGTTTTCAAACAAGAAGCATTGGAATTTCAAACAAGTCAAAAACATTCATTTCATTTTGTGATAGTGAAAAAATAAGAATTCATTCCATTCCGATTGGTTTAATCTTTAATGCCTGACTCACTAACTCTTTAAGCATAATTCACGGACAATTTATATAGCTAGACGGAAGGAGAGCCTCCCAAAAATATATATTTGCCCCGAGATAGTTTAAGTCAGGTCATGTGAAAGATTCTAAGTCATGTTCTTGTTCTCATGATATATTGAAAAAAAATCCCTGCCGGCTCGGGCCTACAGGCGGAGGTAGATTTCGAAGTTAAGTGCTAAATTCACCAACAAAACTTAAATCAAGATTAGAGATAAACCCAGTTCCTTCACTAAAAATGACCTCAGGAGGCTAAATATTTTGTGAAAATCTAATATACACGAATACACACACGCATGTATGTGGAATAGGTTTAAAAAATAGCTAAAGCAAATTCAGAGAACCTCAAAGTGTTAAAATAAGCTAATATTTCCATAGTTGGGTTTTTATCATGTTTTAATACATTTCTTCAAACTCGCATGACGTTACATATTTACCTGTTAAGGTCCATTTTATTTCCAATATGACACATTATTTTGTTTTTACTTCGTCAAACTATTTATTTCGTTTTGAGTTTTCATGCGGAAATATTACTCTAGAAAACTTATGACGTAATATTCAATTTGTTTTCAATTCGTCAAATTATTTATTTAATTCAATTTTTCACGTGAAAAACTTTCAACAGAAAAGCAATTGTTGTGGTGAGAATTTTATTGCTTTTTTTTTTTAATTGTTGGCAACTGCTATAACGAAAAATATTTATTTTTTTCTGCCATTGTTGTGTGAGAGCTGGTTTTATCAGAATCATGTTAGGACGGTATTCAAAATTTTGAACCCTCCCCATTTCCATTCCCTTGGGCCGATTTTGCCCGTTTTCAATCTCCGCCGAGATATTAGCCATCTCAAAGTTGTTGGCGAGTTTGAAGACGATCCGTGCATAATTGCGACTTTTATCGTGCGGACAAAATTTAGTACATATATATATATATATATATATATATATATATATATATATATATATATATATATAAACTTTTTAGGTGGGGGTGGTTTCGGGTTCCTGAGGTCCTATAATGAAAAGTTATGAAGGAATTTTTCAAAAGTCGCACCATGGTAACGACTGCAATAGGTAGTATTTCTTACGAAATCTATCTAATATGTTTCTTATCTTGATTTACAATATAGTAACATTAACTTGTTTATGTAAAACTTATTATTCCAATTTCAAATTTAAAAGAAAAAATAATAATTAGAAAGATGTATAAGTAATGTCCCTATTCGCATTATCCAAAATGTATTCTGTTTTAACAGCAGAGTAACTGTAGTTTTCGCTTCTGTACGAAGATTCAAAAAGATAGCATATTCTGAATGTCAAAGATTCTTCAGTTTAATTATACATTTTGGAAACCTTGGTTGAATCACAATTTTTATATGCAAAATAATCGACAAATGAAATGCAATTATGCAAAAAACAGTTTCTACGTTAATGTAAATTATGTTTTAGTTATATTTACATCAAATTGTTTTTCTGTTTTCAAAAAAAAAAAAAAAAAAAAGGTAAAAGATACTGATATATTTCGTATACCTACCACAGGACTAAAATGCACTATGATTCAAGGAAATGGACAAGCATATCAATTACGAAAACGGGAAAACTTAAAAACAGGAAAAAAATACTTAAGTCATTGCCAAATGTAAGCAGTGAATACATGGGAATTTAACTTAATTTTTTGAAATGTATATTTTTGAAATGAAAGCTAATCTAATTAATTCGTTAGAAATAAAAATTATGAACTTGTGATATCAGTTCTAAATTTTAAATTATTTCATACGTTCTTAATTATTAAGATACTGAAATACAATGAAAGCTCATACTAAACTCAAATACTCATCAGCGGATTTTGAAAGCTGATTGAATTAATAAATTTACCAATGCTATCAAGCGAAATAGTTGGTAATTGCGGTGAATCATAATTTAGAATTACCGAGTAGGTGGAAAGATTATTCAAATTTTAAAATAGTTCTTTAAATAGAATCATAAATTATAAAAAAAATATATCCGTTCTTAATGAAAATATCTACAACACGAAGCACGTTCTTGGAGAGGGCTTTGAGGACATTTAGAATGGTTGCAAAGTTCCAAAGATTCTTTTAATAAATGAATTCTCTTCGTAACTTCATTTAAAGTGTGTTTTGTCTAAGAAAATCCTTTCCCGAATTTTCACTGATAAGCAGTGACATTTATTAATATCAATTTCGAAAAGTATTTAATATATGTTGAATAAATTCTGTCAAGTAAATTCCATAGGAAATTTCAAAGTAATTCAAACATTTTGCGATTGCCTATTTTATTATAAAGTTTTGTAAAATTATATATGAAAATCATGTTAAATCCTTAAGCTAAGTTAATACTTGCTAAAAGGGATAAACAAGGGCAAATAAATACCTCAAGTGTAAAAAAAGGCCTCTTACAATGCAAATAAATACCTTTATTCAGATCGACATGTTTTATAGCTCAGACGGCGACATTCATAAGAACTACAGGGTGATTTTTTTAACAATTTGGAAATGGTTGTTGTTTTCGGTCGAGGATGGGGCCAAATGATGCTCGCATTTTATTTTTTTTTTAACGAAAGTCAACGATGTTCTTTACTTTTAGAAGAATTTTTATTTGAATACGTAATAGAAAGGCATAAAATCGTTAAATATTGTTTGAATAGGTAATCGAAAGGCATAAAATATTTAAAAATTGAAAAAGTTACAAAATGGATAGGCGTAAATTATCAGATATGGAAAAATCAAAGCCAAAGAGCGACGCCGAAATGAAAATCATCTTGCAAAGCAAAAATCGAGGTCTTCAACTCATTGTAGGCCATGAAAATCGAGGTCTTCAACTGATTATGTAGCCCATGAAAATCGAGGTCTTCAACTGATTATGTAGCCCACGAAAATCGATTACAGAATAAAAGACGAACGCGAAAAAGGAAACAATCTAATGTTTAATCGATTGATAGTAAAGGAACTGTCGCGAGGGGCTCCGATCCACTAGCCACGGCGTTTTACAATCGGTGGATTCTAACCGGGAAAATTTGAGCTCAACGTAGGTAATTTGTCGCATTCTGTGGATGATTCGGTTGAACTGCTTTCGATTTGTAAACTGTTATTCTTCTCAAAACGGGACTTGGAGAGTTTATCGACGAAGGTTTTGGTCATCTGCAGTTCGATCTTTGCGATCTGTTGTTGAAGAGGATGCGACGGAATTTGGTGGACGAAATTTATATTTTTCGGTTAAATTTTTTTACGAAGGTGATTTGTCGCGATCTGTGGATGATTCGGTGGAAGTGCTTTCGATTTTTATTTGTTCGATTATTAAAAAAAATCCGAATGGTCGTTGTAATCAATTAAATTATAATTTTTTATTTAAAGTAGCAAAAGTAAAACCCTATTACAAAATAACCACTGATCCAAAGGCCCAAAATTTCAACATTTAAGCTCTCAAAGCAATGGGAATTTTTTAGGCGTTGTAAAATCTAAAACTCAAAATCGCACCGGGAGGTGGAGCTGTGTGTCAAGAGAATCAAAGAATGTCACTCGTGGGAGGAAAACAATGGACGGTACTTTGAAAAAAAGAATACTTTATTGCGCATATGAAAAAAGCATTGAATGCAGTAATTGGGAAAAGAAACTGCGAACACTTTCACAGAAACAGAACGAAATAAAAATATGAAGCAAAGCATTCATACGGAACTGCGCCACTATCGCAAGAGATTTTGAATGTGCTGTTCTAGGTTTTCAGCTACGAGTTAGAAACGTGAAACCACATATTTCACAACAGAGCGAAGAGTATCCGGATGGATGCTATGGATCTGGTGCACAATGCGTGCCTTCAAGTCAGCTAAGTTTGTAAAACCACCACAATACACAGTATTCTTTAATTAAATTCTTTAGCTGGCCAGGCTGTTGAGAATTTGCGGCTTATAATCGTACTCTGAGTAATAAAGTTTTCTTTTTCTCAAAGTACCGTCCATTGTTTTCTCCTATTGACGATAGTCTTTGTTTTTGCTAACTTACAGCGCCATCTGTTGGTGAGATTTCAAGTATTTTTTTAGCCACACCTAAAAAATTCCCATTGCTTTGGGAGCATACAGGTGAAATTTCAGCTCATTTGGATAAGTGGTTGTTTTGTTATAGGGTTTTACTTTCACAACTTTAAAAAAAATCACCCTGTATAATAATAAAAATATTTTCGCAATATATATATATATATATATATATATATTGAAAACTGGTAAACAAAAAATCACAAGATCTCATGTATAATAAAATGAAGTGCGATAATAAAAATGGTTACTTGTAAACCGGAATTATTTTATGATATTTTTTCTTATATAACAAAGTTTTAATCAGATTTACAATTCCACTGCTATTAAGTTACAATAATCAAGGTTGTATTATAACAGGCTAAAATATAAACAAATCTAATTATTTTTTCTGCATAAAAACCATGAAAATTGCGAGGTGAATTCTGAATTTCAATTATCTCGCATGTTTGTAATTAGTAAGACATTGAAATACTATTAAAGATCATATGAAACTCAAATTTTCATCAGCAGGATTTCAATACGACAAATATTCATTAGAAGGCTTTATGAACGACCGCCGCGCTGTTACTTGCTGAACAGGGGGAATCACGGACCCATTCCTTGAAGATTACTGGGAAGGAGATTGCATCAATCCCGGAAGATCTCAGTGGGAAAATTTCAGTACAAAACTTAACAAATTAAAGACCAGTGGCTTTGGAGCGTGTAATACATCAGACGACAGCACTTCGTAAAGTATATTGAATATTTTTTCTGTATACGTGTTCTCGGCAAGATTGAGAAAATGGGTTTGGCGAAAGAAGAATTTATTTTTATGCTTATTTTCTAGTAACCTATTCGAAGTTTCATATACACATGTTTTTTTGTTCAATATTTATAAACTTCATTTAATATAAAGTCGCCATTTCATATTATTATAAACAAAAAGAAATAATTTCTATATAAAACAACAACAATAATAACAATAATAATAATAAATGTATATATATATACAGTGGGCAAAAAAAGTATTTGCACGCAGACGATTTTTAGCATAAGTAACCATAGAAAGAAAATTTGATACTATTCTCTTAATTATTCATTTATTTAAATAAGAAGAAAATAAAAATAACTATCCATTTTCCTTAAACAGTAATATTACACAACTTAAAAAAATAAATTAATATTTTCTCATACCTAAAACGTATTTGCACAAGAAGCATTGACTGTTAAAAAAGGCATTAAATGTGAACATTATGCAAATGTTTAGCATATAAGTCCCGCAGTAGATTGGGCCCGCACTTTAAAGTCACGCAATATATTAACTGGTGCAGGGATTCTGGGTTTTTTTTGTTCTAATGGCGCCGAAAACGAGTGAACTGTCTAACATCTATCACTAAATCATACAAAACGTTTCAACGCACACACTACTAATTTTATTAGGAATCCCTCCATTATTAATCACATTAGAACATAAATCCATTAAATACAAATTTTTGCATAACAAAGAAATAATATTAACTAAATACACACCAATTAGTAAAAAACACGTAAAAAATAAATTACACAAATATCAAATAAATCATGAAGTAAATATTAACAATTTAATTAATACTGACAAAATAATCAGTCATCCAAACATTATCAAGATGTACACTGACGGTTCTAAGGCGGACTCTGGCACGGCATATGCTATAGTGACCTACCTTCAAAACACAAAATTTTTTGAAAAAACTGTTAAAATACGTACAGATAATTCTATTTTTCAGGCTCAGCTGCATGCAGCCATCACAGCCATTAATTGGGCAATAAATTTTACTCACAACAGATTCCAAATATTTTCTGACAGTCAATCGTCAATTAAAGCATTACTTAAATTATTCCCAACAAATCCCGATATCTATAACATTCAAGTTCAAATTAAAAACATCAAAATAAATTAATTTACTTAACTTGGATTAAAGGTCATATTGGAATAGCAGGAAATGAACTGGCGGACAAACTAGCGAATGGCGCTGCTCAGTACTGCAACCTTCCAGTAGATCGGAGTATTAGATTACGTCGATCATATTTATTAAAATGCATCAATTCACAATTACTGGATAGGTGGCAGCACAACTGGGATCACTCAGGGAGCGGCCGATTTAAGCATCAGATTGTGCCAAAGGTTCAACAAAAGCTAATTGTTAACGACAAAGTTTCCATTTATTTCCTAACGGGCTACGGTAGCTTTCCATCTTTTCTTCATCGCATAAACAAGAAAGATAACGATCTCTGCAAGTGTGGTGTCCGAGGAGACCCACTACATTATCTATTTGGCAATTGCAAATTTATGAAATTTAAATTCATGCGAACAGGACCCTCAATCCTTGCAGATATTCTTAAGATTATTAATGATCCCATTCAGCTCAAAAAGTTATATGAAAACTATAACATTCTCAACACTTTTTACTCATTTATAAATTATAAATTTCTAGCTTAATTCTATACTATTTAGCGAAACAGCACCGAAAACTGGCGATATGAAGCAATTAAAATAATAAAACTTTGTAAAAAAATCACCATAAAATAAAAATAAAAACAAAACACAGGACGCATTTCGAGCTAAAAACATAACAGCTCGTCATCAGCTACAGCATACACGTGTCCGCAAGCAAACAAGTTCAAAAATGAACTGAAGGTAAAGAATGTTGCAAAGAATGCTACAGATGGCGCTACCTGAAAGAGGCAGATGCAAAAGTGAAAGATGTTGCCAAAAAGATAGAAGAGAAATTGACAGGGAAGAAATGGAAATAAAAGAAATAAACAAAATAAAAATAAAAGAAGTAAATTAAAAATATAAATAATAATAATAAAGAAAAATAAAAGAATAAAACAAGAAAAAAAAACCCCAAAAGATCCATTCTTTTTTTTTTCTAAACAAAATAAAAAGAAAAGAAACAAGAGAAAAGGGAAAAGAATTACAATAGTAATTTCCACGCTGGAGATAGGAAAGGAGATGATGGGAGATCATTGACAAGATTAGCAGAATTTTTAGAAATAAAATAGGCTTCATGAAAATCCAAGTGAGAGGGAGAGGCAGGGGAAGAAATAATTTTGGCCATGGAAAAATTGAAACAATGACTGGAAGACCAACAGTGAGAAGCAATCGAAGATTTAGAGATTTCTTGATTTGCAATATACCTCTGATGCTCGCCTAATCTGAATTTTAAAGCTCTCTTTGTTTGACCAATATAACCTAAATTGCAAGAGCAAGGAATGAAATAAACACCCCACCGGTTCTCAGTAGGAACAGGATCTTTTAGAGAAGAGAATTTAATTTTATTCATAGGTTTAAAGATAACTTTAAAGTTAAAACGAGAAAGGATTTTTTAACTTTAAAGTTATCTTCAAACCTATGAATAAAATTAAATTATCTTCTCTAAAAGATCCTGTTCATACTGAGAACCGATGGAGTGTTTATTTCATTCCTTGCTCTTGCAATTTAGGTTATATTGGTCAAACAAAGAGAGCTTTAAAATTCAGATTAGGCGAGCATCAGAGGTATATTGCAAATCAAGAAATCTCTAAATCTTCGATTGCTTCTCACTGTTGGTCCTCCAGTCATTGTTTCAATTTCTCCATGGCCAAAATTATTTCTTCCCCTGCCTCTCCCTCTCACTTGGATTTTCATGAAGCCTATTTTATTTCTAAAAATTCTGCTAATCTTGTCAATGATCTCCCATCATCTCCTTTCCTATCTCCAGCGTGGAAATTACTATTGTAATTCTTTTCCCTTTTCTCTTGTTTCTTTTCTTTTTATTTTGTTTTTTAAAAAAAATGGACTTTTTTTTAATTCTTTTATTTTTCTTTATTTTTATTATTTATATTTTTAATTTACTTCTTTTATTTTTATTTTGTTTTATATCCATTTCTTCCCTGTCAATTTCTCTTCTATCTTTCTGGCAACACCTTTCACTTTTGCATCTGCCTCTTTCAGGTAGCGCCATCTGTCGCATTCTTTACAACATTCTTTACCTTCAGTTCATTTTTGAACTTGTTCTCTTGCGGACACGTGTTTGCTGTAGCTGATGACGAGCTGTTATGTTTTTAGCTCGAAACCCGTCCTGTGTTTTGTTTTTATTTTTATTTTATGGTGATTTTTTACAAAGTTTTATTATTTTAATTCTATACTATTTAACTTTTCCAAACTTAGTTCTGGTATAATAGTTATATCTAGATTTACAACACAATAATACTCCAATAATAATTAAGAATCTGTACTGGAATAATGAAAGTTGCTATTTACACTTTGTACAAATAATTGGTATTTGAAGATGACTCAGTCGAAGAAAACTGTCTGGGGTGTTCGTGTCGGCGTGGTCATATTTTATGTAAAATGTAATTAATTTATACTCCTGGCAAGTTTTCTTCGACTGAGTCATCTTCAAATACCAATTATTTGTACAAAGTGTAAATAGCAACTTTCATTATTCCAGTACAGATTCTTAATTATTATTGGAGTATTATTGTGTTGTAAATTTAGATATAACTATTATACACAATTTCTTATACTTTTATAATAGTGCATAATATTAATTATTGTTCGCAACCTGTATCTTAATACTAAATTTTTAGTGTAGATTTAAAAATAATTTTTGCATCATGTATCTTACATAATATCTCAAACATAGTATCATTGTATTGTAAATTGGAAAATAATTATTATCTACAATTACTTATACTTTCATAATAGTGCATAATATTAATTATTATTTGCACCTTGTACCTTAATACTTATTTTTAGTACAGAGTTAAAAATAATTTTGCAGCATATACCTTGAAAATAGCTTTAAGTGTTGAAAATATCACATTTGAACATGGTTTAAATTGATGTTAGTATTGTGAATCTTGAAAATAACATAAAAGTGTTGTAAATATGTCGGTAATTGTGATCAAAAAAGTTTAATATCAAATTCTAAAAACTATGCACATTTATATGTTATAATAATGAATATTTCTCTCAAATGTAATTATAGGGGTCATCTGTAAATACTTATTGCACACACTGTCAATAATTGTCATATATCTAACATTGTTATTTCTCCTAAACTGTAAAAAAAAAAAAAAAAAAAAAAAAAAAAAAAAAAAAAAAAATCATTGAAGGAGTTCCATAGGCAGTAAAACTTTTCCCTGCCCTGGGCTTGGGAGTTACACCTAGCCATAAGCCAAAAGCTTGTTCCCAGGGTGGGCGCTTACTTACTTACTTACTACCCGTGAGAAGATTAGATTTCTCCACAATTCTGAATTAAGTTACCGAGGAATAGGTAAAAAATTAAATCTAAACTTTTACAGTGTTCGTTATGTAATTAAGAAGAAAAAAGAAACTGGTTCGACAATAAAAAAGCCACGAACTGGCCGTCCAAGAAAGCTAAATGCAAGGCAAGGGTGAGCCATCATAAAATAATCTTCATAAAACCCTTTTCTAAGTGCTCGAGAATTGGCTGTTGATGTCGCTTCAACGTCGGGAACAATAGTTACACCACAATCAATTAGAAATATTCTTCATGATGCAAATATTCGAGGAAGAGCCCCTCGAAGAAAAAACATTTATTAGTGAAACAAATAGGGTGAAAAGACTTGAATTTGCAAAAGCTGATGTCAGCAAACCACTAGAGTTTTGGAAAACTTATTTTTTCCGATGAAAGCAAGTTCAATATTTTTGGCTCAGATGGTAAGAAAACTGTATGGCGAAAGCCAAATTCTTCTCTTCAAATTAAAAACTTGAAACCAACTGTAAAACATGGCGGTGGTCATGTAATGATTTGGGGATGCATGTCTTTTAACGGAGTTGGCGAAATGCCCTTTATTGAAGGCAATATGAATGCTAAACAATATACTAATATATTGCGAGATCATTTATCTAATAGTGCTCTGAAATTAGGAATTCCTAATTCATATTATTTCCAACAGGATAACGATCCGAAACACACTGCATATATTACGAAGTTACGGTTGCTTTTTAATGTAAAAAATCAATTGAAAACACCACCACAATCCGATTGAAAATTTATACCATATTTTGGATGTGAAAATAAGGAAAAAGAAAATTTCTAACAAATCAGAACTTAAGCAAGCTCTTAGGGAAGAATGGCTACAAATCATCAGTGAAACATGTCGCAAATTAATAGAATCAATGCCCAGACTATTATAAGCTGTAATTGAAGCAAAGGGCACGCATACTAAATATTAGCACTGTTTTTAACTTATAAATAATTCCTCTAGTTCTATTTTATTGCTAGTGTGCAAATATTTTTTTGGCAGTACAAATGCTACTTTTTTATGTTTTCATATTTTAAATATAATTATTAAGTCAGATATTAAATATGCTTATTTGTTTTGTAAAAGTGTTGGTATTTTTAATTCTTAGTTGCTTTTTATTTATTTATACATATGCTTCAACAAATTTACCTGGTGTGCAAATACTTTTTTTGCTCACTGTATATACATAAACAGGAATAAAAATTCATAAGGTTTGTTTTCAAAACTGTGTGTATCATTTGGTAACCAATCTCACTTTTTGAAGTTCGAATTGAGCCAAGCTTTATAAAAAAAAAAAAATCGCAAAGGCTTTTATACTGGAAATGTATCATATAATAGTGTCGTATAATTAACAATAACGAATCTTATTAAGTTTGGCTTCAAATATAATATTATATCATTAACTAGGGGGCGCTGCCCCCTGCAAGCTACGCTTTTCAACCCCCTTTCAGACACCACAGAATCTAAAAACACGCTAATCTGATGGGTTTTAAAAATATTAGAAAAGATTGAATTATACTGAAAAAAGCTGTGCAGATCTCCCTGTAAACGGGTTTCCATTCAATTCCCTTTGATTGCAAAAATTTAAGGGCGAATCTGTTGCTGTTAAGACATCCGATGATTGCTTTCGTTTTTGATTAAAGAGGATCAGTTAAACATTTGAAAATAAGCTAAAATAAAATAAATTAAGTATACATAGTCTTTGTCTCCCGGTATTTTAAAACAATCTCTATAACAATAGCCTAAGTCATGTGACTATCATCAACAGTTCCAGGCGGACCACTTCGCTTTTTATACTCTAGGTGCCATTTTGGTACTTTAATGATAGCCAGGCACAGGTGATAAGTCTCCAAATATTATTTTATCGTCATCAATTCATCTATATTATAATAGTTCAAGTCATCAACTGCCATAAACAAATACGGTCTGATCCCTTCACCGTTCATATGAAACTTTGGCACAGATGTCATATACGTCCCATATTGGCGCGATTTTTTAACGACGCCAATTTGGGGAATGCATCAACATCATAAACAGCAACATCCAGCTTACCATATCAAGCAAAATAACGATACTTTGGCGCCAGTTAAGTGACCGTTCCGTATATGACATTGGCATCAGAAAAAAAATCGCTCCAATATGGGACCGTAAGTTTTCCATTTTTATTTTAAAAAAAAGAAAAATTTTTTCGAATAAAACTACATAAAATTTGCCATGGTTGCAAAGAATTCTTAATACTGTTACGCTAGCCGGAAGCAAATCTCGCCAATAGCTTTTTTTCAACTCGCCAGTTAGCATTTTTTTTTTTTTTTCGAGTGGTAATATTTGGTCAGATGCCATGTACGCACAGCAGGTTTAATGTGATTTTTTTTTTTTTTTTTTTTTTTTTTTTACGAAAATTTGGCGAAAACCGCGTTTTCAAATACCAGTTACATATGCATTTTTGGTAGTACTTAGTTATCCCGTCTACCAAAAATCTATCGTCAAACTATAAGATTAAATGCCAATAATGGTTGATCGTAAATGTCACATTCACTTGACTTTAAGCAAGTTACACATGTTTACGTCATCAAGTGATTTTTATTTCGACTTTTTATTTGTATATTTACTAATGTTATACTAATTTATTTATTTTTTCGTTATTTAAAGTAAAAATTATGTCAATTGGTATAATTTGGCTAGTGTTTTGGCGATTTATATAATTTGGTGAAATTGGTCGACGGAATAACTAAGTAGTACCGTATTTTTTAATTATTTTCTATTATTTTCTAAAGGAAATATAAAAAAATAATTAATAATTATAGAACAAAATAATTTATATAATTTATAAAAAGAAATAAAAGTAAATAAACATTCATTATTAAATAAACAACAAAAGCCCTGTTACCATGTCTACCTTTTCTGAAATATGAAAAAAAAATATATGTTTGATTAACCCTTTAAGCGTCCTAACCAGGTTTTTCCGTCACGTAATCTTTAAAATCAAGGGTTGATTTAATACACAACTAATATTAATGTTATTTTTTTGAAGGGCATAAGACAATTAAATATGTAAGGTAATCATAAACAAATCCCCATACAAATAGTTGTCTTTTTTTCAAATGAAAATCAAATTTGAAAGTACTTTGCTTAAAATGCGCAAAGACCAACCTAGTGAAAAGGATTCCATGCCGGGACTCAAACCCGGGCCATCAGTATAACTCACTGATATTATACTGACTAAACCACATGGAACGATTACCCAGCCTGGAACCTCTCACTATTACAGGTTGGCAAGGCTACAACATACCACCGAGACTAATAAGCTAGAAGCAGCTGGAGTCTTTCGGTAGCTTCATCGCCCCGAGCCCTCCCTTACCTCTTTTCGGTGTCTTTAATTTGTGTAATTTCCCTTTTAAATTTGTCCGGTTTCAATTTTTGATTTTTTTATTCATTCTGGCTTCCGCAAAAGAGTGGGACTAGTGTAGAAGAATAAAAGGCTGCGGACGAAGATGGGCCGCTCGCCGCGGCGGTCGACCCACCCACCCGCCCCCAACCGCCGCCGAGACTAATAATAAGCTAGAAGCAGCAGGAGTCTTTCGGTAGCTTCATCGCCCCGAGAAATCCCTTCCCGCTTTTCGGTGACTTTAATTTGTGTAATTTTCCTTTTAAATTTGTCCGGTTTCAATTTTTGATTTTTTTTTTTCATTCTGGCTTCCGCAAAAGAGTGGGACTAGAGTAGATGAATAAAAGGCTGCGGACGAAGATGGGCCGCTCGCCGCGGCGGTCACACGCAGCATAAGATGGAATATTTTTCCGTGAGCCACCGACATGGGGCAAACACAGACTCACAATTAAATCCAGCATCGATTGAATCTATATTAATATTTGGAAAAAAAAATCTCTCTGGAAAAAAAATTCCAAATATTAATACATTACATTAATACAGTTGTTATAGGTATTATTTTATGAATCATTAAACATAAAGTAAGAAATAGACCGGACGCTTAAAGGGTTAAAATTTGAGTTGCTATCATTAGAAAAATGTATATAAAATTAGACAAAAATTAATATTTCGAAAACTAATTCGAATTTAAAAATTCTAATATTAGTTTTGAGATATGCGGATCAATGCTGATTTTTGGTGTTAATTTCATCGCAAAGTATTCCATATTTTAGGAGAAATTGCTTGAAACATAATCAGTTGTTTAATCATTCGATTCATATATCCGTTTCAAAAATTCGTTTCATATATCCGTTTCATAAATTCGTTTCATTAGGATTTTATATATATATAGGGTAGATAAAATGTTTTGAGCGTATGAAGTAGAAAATCGTATCTGATGAGTTTAGATTTCGGCATCAAAATCGTAAAAATCGATTAATATAGCTTCAGAAAATTGTCTTATTTCTGAGGGAAAGTATCGTTTCTTATTCTAATTACTAATTTAACTCGATAAACATAAAAAGATATACGCGTCATCTTCTTATTAGAGTAATAAATAGAAAATATATTTGTAATTTTTTTAGCATAACAAGTATTTTTTCGTTTAAAAATAAAAAAGAACATTTTGAAACAAATACTGTTCAGAAATAGTATAGGATTGTCAGGTAATGGAAGATTCCCGAATTTAAATATGTATTTATTATATTTTAGTTAAATCAGGATTTATTTCAATATAAAATAGTAATTGAATAGATATTAATTACAATTTTGTGATAAAATTACTGTTTTATTTAAGATCAGAAAAAGCCCCGGCATTGTATAGGTCGCGGCTGGCCAAGCTTTCAGTACTCGCGGGTGCGCCTCATCTATTGTGAGAGAGTGAAGAGCACCATTACAGGGCCCGATGAATCTTTGCAGCTATGGGAAGCACAGTGCCATTTCGGGGTCTCCTTTTAATTAAGAAGAGTTTTCGAAATATGACATATCGGGAAACACACCAATGCTATACATACAGTGGCTCAGTCAAACTCACATATGTATCTTCCATTAAACATCTTTTTTTTTTATGTTCTCCTATATACGGTATACAAAAATTGGATGCAGGAAAAAACTATGCAAAGATGATTTTCCATAGTTTTAGCATAAAAATCTAAGTTGGATAAAAAGGTTGAATTCAGAATAAGTTAAATGAGATAGAATTTTGGAATGGTAGTAATTCAATATCAAATTTGGGACCCCTGTTTTCTTAATTTCGTGCCCTTTCAAAATTTTCTAAGGGAGGCATGAGCTTTTCGTGCCTATTTCGTAATCAGCGCCTGCGCCATTATTCCCATTTCTGTAAATGTTGAACATTATTACCTCACTATAGGGCAGGCTGCCAGTTTGCCCTCCTTTTTATTCAGAAATTCTGTATTCAAATCAGAAATTCTAAATTTTTTTAACCCTTAAGTAATTCTAAAATGTTTCTCTTTATAGACCGGGAGCGTCTGCACAAACCATCACCTCACAGTGTTGACAGCTGGAATTCCAGAATTAGATGGAAATAAAACAGCACATTAAAATGTAACTGGTCTGCTAAGTCATATCTTGGTGGAAACCACCTACAGTAGTGGTTGATATGTAGGTTTATCACTGTGTTTTTCTGCATCCAAAGGTATAAAAGAATGGAGGACTAAGGACAGGAAAACGCAGTGATAATCCTATCAGACAACCACTAAAATAAGGTTTTTAGGTGTTTTACACCAAGATAGGACTTGGTAGGTCAGTTGCATTTTAATATGCGAATCGAGGTTTAACTAATCCTGGAATTTCAACCGTCAAGACAATGAGATGAAGGTTTGTGTGGCCGCATTTCAGTATAATAAATAATATACACTATTATTCCCAATTTCTGGTATGAATTCAGATTTTCTTAATAAAAAAGGAGGTAATAGAGGCAACCGTGTTAGGGAGTAACGATATGCAGATGTCTTATAAGATACACAGACACTGAACAATGTGAGCCTTAAAGCCCCTTACTATGAAGAGCTAGATGTGAAAAATAATTGCAGAAAAAAGCATAAATTATAGTAAATTTAGAATTACATTTTCCTGATAGAGATTGCTATCAAAATATTTTGTAGAGAAAGGAGCCGAAAATTTAACTGCGCCTACAATAAAAAATCATGTGGGACACCAATGATTTTAAAGAAGTAACTTTTAAAATTAATTTTATATTTAAAAATCTCCCAGCAATAGGAATAATTTGAATGAGCGCCCTGAAAATCTTCAAAGGGCGCCGCGTTGGACAGCCCTGCT
This sequence comes from Maratus speciosus, assembly GCA_963932465.1. NCBI lineage: Eukaryota > Metazoa > Arthropoda > Arachnida > Araneae > Salticidae > Maratus > Maratus speciosus. The sequence continues at coordinate 506,984,359 of OZ010789.1, read as the reverse complement.
GTAAACTACCGTAAATAGGTTACTATAAGTTAACCATTGATGTTTTCCGGGCAAAATAAATAAACATACAATCTTAGGACTATAACATTTCTATTGGTGTATACACTTTGGTGCGTGTAATACAGAAGTTTACTATTTTCCTCACAATACGAAAAAATAGATATAAACTTCAACCAAATGGCGTAGCTTTCGTGAAATTATGTTTCGTTTGGAATTATTTTTAAATATAAATTTATTTTTTAATTCATAAAAACTCAAACATTGCATGAAAATTACGCAATTTTGTAGAAGGTTTCAGTCGTGACGTCAGTCATGAAGATTTGTTTTTGAAAAGAGAAAGAAGTGACTCTATAAATACGGTTGCTATGTTTCGTTTTCTGTTTACTATATATTGTAGAAAATGTTACCACTACATCTAAAGTATTATGACACTTTGCTATAAAGTGTAGCTATAATGCATATGAATGGAAATGACATAAATCATAGCAATCGTTTCTTTAACACTAGAATGTCCGGACATTGTATTCAACGTTAGAAATAACATTTTACAACAGAATCTTTATCTAAAACTAGTTAACTTATTTATTTAACTTAGTTTCCTGTGGTTTGTATATAACGTATTTTATTGAGAAGTGTCTAGTTCTACTTGACATTTAATCATTTGATAGGTGTCGAATCGACACCAACTGGAAGATGTAATGTTAAAGCACCGCCCCCTGAATACTATGCCTACGAGCTGAGACAAAAATGGCGTCTGTAGTAGATGGAAATTTTTAAGCGTTTGTACTGTCCTCTGAATTCACAAATCAGTATTTTCTAAAAGTTTTCTTTCACCAAATCTCAGAAAAATAAGGCGGAGAAAACTTTTAGAAATTATTGGAATTGAAATTCAACGGAAAGTACAAACGCTGAATATAATCCACCTACTACAGGCGCCATTTTTGTGTCAGCGTGCAGAGCGGTGGTTGAAATTTTTTATACGGAAAATGAAAATTATCTCATCAGAATACGTCAATTTCGGATACGAAAATTTACGAAGAGGGTGAAAATTTTTTATTGACATATACAAGCAACTATGGCTGTGGAATCGAATGATTTTATTTTATATTATTTGAGCACATATGAGTCTTTTTCATGATTTTCTTTATTTGACATATACCTTTCTAATTTTCCACCCGAAATCTACACATAAAATGCCAGCCTTGTTACAAATGCTCCACAGGAGTTGACGAATACACCAGGGACCATCACACTATGTATGTGCAACGGGATCTTCGTAAGTCTCAAGTTTCTAAAAGTCCTACCCAAATAAGTAAGTAAATAGTGATAAAGAAATCCGAAAAATTAAATAAAATTATAAAATTTTGTGAAACCATCACTTTCGACTTACTATAGCCTCTTTATTCTCAAAGATGATTGAAGAAACACAAATTTGTGATATAGACATGGTGGCGTTTGTTATGACCAATTAAACAAAAGCGATAAATGAAATTTGATTACAATAAATAAAGTAACTCGCTTGTACAGCCTCCCATTTAAAGCTTACCGAACGTTGTGTCCCATTGCTATTATGACGATTTTGTGACGGTTTAAAAAGATTTCAGTGTATTTCGAAAATAATTAGTTGCATTGAATTTCGAAAAAATTAATTACCCAAGAGAAAAGAAAAAAAGAAAAACCAGAATAAAGAAAATAATACTAATCAAGATCTTCTAGAAAGATGGATAAACCGCATGCGGCTTTACTAGTGAAAAAACAACTTAACACTAATTAGTGAATAAACGTTAACATAATAATAAAGAATTGAAATGAGAAAAAACCCATCTAATTATTAAATACTCTCATATCTGAAAGCCTTCAAAAAGAATTTCGACTCCTCATTTAAAGTTGTACTTAAGCATGTTTCAAAATATGTCATCGTAATACAGCGGATGAATAAGCATAAAATCTTGTTTATGTAGGATTGCAAGTAATTTAAAAAGAAAATGCAGTCTTTATTTATTTTTCTTTAATATCAAATCAAACCAGCCTCTCCTTCCCCACCATTCTTTATATCGGAAAAAATATTTTTGCATAATTTTAAGAAATAAATATTTAAAGAAATGTTGTGTATTATAAATATAACGATTATATGATAAAAATTTAAATTACTGAAAAGTTGAAGCCGTTAGCGTACCAAAAGCTATTAATTTGTTTTCTAATCAAATTTGTAAATATCCACACGTTCTAATTTTGAAAATATTTTTTTTAACCACTTGGAAAAATGGTTATTGTCCTCGTCAGGGTAGGAAATCAAAAGCATATCTGAGGCGTTTTATTGGTTGAATCCGCATTTTATTCGTTTTCTGATTGGTCTATAAAGTAATCTGTATTTTCCCTTTGCTTTCAACATAGATGAATACTTTTGTTACCACTATGACAAAAAGTAATAAAAACAACAAAAAAAGTAATAACTCAGAAACAAATTGAGATACAGCTTTCAAACAAATTGCATTTAAAAGTACATTTTTTTCTCTATACGACGGTGTAAAAAGTAATATTGTGGCATGTTTAGAAGTTTAAGAATGAAATTTCATTTTAAATTGGTCGTCAGATTTCTACGATGAAAAAGCCTTTTCCCGAACAGCCAATGAAATGCTTGGATAATACGTAAGTTTCAGGTGGATAATACCTAAGTTTTAGGAAATCTGACGTGTAGCAGGCGATTTTTGTCGTTTGCAATTTTTACGTGTCATACGCTATTAATGTTTAATTCATGGCGTACGTAATGTATGATCCACTCCGTGCGATTTTTTATATCTTAAATTTTAGTCTTTGAAAAAATCATTTTTCAAATGGTCGTTGTAATTTGTTAAATTTCATTTTTTTTTTTTTTTGTATTTGTTTTATCTCATTTCTTAAAAATACTTTATTCAAACAATTCGCATGTTTTTTTTTTGTTTTTTTTTTAATAGGCAATTAAATAAATAAAGAAAACTGATACAAAACGGAATTTTCATTAAAAATGTGTTAATAGTTACCAGAGGCTTCACCCCGGGCTGTCCGAGTTAAATGTACCTTATAAACTGCCCGGTTTACAGGACATAGGTGACAATAACTTTTAACAGAAAACTTCTATAAATGATCTACATTTAGCATATTTTCTTAGATTGCCTATTAACTGCACGAAAAAAAGCATTTTTGGCGTTTTCGTATTAGCCGTATGCCAGCAGTTAATCGCGAAAGGTTTCTCAATTTGTCTTTTTTATTTTACTCGTTTCAGTGACGTAAGTCGGCTTCGATATCGTCCGTAATCGTATTGCTGACCAATGACTAATAGTATTGTGGAGCATTCCGTCTACTGAAGATTAATTTCGAAGACTGCTTAAACCAATGAAAACTAATTTTTCCGATGCTGATACATTGTTAAATCGTTTTCTCCTATTCGAATAAGGCTTATTTAATGAAAATCTTTGGAATTGTTTAACATTAATACCAACATTTCGAGTATTGAGTTTGTTTTAATCAAGTAAAAGGAATTTTCCCGAATTAGCAACCTTTAGGATCTTTTTTCCTGTGCTCATATTGGTAATGGAGCCAAGTTTTGTGGCAATTGTTCAAGGCGTTTTCATTTATACCACTATTTTTAATGCTAAGTTTATTTTAACCCATCAAGTCGAAACTTGCCGATTTCGATAATTAACTAGCTCATTATCTAGCACTCAAATTTGTATAGAAGATACGTTTTGTAAAATTAATTTCAGCATTTTTCTACCTATAAAAATTAGCAAATTCAGCGCTGAGTTTGTTTTAACCTGTCAAAACGAATTTACTTGTTTTCGGAATATATCTAGATCGATTTCTCGTGTTCTATTTAGTATAGGAGACAAGTTACGTAAAATTTGTTTCAGCCGTTTGGATATCATCTGTAATCAAGAAAATTGCTTGCTCATTTTATACCAAAGTTAATTACATTTTTATATGATTAGAAAAAAAATTAGGAGTCAAGTTTTGTGAAAACCGTTCGAGACATTTCAATTTATATCAGCATATTTAGCGTTAAGTTTGTTTTAACTTGTGAAGTCGATACTTTCCGAATTCGGAAGAGAGCTATCTCGTTATGTCGAACTCGAACTAGAATAGAAGATACATGTCGTGAAATTTTTCGAGTTATAGCAAGCAGCGTTTTCAACGCTGCGTTTGTTTTAATCTGTAAAAAAGATTTTTTTTTTTTTTAATTCGAGATCCAGCTACATCGTTTTATTCGGGTTCTGTTTAGCATGGGTTTTGTGAAATTCGTTCCGGCAATTTTCATATCATCTGTAATCAGGAAATTTGCTTGCTCGTTTAAGGGGCTCCGGAACACAAAAATCTTCAAATTTTCTAATTTTCTTATTGCATTAAAATTTTTTCAGCTTTTTCCCTGCTTAAAATACCGTTTAAATTATGTTTCTATCTTAATTAGAACAGAAAAGATTTTTTGTTTGTTTGTTTTTAAAATCTAGCTTTCAAGCAATTGTTGGCTCCTGAACGACTTCCTGTTGAAATGCGCTTTTCTTCATGATGGATTTTTTCACCATTTCTCGTACTTAAATTGTTATAAGTTAAGAACCGTTAAAGATAAATGGTTCAGACTTGGAACATGTCTTTTTCAATACTTACTTTAATTTTGATTCAGGAAATTCGAAAAAAATATTTACTTTTGAAAATATGATTTAAAAAAAAAAATTACATTATCATTTTTTAATTTTTACTTTAGTTATTTTTAATTTTCTTTTAAATTAATATTTTTAGAAACACTGAATCAAACTTAAAATGTATATATTTCTGTTAAATTAAATGTAAAAAAATTGAAATTCTATAAATAATATTTCGAGTTATAACAATTTTAATTTACACAACTTTTTTGATAAATTTAAATTTAAAATTAAAAAAAAAATATGAGAAGTTTTATCATTTGATTTTGTTTACAAATGATATGGTTAATCATGAAAAAAAAAATAAACATTGTAACTCAGTAAATAAAAATTATCTTAAAATGTGTCCCGGACCCCCTTAACTTATATGATAATTACCTTTTATACTTATTATATATGTTTAATATACATATTTCAAATATATATTATTATATATATACTAGGGGGCTCTGCCCCCTGCAAGCTATGCTCGCCAACCCCCATTCAGACACGGTAGAATCTAAAAGCACACTAATCTGGTCGGTTTTAAAAAGATTAGAGAAGATTGAATTATACTGAAAATACCTGTAGCGATCTCCCTGTAAACGGGTTTCCATTCAATTCCCTTTGATTGCAAAAATTTAAGGGAGAATCAGTTACTGTTAAGACATCCAATGGTTGTTTTCGTGTTTGGTTAAAGAAGATCAGTTAAACATTTGAAAAGAAGCTAAAATAAAAGGAATTAAGTAAACAGAGTCTTTGTCTCTCGGTATTTTTCAACAGCGTTATAAAACGATTGACATAATAGAATTACTAAAATTTGTTGCCTTAACCCCTTCAAGGGCGGTGGTTCATTTTTGGACCACTTAATTTTAATTTTTAAATGCCACATTAGCAGCAGAATATTGGGATGAAAATTTCCCTTTTATTAAGTAAGTGAACAAAAGCATTTTTGTCTTTCGAACTTTGTTTGTAAATTCTGGTGCCATTCACTGATTTCAAGATTTTACGAATAGAATTGCCTTGTCCGTGAAAGGGTTAAATGCATATTAATGTTTCCTTTCCCTTTTAATATTCACGTATAAATACAATTTTCAGGACATAATTTTCAATATTTTCCTGCCTTTAACACGTACTCATTTAATAGTAATTTTAAAGGGTTTTTTTTTCTGTTTTTAATAGTCACGTGAAAATAAATTTTTAATCGTTAGGAAATATTATTCTTTGCGCTGTTTTTAAAATTGAAAACAATCTCTATAATAATAGCCTATGTCATGTGATTATCATCAACAGCTCCAGGCGGATCCCTTCACTTTTTATATTCCAGGCGGCCATTTTGGTACTTTAATGTTAGCCAGCCACAGGTGTGATAAATCGCCGAATATTAGTCTATCCCCATTATTTCGTTTATATTATAATAGTCCAAGTCATGTAACTGTCACAAACAACGGGCTGATTCCTTCGCTTTTCATAAGAAAAGTTTCCATTTTGATTAAAGAATCAAAATTATTTTTTTGAATAACACTACATAAAAGTTGCCATGATCACAAAGAATTCCTGGTACTTTTATGTTAGCCGGGTGAAAATCTCGCCAATTGCTTTTTTTTTTTTTTTTTTTTTTTTTTAACTCGCCAGTTAGCATTTTCTTTATTTTTCGAGTGGTAAATTAAAACGGTGCTACTTGGTTATCGCATTGACCAAAAATCTGTCGCCAAACTATAAGATTAAATGCCAATAATGGTTGATCGTAAATGTCACATTCACTTGACTTTAAGGAAGTTACACATGTTCACTCCATCAAGTGATTTTTATTTCGACGTTTTATTTGTATTTTTATTAATGTTATACTAATTTGTTTTTTTTTTGTTATTTACAATAAAAAAAAAAAATGTCAATTTGTATAATTTGGCTATTTATATAATTTGGCGAAATTGGACAACGGGAGAAGTAATAACATTAAAACATTGCTTTGAAGTGGAAATTAAATCTCATGATTTGTTGCATTGTCACATACGCACCGGGTTTGGCGTGATATTTTTTTTACGACAAATTTGGCGAAAACCTCGTTTTCAAATACCTGTTACATATGTATTTTTAAATTATTTTCTGTTATTTTTAAAATGAAATAACAATAAAAAAATTAATTAATAACTATAGAACAAAACAATTTATAACATTTTTTGTAAATAAAAAGAAAATAAATTCAAATAAACATTTATTAATAAATAAGCAACAATAACCGGGTTACCATGTCAGGCAAAATAACGCCATTTTGAGGCCAATTAGGCACCCCGTTGCGTATATGACATATGTGTCTAATATTTTTCTTTTCGTTTCGTTTAAAAAAATGAATGAAGTAAAAGCCATTTATTTTAAAGGTTTTAGTTTAAAATGAAAGTTTTGTATTAAATAAAATGATAATGAAATACAAATTGAATTCTGAATAAAAGTAACATGATGCATTTCTTAGCATACATTTAAGGGAGGCCAAACTCGTCGCCAAATTAATTTAAAATAACCTTTTCTAAAATACGAATAAATATGTGTTATGATTAAAATTTGAGTTGCCATCATTAGAAAAAAAGTATTTAAAATTAGAAAAAATTAATATTTCGAAAACTAATTCTAATTTTAAAATTCTAATACCAGTTTTGAGATCTGTGGATCAATACGGATTTTTGGTGTTAATTTCATCGCAAAGTATTCCATATTTTAGGGGAAATCACCGTGAAACGTAATCAGTTGTTTAATCAATCGTTTCATAGAATCGTTACATAAATTCGTTTCAATTCGATTCATTAGGATTTTATATATATAGGGTAGATTTGAAATTTTCTAAAAAAATTCAAGAAAACATTCTTATTGATGTATTTCGAATGATTAACAGGATGCTTATAGGCTTATGTTTTCAGAACCACTATTTTCAAATAGTAATCTTTGTTTTTTAAAACGCAGAATTCTCTAACAAAACAATTTCAAAAATACTATTCCTAATAGTGATCTTTTTTTTTTTTTTTGACGACATCTGTCTACAAACGCTTGTCATCTGTCAAATTTTGTGGGCGTTGCAACTTAAAAAATAATGCATTAAATTTCATTAAATTCCATAATTAATTAAATCATAATATTAATTAGACGTAACAGTTTACGCAAGGCGTGTGTAGCATGATTTGTGTATTAGCTATATCAAACTTAATGGGTAAGATGCTATTTTAATAAATCATGCTATTTAATTTTAGTGTTGATAATTGAACAGGACGAACTGCTGTAGTATGCGTTTTGGGATGAGAATTGTATATGTATGTCAGCCCTTTCTTGAGTAGACATGTACCAATTTCAATATTTGAAATTACTAATTAAAATATGTAGGATTGTTAAATTTTAGCCTTGAATAACAAACAGATGGCGCTGTTGTGTTACCCTTTTTTGTTCACCCTATCTGCAATTTAAATTCAAATGTGTACATATGCTTCATATTCCTAATTGTTGTAGTTTAACTAAACTATTTAAATTTATATATTAGAATGATACAGAAATAAATTCCGCGATGGCCACAACATGGAAGTATTTTACATTCAGTTGAAGTTTGATATATTTTTTTTTTGTTGTTGTTAAATTTTAACTAACAAGAATGTTTTTTCCGTTTTACATTATTTTTCATTGTAGTCATTATTACTTTTTACATTGAAATATCTTATTTCGTAATGAAATTTTATTTTAAATTAAAGTTTAAAATTTTATTTCCCGATTAATAGTTATTTGTTAAAGTCTTAACAAGAGTATTAAAAATATGAACTGCATAAAATCTGACAATATGTAGTCTAAGAGAGTAATACTTTCCACTTTCGTAATATTGATTTGAGTCATTAAGGTTTGTCAGTGGAATTGTAAATGGAAACGTGTTATCGTTAGGCTTTGTGAATAATATTCAAAACTTTCGTAACGAGTAATGGTTAAGTATTATTACATAGGAAATTCATGTAGTTGAATTGTTCGAATTGATTCAGAGTGAACTTTACCAAACTATTATCGACAATCATTTAGGTAACTTTAATTATTATCATCAAACTAATAGCTAAATGGATTTTAAGCCATGTAGAAGATTTTCTGTAATGTTTTGCATCTAGACGAAATCGGTAAAATGTGTCAGTATTGACGTAGCAGTTTCCTTGAGCTGTTCCCACAGGCAATGAATGACATTATTTGAAGGATGAAAAATGCGGTAGTGAGTGAAAGTGCTTTAATTAGCATCTGGACCACGTGGGTTGTTTTCAAAGAATTCACAAAAATCACAAAAAAGTTGTCTGGCTAAGTGCCTTATGAAATCTGACCCGAAAAGTGCTCAATTAAATTTACCTCAAAGCTAGGTCAGGATTGTTTTGGTAATTAAATTTTCCTTCTTTGGCTTAAATATAGAAAAAAAATAGCAATTTAAAAAAGTTTAAGTAAAATAAAAATAAAAATAACAGTAAAAATAATTTTTCTTCAGTTATATACTTGGAGGGTCTTCAGTGTTAATTTAAAAATATGTTTCAAAACAGAAGAATTTAAAGGAACTGTGAATATTAAGGAACAAATCCTTCAATTTTCAGTGTATTCGTTTGAAATAGGCAGATTTCTTAATGGCAAACTCAATTAGTTATATTCAAGATGTGGTATAAAAATAATAAAAAAAATTAATTTATTCAATTCTTAACCCTTCACTGCACAACGTGCCACATCTGGCACATACCTAAAAATACTGTAATTCTTATTATGTACCATTACTTTGTTCAATATGATCTCTATCCCTGATCAAGAACAGTCAAAAAAATGGAATAACACTTATTTTGTGCATGCCAAATGGCTGCATTTGATAAAAAAATAGAATTTGTTCTTCGGAAAAAACAAAACCAAAAAAAAATCGATCAAGCTATTAACGTGAAATTTACTTTCATTATTTTTAACGAATACTTAAATATATTAATATAAAAAATATTGCAGAGTGTTAAGTAGAATTAATTAATCAATTTAAGCTCATTTAGTTATAAAATATAGCAATACAATATTTTAAAACCCTAATTGTGTACATAGAGTACACGCCGTAAAATATCAAATTTTAGCTGAAAATTTGAAATTTATTTATTTTTACTATTTTTTCCATTATTAGACCGATATATAGATTTCAAATAATTTTTTCACACAAATAGGAAAAATCGTGTAGTGAAGGGTTAAAATAACGAATAATTGTCATATTTTGAAATGTTCCACACTGTTAAAAATTTTGCAGCATTCTGGCATGTCATTCGACCGTTTTTTGAAAAAACGGTTTCATAACCATAATTTAATTATATTCTGACCATAAAATGGCCAATAATATGGTCAGAATAGTGTTAAAATTACGGTTGTGTAACCGGTTTCGGAAAAAACGGTCAAATGACCTGCAAGAGTGCTGCAAATTTTTAACAGTGCATGTGCGTTTCTTTTGAATAAAATATAACAATATTTATTTAGGATACACTTTTTAGGTGCGTTTGTAATTGTATAAAAACTTAGCACCTTTAGTCGTCGTCTGATCCGTCGGTCCGTCTGCCCGCATATAACAGCGCAATAACAACCCAACCGAATGGTTTGAAATTTAATATGAAGAATCGTTGTTGAATTTTATCGAGTCATTTCAAATTTATGAAAATCAAATCAAAACTTAAAAAGATATTAATAAAAGTGTTCTTCATTCTATTAAATCTTATAAGTAATCAATTCAATGATATCCCATAGTAGGTAATGATTGTAGGTTGCCATGGTGATTACGTTTTATTTCAGATGGACTCATATTATTTCCATATTACAGATTTTAATATATATAATCGTAATAAATTTTGTATGCATGCATTTTTGCATTGCACCAAAATCTCTATATTTATAAAACTAGTTATAATACGAACGCACCTCATTTACCACGTTTGACGTACAATTTCAGGCTTGTTAAGTATTAAAATAGAAATTGGCATGAGTCGTAAAAATTCGCTGAGTATATAAGTGAAAAAAAAAACATTTTTATAATTATGCTTGATTTCTTCTAAAAAAGTAGCTATATATTTTCACATGCACATAAATTTCAACACTAAAATACCCTGAAATACAGCTTTTTATGCAAACAATTATTTATTATTCTATAGAGGATGCACAATATACATTTTAAAAGAATCTGATAATTAGGAATGCACGTGGATCATTTCAAAAGTTAGAAATTTGCGAAAATCTAAATTTAAAAAAAAAAGCATTTTAAGTAAAACAAACTGCCTAAATCTATACTGTTTTTACAAATATAAAATCAAACCAAAGTCAGAATTGAAAAATTCTTTCTGTTTCAGATAATTTTGAGCATTTAGTTTCATGATACCCCCCCCCCCCCCCTTACACACACACACACACACACCTAAAATATGTATATATATATATTAACTTTTTTATAAAATTTCATGATTTTGAATGTCTACTGTCACCTTAATACAACAACATACGAAAATATACAATAACCTATTCCGAGTTACCCGTAAAGCTTTTCTTAATCTTTAGAAATCTTAGAAACTAAAATATTTTCCAGATTTAAAGATACATGTAAAAAACATAGTTTCTTTTGCAGTCACTGATAATCGAAAACACTTCCAATCTATATATTTAAAAGGCGAGGCTGTTTTTTCAGTCATCCGTCCTGAGCTTTCTACTGAACCAATTTTACTAATTATTATTTTTTAATGAAAGCTGTTCATTTGTAGATGTCCCAAAACTAGCTATTTTTTTAAATATTCCCATTTTCATACTTTAAATTTATTATTTTTTTAATTTGTGAAATTTCTTCAAAATGGGGGCAATTGAATTACTTCTATTGTTGCAGGAGAAACAATGGGGTTTCTTTACTTTTATTCATTACATCTCTATTGATGCCATTTTGTCTTTACAATTAAAAATATCTTTTTAAAAGTTTTAACAAAAAATGATATACCGTATTTTCCCTAATAAAGTTGTTACATTTCAATATTTTTTCATTCCGTTGATATTGAATTTGAGATGCTGTATATACAGTTTCATCGAAAAATAATGCCTAGATTTTAAATAACTGTCACAAAAAACTATGAAAGGTAATTTATTGGTTTTAGTCTTATAATGTGCGGCCAAAAAAAAAAAAAAAATGTTTTTTCAAAGCTTTGTATGTTTCAATGTGAGCACCGTTCGGTGTGCACCAGGAGCAAATGTGTGCAATGTGAGCACCAGGAGCAATTTGACCTGTGTAAGTCCTCCAAAAAAGCCTCTGGACACTGACATTTGACTTTGACCCCACATACCAAATCACGCACTGTGCGATGTTGCACGGTCAACATCGTACTGAGCAGCTGCAGTCTGGCGCGTCGGCCGACCTTGACGACTGCGCAACTAATCCGCGCATAATACAGACACGCAAACAAATTCTGGTGAACTAAAGCCAAACTTGCGTTCACCAGTTATCGTGTACTGAAATAATTACTCATTTAACATTAAAGGTTTCGATGTTATGATTTTTTTTATCTAGGCATTATTTTTCGATGACTTTATATAATAATTCCGTGAATGAAAATGACGCTATATTTAAAATAATACCATAATGTTCATTATTTTAGTATTTTACTATAAATGTGTCTAAAAGAATAATGAATTTGTATTCGAAGGTACTGAGACTACAATCTCTAGAGTGTATATGTTCACATGAAAAATTGTAGTTAACAAACTTGACTTCAAGATTGGAAATATATTTCTGGATTTTAGGAGGGAAAAAAATTCTATGATTGTGTCAAAGTAAAATCAAGTATAAGAGCCTCAATTAATAATTTCATCATAATGTTTTTGATTATATTTTACTGATTACGTATACGAGAAAGTTGATTTTTGTTAAGTTGGACATTTGAAGTTCATGAAAATAGCATTTTGTTAACTTTAGAATAAAATAATATTTATTTTGAGAGTTCGACTAACCATTGCAATAAGGATTTTTTTGTTATAATTAATTAGGTAGGTTTATTATAAACCAATGTAACAGTTCCTTTTTAAACATTTTCTTCGCCAAAATTCGACGGGTTTCACCTCGTTACTTTTTATTTTATATTAATCAGTTTTCTCATTCTAGAATATTGGTTTTACGGATGGTTTTAGTTTTCGAGTAAACATTGTCATGTCCAACCAATATGCTTTTCAGATAAATTTGTTAAATCAACAGCATCGTCATTAACATTAAAATTAATATTATTATGTTACTCCTGCATGTATAAATTCAATCACGCAGTTAAAAATGTTTAATGGAAAAGTGATAGAATCTTAAAAAGCTCTGCTTGGGTTTGTGAATAGTGATTAGTACACTGTAAAATCTACTCGGAAACGTTTCCGAAATTTAGCGGCAACAAAATAAACTTTGTTTTTATAAATGCTTAAAAAAAAATTCACCTATATGTTTCATTTGATTCCCGGTTCGTTCAAATAACCCGACAGCGTAGTCGGCAACGGCTTGAAGTTAAAAATAATAAATGAAAGTAACAAGGGGAATGTAAAAAACGGCACTGTTTAGTGATGGGCGATTCTGGAAAATTTGGGAATCGATTAAAATCGACATCGTATAAAACAGAATCGATCACAATAAGAATCGATTCCCAAAGTCTAGAATCGATACTTGAATCGATATTTCGATTTTCACAGATAAGCTCAAAAATAGCAATTCCAAAACGTAAGCAAATCAGCAGGGCCGTAACAACTACCTCTCACCCCTCACACCCATTTATGGGAGTCCTAGACAATGTCAGGGGCCCAGAAGTAAGCTACCTTTGAGTCGAATAATAAGGTTTTTTTAACTTTTAAAATTATTATTTTTAAGATGTAATTTTAATAACAATTTATATTATATTTAAATTTATTTTTTTAAGAAAGATCTCGGTCAGATTTAAAAAAAAAAAAAAAAAAAAAAAAAAAAAAAGAAGAAATGATTTTTTTTTTCATCCGGAAAAGATGTACTTTTCTACTCTTACTTTCTTCAACCAAACAGATGGGGACTTACTTCCTATAAACATCAATCTTTTTAAAAATGTGCAGATGAGCGAAATTTTGGAGGCTCTAAATTTATTTAAAAAGTTAAATGGTTTTTCAGTCTTTTTAGGGCCTCCTCCTATAAGCGTGAGGGAAATGCAATTATTGCAAATTTTCTTTTAAAATAGCTGTGATGATATAATTAACCAATCATCACGTACCACATACTAATTATCCTCCAATGAATAAGCAAAATTATATTTTTAATAATATATTTAACTAAAATTTCCCTTTTTAAAATATATATCTCCTTATCTCAATTTACAGTTTATAAATATCTTTCTTTTTAATGTTTACAAAATTTTCAGCTGTTGAAAACAAAAAAAAAAGTTCTCATCCTAGAATCATTAACAGTGAAATAACTTTTCTCTGGTTAACAAATAAATAAAAATACATCCTTTGATTATATGGGGTTTTTTTCCAGCAGTTATCTAAAAACTAAACAGTTATTGACTCATTATTTGTCGGACGTCGAACCTGCAAATGTCATGATTTTCTTTCCTTCTTTTTTCTTTCTTTCTTTTTTTTTTTTAATAGCTTTCTCGTTCTTATACTAGAACAGAGAAACAGGACTTCTGTGATCATTTTGTTTATGAAAAAACAAAGAAAAAGAAATAGGATAGAGTGATAACAGGCAAATGCCTCAGTTCTTTATTGAAACCACAAGAATCTGAAAGATTAATGATTATGAAAGTAGTAATTAAATTGCTTTTACTTAAATAAAAGATATTTTAGCAGCGAGAAAAAGATAAATACTAAATTTATTTCAGAAATATAAACAGATTTTAGATATTAACGCAGCTTAAAAAGCATTAACAACACAATGTATTTATATAAATTTTATTTGATATAAATTTGATATATTTTGATAAATTTGCTACTGATAAGTATGTGATCACTTCCTATATTTAAAGAAATATTCGTTTACTTTTTTCATACGAGACACGAGAGCAAATAAAATTTTACAGTTTAAAAAAGAATATACCCGAGCCTGAAGGGTGATATAAAATCGACCTAAAACAAGACTTCGGTCATCTGAATCTTAAATTTACAATGGTTACTTATGTTTTTTATTGCGTTGGTTTTTAGATGCCACGAATTTACTAAAATTTAATTTATAATCATATAAAGTAATGATTTTTTTTTTCTAAGTTTATTACAAATGTAATCAGAAAAGCTTCTTAACACTATAAACTGGTATACCAAATTTGAAGAAAAACCAGGTAATTCAGCATGAAAAAACCATTTAGCTAAATTAAGGGAGGTATTAGCTCCCCCATTTCCCCCTTTATGCCTAACCAATGAACCTTCAAATCTAATCAGGAAAGCTCCTTATCAGAATGAACCAAAAAAAAAAAAAAAGTAAATTGGATAATAATTTTGCATGAAAACCCATTTATCTAAATTAAGATGAGGGGAGTTGCCGCCCTTTCCCCCTTTTATACTTAACTAAAGAACCTCCAAATCTAATGAAGGAAACGCCATATCGGAATAAACCGGTATATCAAATTTGAAGAAAATCGAATACTTCTGCATGAAAAACCCATTTATCTAAAAAGGGGAGGACAATCCTCTGTCCCCCCCCATTTATACTTAACCAATAAACCTCCAAATCTAATCAGGGCAGCTTCTTAACATAATAAACCAGTATACCAAATTTGGACCAAATCGGATAACTCTGCACGAAAAAAACATTTATCTAAATTAAGGGTGGGGGGTGTAGCCCCCCTTTGTACCTAACTGTTGAACCTCCAAATCTAATCACGTCAGCTCCTTAATATAATAAACCGGTATACCAAATTTGGAGCAAATCGAATAATTCTGCATGAAAAACCCATTTACCTAAATTAAGGGCAGAGATCTAGCCCTTCTTTACACCCTTTATACTTAACTAAGGAACTTCCAAATCTAATCAAGGTAGCTCTTTAGCATAATAAACCGGTATACCAAATTTGGAGCAAATCGAATAATTCTGCATGAAAAACCCATTTATCTAAATTAAGGAAGCCTCCCTTTTCCCTCTTTATCCTTAACCAATGAATCCCCAAAACTAATCACGGAAGCGCCTTATCAGAGTGAACATAGGAAAAAAAATTGAAGCAAATCGGATGTTTTTATCAAGAGTTATCTCGCTACGTACATTCATACATACATACGTATATACAGAACCTGCGGGCACATTAGCTTTCAGGCTTTGATAGCCTGTGAGCTAAAAAGAAAAGTGCCCAGTTAAACTGATAGCATTGGGCTCACAGGCTATTCACACTAACTGTATATTATACTCTTATGTCAAAGAATAATGCCCCTCGAAAAATAAATTAAGGGGGGATTGCCCCCCCCCCCCCGTTTCCCCTCTTTATACTTAACCAATGACCCTCCAAATGTCATCAGGGAAGCGTCTTATCGAAACAAACCAGTATACAAAATTTGAAGCAAATTGGATAGAAAAACCCATTTATTTAAATTTAAAAGGCGTATTAGCCCCCCGTCCCCCCCCCTTTATATTTAACCAATGAACTTCCAAATCTAATTGGGGAAGCGCCTTATCAGAATAAACCGGTATACCAAATTTTAAGCAAATCGAATAGAAAAACCTATCTATCTAAATTAGCGGGTATTAGCCCCCGTTCCCCTCTTTAGACTATAACAATGAACCTTCATATCTAATCAGAGAAGCTCGTTATTAATATTAACCGGTATACCAAAATTTGATAATTCTGCATGAAAAATCCATTTACCTAAGTTAAGAGGGGGATTAGCCCCCCCCCCTCCTTCCCCCTTTATACTTAACCAATGAACCCCCAAAACTAATCAGGGAAGCGCCTTATCAGAATGAACCTAGGATTTTTTTTTAAAGCAAATCGGATATTTTTATCAAGAGTTATAGCGTTACATGCATACGTACGTACGTACATGCATACATACATACAGAACCTGCGGGCACATTAGCTCTCAGGCTTTGATAGCCTGTGATCTAAAAAGGGCCAAGAGCGTGTAACTAGTGGGAGGGGGAAGGAGGGGCAGAAAATAAAAGAGGACATTAAAAGCTTTCCAACGATATATTACACGAGATGGTTTGGAAGAAACAATAACTATGGCCGCGGGGGGGACAGGTAATTTCTTTAACGGTCGGAGGGGCGACCTCAAATGTATCTTTGATCAAGGTTTCAAACTGTGGATTTATAATAAAATAGAACGAGAATTTGGCATTTAAAAAATTGCATGCATATTTTGAACGGCACTGTAAATTAAGATTGGCGAGGAAGGGGGGGGGGAGATTAGAAGGGACTTACTTGAAAAATACAACATAATAAAGTAGTAACCCGAATAACTGGGCTTCTAAACAAAAGTATAATGATTGAACATAGTGTTGAATTCAGGGTTGGTCCGGTGGGCACATCCCCCCCCCCCCCGGAACATTGAAACCCACTCCGAGAGTTTTAGGATTTTATGCTTTTTAATGACAAATGTGCAATTTCTAAAATACGCTCGGAGTCGCAGAAATCCCCCCCCCCCCTAAAAAATTACCTGCATTTAACACTGATGTAACCAAGAAAGAGAAAAAAAAATCCTTCCTTATATGAAATTTTACATCAATTCTGCCATTAAAACAGTAAAATTGGAAGAATAAATATAACGATTCAACATTCAACCCGATCCCGAATCGTGGATCGACCGCGATTCGATTTGAATTGAAGTAAATTAAAGGATAACGATCTAACCGCATCAAAAGAATCGCCTGCAATACGATTCTGCCCGCATCTAAAGAATCGTCTTGAAAACGATTCAACTCCGCATCTAAAGATCGACATCGAATCTGTGCACTGAATCGATGCGCTATTTCTGATTCTACGTTAAGGGTGGAATCGATTCGTCCATTTTTTTCTTGCTTTCTTTTGTATTTAGAAAAAGAAAAGAGTTGGATTCGTGAAAAATTTCGACTACCGGTTTTTGAAGGATTTATAGTTTTAGAAGGTCTTGTCTGGAATACGATTTGACTATTTTTATAAATTATTTGTCTGTTAGTCTGTCTATTTGTTTGTCCGAGACAAAAAAATTGTAAGCGGTCTATTTAAAGAACTAATGCATGGAATCTGTTGAAACTTTAGATTTAGTTAGACCTTCATATAAATTGGAGCTGATTACTTTTTGGTGAAAATCGCCCAGCAGGTGGCGCTGCTATGTTGCATTTTTCCTGATTTTTGCATGATCGCTATCTCAAAAACTAATGCACGAATTTTTACCAAACTTCAGATTCGGTTAGAAGTTGACATATGTTGTTGATGATTAGGTTTTGATGTAAATTTACTGGTAGGTGGCGCTGCTATACTACATTTTCCCCGATTTTCGCAACAGCTCTATCTCAAGAACTAATGCACGGAATTTCACCAAACTTTACATTTAGTTAGACGTTGGCATAAGTTGTTGCTTATTAGGTTTCGGTGTAAATCACCCAACAGGTTGCGTTGCTATGCTGAACTGAATTCAGCATTTTTCTCCGGGAGGGATTTCTGCGGCTCCGCTCCAGCGAGGGGCATTTTAGACTTCAGAGGAGGGGAGGGGGGTTGGACTTTAGTACATTAAGCACAAAATTTCAAACCTTTTGGGGGGACATTTCAATGATCGGGGGGGGGGGGATGTCACCTCCCCCGGGCCACCCCCTGAATTTAACACGTTTTTAGTTTTTTTACACGATTTTAGAGATCATATCTCAAGAACTAATGAACAAAATTTCATCAAATTTAATATTCCGTTAGACATTGTCATATGTTGTTCCTGATTAGGTTTTCATGCAAATCATGTAACAAGTTGCACTTCTATGCTGCTGTTTTCAGTATATTTAATTCTGACATTTTTCTCCGGGAGGGATTTCCGCGGTTCTGGAGAGACATTCTAGAGTTCCGTGGAGGGGGGGGGGGACTTTTATCCATTAAACAAAAAATCTCAAACCTTCCTATTCAATGTACCGGGGGAATGTCCTCCGGTACCACGCCCTGAATTCAAAACTGTTTTTCAGGATTTACACGATGTTAGCGAGAATATCTCAAGAACTAATGAACGGAAATTCATCAAACCTAATATTCTGTTAGACATTGACATAAGTTGTTCCTGATTAGGTTTTCGTGTAAATTATATAACAGGCTGCGCTGCTACACTGCATTTTACGCGATATTCGTAATAGCTATATCTAAAAACTAATGCATGGCATCAATTTAAACTTCATATACTGTTACACTATCACATAAATAGATCCTTATTAGTCTTGAATGTATACTACCCAACAGTCTTTGCTTTTATGCTCCATGAATTTGGAATTTCTGTTGCAGACATCTAAGAGGGTGTGGGCCGAAATTTAATTATTTGTTTGGAAAATGCATTCTTTTAAAATGCACATATTTCAAAGAACCTATACTTTTTTAATCCTCATGATGGATCATTTAAATTTGACACTGTGATAGCGAATTTTGAAGTTTAAACATGTTTGAGATAGAAGAAAATTTTGGTATCGGCGCACTCGACTACTTTACCTTCAACTTTTTAAGGAAAATGAAAATGACATTACCTTTATAGACATTGATTAAAAAATTTATAGAATCGATTAAATCGAGTTGGCCATAGTATCGATTAAATCGATTAAAAAAATGGATATCGCCCATCACTACTTCATATAAATTGGTGCTGATTACTTTTTGGTGAAAGTCGCTCAACAGGTGGCGCGGCTATGCTGCATTTTTCATGATTTCCTCAAGATTGCTATCTCAAGAACTAATGCACGAATATTCACCAAACTTCAGATTCAGTTTGACGTTGACATAAGTTGTTGACGATTAGGTTTTGATGCAAATCTAACGGCAGGTGGCCCTGCTATGCTGCATTTTTCCCGATTTTCGCAATAGCTCTATCTCAAGAACTAATACACGGATTTTCATAAAACCACATTCAGTTAGATGTTGGCATAAATTGCTGCTTATTAGGTTTCGGTGTAAATCGCCCAACAGGGGGCGTTGCTATGCTGATTTTATCAGTAGAGTTGAATTCAGACATTTTTCTCCGGGAGGGACAGTTCAGAGGGCGAGGGGATTGGACTTTTGTACATTTTAATGTACAAAAAGCATAAAATCTCAAACTTTCTGGGGGGCATTTGAATGTTGCGGGGGGGGGAGGAATGTTACCCTCCCGGGCCATCCCCTGAATTCAACACGTTTTTCAGGATTTAAATAATTTTAGGGATAATATCTCAAGAACTAATGAACGAAATTTCATCAATTTTTAATGTACAAAAACGTATTGAATTCAGGGGCTGGCCCGAGGGGGTGACATTCTCCTCCCCCCGAAACACTCAAATGACCCCAGAAAGTTTGAGATTTTATGCTTTGTTGCGGTGGGAGGAATGTCACCCCCCGGGCCACCCCCTGAATTCAACACGTTTTTCAGGATTTAAACAATTTTAGGGATAATATCTCAAGAACTAATGAACGAAATTTCATCAAACTTAATATTCTGTTAGACAATGCCATAAGTTATCCATGATTACGTTTTTGTGTAAATGATATAACAAATTGTGCTGCCATGCTGCTTTTATCAACAGTGTTGAATTCAGACATTTTTCTCCGGGGGGGGGGGGTTTCTATGGTTCTGGCGAGGAACATTCTAGAGTTACGAGGGGGGGGGGAGGGAATTGGGCTTTCGTCCATTAAGCATACAATCTCAAATCTCCCTAGGGGACATTTCAATGTTCCGGGGAGGAGGGGGGGGGGGGTCCACCCGTACCAGCCCCTGAATTCAACACTGTTTTTCAGGGTTTACACAATGTTTGCGCTAACATCTCAAGAAGTAATGAACGGAATTTCATCAAACTTAATATTCTGTTAGCCATTGACGTAAGTTGTTTCTGAGTCTCTCGTGTTAATCATGTAATAGGCTGCGTTGCTATACTGCTTTTTTCATGATATTCATGATAGCCATATCTCAAAACTAATGCACGGAATTTAATCAAACTTCATATTCTGTTACACTGTCGTATAAATAGATCCTTATTAGGCTTGGGTGTATACTACCCAACAGGTGTCGCTTTTATGCCCTTTGAACTGGGATTTTCCGTTGCGGACATCTAAAAGGGTGTGGGCCGAAATTCGTTGATTTGTTAGGAAAATGGGATTCTTATATATATATTTTTAAATACACATATTTCAACGTACCTATACTTTTGGATCCTCATGATGGGTATAGGTTATTTAAATTTGACACTGTGATAGCGAATTTTGAAGTTTTAACATTTATGAGACAGAAGAAAATTTTGGGATTGGACATCCAACTACTTGGCCTTAAATTTTTGAAGGAAAATGAAAATGATATGACCTTTAGAGACATCGATTAAAAAATTTATAGTATCGATTAAATCGAGTTGGCCATAGTATCGATTAAATCGATTAAAAAAATCGAAATCGCCCATCACTAGCACTGTTATTGGTGTCTTGGTGCGGAAGGAAATCTATGATGTCGTATTTTGGAAGTAAAGCAAAACGTTCAAAAGCACTCATGCTGTGTTTAAAAAAAAATACTCTAGTTGCAGAATGCATAGTTTAAAATAGACGAAAAGAAAATCGAGCGTTTGGACCATTAAAAATGAAACTAAACAAGCTAATCTTATTTTTATATGGTACTCTTCTGTTATCACGTCTAACACTTTCTACAAAAAAAATAAAAATAAAAATAAAATAAAGAAAGAAAGAAAAAGAAAAAAGAAAACTTGTCGTCTTATCATTGGGATTTAATGGCAATAATAAAAAGTCATGACGTCACGTTTGATATAAAATGCAGTGCGAGTATGCGATGTCCGTATGTAATTTTTATTTATTTTGTGTTTAAGCAAGTTTAAATTTTCTAATTACTTGATCGTCTCATACGCTAAACGGCTTTTGTACGACCCGGTACGCTTTTAAAGACAACTACTGCATATGGTTCATATTTTGACATCATGTACTCAGCATATATGTTGTAGACTGTAGAAAAAAAACTGATTCTTAGACCAAACAACCCTATGCTATAAAGAACCATCACAAATCACGAATTGAATCCTGTTACTGAACTGCGAGTTTCTCAGAGGTTTGAATGCTTTGTAGAGAGCAGATTTGATTCCTTTTCTTAAGCCATTGTCGAATAGGGAGGAGGAATAAGGGTCTATATCGCATGTAAAAAACGCCTCGTTAATCATATAATCTTTAGTATAATTAATGGTCAATGTTGGCGTAAAAGAGTTAGTTGTCATTTTACGTCGACGTACTGTTTCGTAATTTTCCTTTTTAGGGTTTCGTTCATCACACGAAACCCTTATATTCTCGTGCGTCTGTCCGTCCATCATCGCGCTCATACTTACAAATTATTTAAGTTACAGACTTGATTTTTTTTTTTTTACAAAGAGCTGAATATTTCCTGACCTTGCCAAAATCATAAAATTTTGAAAAAGTCTTAATTTACGCACGTTGTTAATTAAAAACCCATATTAAAACAATGGAAAAAATTCAGAATTCAACAAAAGCTTTGATTTTAATCAAACCGAAACAATCTGCTGTCAGAAGCTAATATTATTTCGAATTATCCTCCGGGTTGCCACAATATTAAGGCATCCAAATGCGAAACCGCATCAATAAAGTGAACTGAGGCTTTGCAAATCTCAGAAACTAACGGTCCGAAAAACTCGAAAATCACAGAGATAACCACAGAAAAAAATCTACTTTCAAAAATTCTAAAATTTATTCTGATGCATTCGGTAGAAGCGAAAAATCCGCTAAAAATCGATCGATAAAAATGAAACGTGTATTTCATTCGAAAGAAAGGCAGAAATTGATTTCTATTGGGAGCGAGCTGAGGTGTTTTTATCTGCAGACGGTCGGCGCTATCCTCTAATAGAGGTTTTTACCTAATGTCAATCTTTTAAATTATTAAATTTATAGATTAAATTTTTATGCATCCATGCGTAGAATTTTTTGCTGATTTCAAATACGTTAATTTCACCACTGTTTCTAAATTAGTTGCGGATATATTAATTATTAGTTTATTAATTGGATCATTTCTTTCAAACTGTTGTTTTACCAGGGGAATGGGTTGCAAGAATGAGAAAGGCAGGGTTTACAGATGCGGAAATTCAGCAATAAAGTATACTTGTGGTTTTAAAAGGGGCTCCCATCTCAGAATCTAAGGGGCTGAAAATCTCGAAACTTACACACCCTGGTCCAAACATTTCCTTTTCAAAAATTCTAAAAATTATACTCCTGCCTCAATTACAAGCTGAGATATTATTTATTATTTCACTAATTGGTTTATTTATATTAAGTACTCATTTTAAAAGGCAGTCACGTGATTCTTTTATAGTAGCATTTTTCAGAACGGTGTCACATAAAAAAAAAAATATCACATAAATGTTACTTATTCAATATAAAAAATTCCTAAGTGTTGATACCACTATTTTCGAATAGTAATTTCAGCAAATATCTTAAATTCTTACTTAAGACCATTTTTAAAACGTAGCGTTCTCTACCGTTTTGCGTGCGGTTTTTTGACGGCGTGATAAAATAAATACGACTTATTCAATATAAAAAATTTAATAAGTGATGATACCACTATTTTAGAACAGTGATTTCGGGAAACATCTTAAATTAGTGTTTTTCACCGCCACCCCCTCGAATAATGTATCTACGGATAAGTTGTAGGAAGGAGTTTCGTTCAGATACACTTTTGTTAAATGTTTAAAACCTTTGCGGTTTTTATCGCTTTATGTGCGATTTTATGACGGAGTCCTGAGATAAATGCTACTTATTCAATATAAAAATTTCATAAGTGTTCATACCGCTATTTTCGAATAGTAATTTCAGCAAATATCTTAAATTGTTGTTTAAGACCGCCACCCTCTCGATTAATATATCTACGGATACGTT
This sequence comes from Maratus speciosus, assembly GCA_963932465.1. Taxonomy (NCBI): domain Eukaryota; kingdom Metazoa; phylum Arthropoda; class Arachnida; order Araneae; family Salticidae; genus Maratus; species Maratus speciosus. The sequence goes on along the minus strand of OZ010789.1, from coordinate 506,960,682 downwards.
TATAACGGAGTTTTGTTCAAATACAGTTTTGTTAGGAGTAGAGTGCGCTACCTAGTGGTGTAATGTGAAAATAACAGAACAAGATTTTATTTAAATTAGGAAGTCTAACACGGCGATCGTTTTTAAACTTTAAGATAGTTTATAAAACATAATAAAACGTTTTAAGAAGAATGGCACGAGAAATTTTGAGTAGCGTGTGTGTGTGTGTGTGAGGGGGGGGGGTGATAAAAAAAAATTCAAACATTAGCTTTTTTTATCGCTTTGTGTGTGGTTTTTAAGGATTTAATAATTATAAATTATCAATTTGCGTTTATTAATATAATATTAAAGTGTTTTGATAGAAATATTAAACGAATCCCTCTGTGAGATCTGTGATCACATTTACCCACTTGTTTCACAAGTCTTTTGTTTTAAACAACCATTTTTAAGGCACTATTACGGTTAAACCCTTGAGCAGAGAAGAAAACTTTTAAGTCAGAAAATGTAAGGAATTTTGTCCTTTTTAATTTTATATATGATCTACGTTTTCGTAAAATGCATAGTTTAGGAGCCCGTTTTATATGTACTTTTTTTGAAAAAAAAAATACTTCCCGGACAAATTCTTGTTAGAAAACTTTAGATCCATGTTCAGCGACCCCCAAAAACATCAAAGTACCAAATATCAAAATCCATTAAAACTTTCTTTTATTTTCTACCAAATTACTTGAGTAGCTTATAAACGAAGATTATATAGTATTTAACGATTATAGGATATGCAGATTATTTCAAACTTCTGTTTTTCACACTCACTATAGTTAAATAAAATCCAGAATCCATAAGTAGTTATTTTTTCACGTGTCGTCGAATGTCAAAATTCATAATTGCTTTCTATTTTTTATAGAACTTAGAAAGTTAGCCGTTTGCCAAGAAATTTTAAACAATTTATTTAGGTTTTAAGCCTTCGTAATTTTAGTTAAAGGCTAAAAAAATATTTCTATTAAGATCACGTATTTATTTTCTGTTCAAAATCTGTAGTTGACTGCATTCGCTTCAAAAATTAAGAATACTAGTATAATTAAAATCACAGTCTGAAAAAGAAGAAAATATAAAAACAAATATACGAAATATTTTTTTTCTTTCCATTGTGATAACAGAGTAAAATAAAAAAGAAAAGTGCCCAGCTAAACTGATGGCATTTAGGTCACAGACTATTCACACTAATTGTATATTATGCTCTTATTTTAAAAAATAATGCCCCTCAAAGAATAAGTGAAGGGGAATTAGCCCCCGTCTCCCCCCTTTATTCTTTACCAATGAATCCCCAAAACGAACCAGGGAAGCTCCTTAACATAATAAACCGGTATACCAAATTTGGAGCAAATCGAATAATTCTACATGAAAAACCCGTTTATCTAAATTAAGGGGGAGGTGGACTAGCCCCCTTTCACCCTTTATCCTTAAACAATGAACCCACCCCCAAAATTAATCAGGGAAGCTCCTTAACATAATAAACCGGTACATCAAATTCGGAGCAAATCGAATAATTCTGCATGAAAAGCCCATTTATCTGAATTAAGAGGGGTGGACCAACCCCCTTTCCCCCCCCTTTATCCTTAACCAATGAACCCCCAAAACTAATCAGGGAAGTTCCTTAACATAATAAACCGGTATACCAAATTCGGAGCAAATCGAATCATTCTGCATGAAAAACCCATTTATCTTAATTAATGGGGGGGGGAGACTAACCCCCTTTTTCCCCATTTATCCTTAAACAATGAACCCCCAAAACTAATCAGGAAGTTCCTTAACATGATAAACCGGTATACCAAATTCGGAGCAAATCGAATAAGTCTGCATGAAACACCCATTTATCTGAATTAAGGGGGGATGGATAACCCCCTTTTTCCTCCTTTATCCTTAACCAATGAACCTCCAAAATTAATCAGGGAAGCTCCTTATCACAATGAACCTAGAAAAATTTTTTAAAGCAAATAGGATGTTTCTATCAAGAGTTATCGTTTTACGTACGTACATACATACATACATACACATACATACAGAAAGGGCGGGCACATTAGTTCTCAGGCTTTGATAGCCCGTGAGCTAAAAATTATAAAAAGTTTTACAAAATTAAATAATATTGCCTATTTATAAACGTAGCATGTTTTCCTTTCTTTTTATTTTAGAGTTTTACTTTTACTTTTTGTATTAGCGAATTATTTATAAAAGAGATATTTTAAAGTATTTAACAAGATCTACACATAAAAAACATTAAAAAATGTTCCTTGTATCTCACATTTTTTGATCGATCGTTAATTCCGTGTTCAAGATTATAAGGAAGAAATGATAATTAACGTTTCAATAAAAAATAAGTAAACTACACTGGAGAGAAAACAACAACAAGAACAAAAACGAATTTTTTGGTTAATTATAAATGTTATTTATATTAACTTAGAAATGCTACTAAGGAATTCCAACAATAAAAACACGAAAAAAAGAAGAAACTCGCTGTATTAGAAATGTGAACATATAAAAATATATATTTTTGGGGTTTTTAACTCGAGAAGATTACTTGCACTATTAATTGAAAAATTTAACAAGATTAACTTCTTGATTTTTTTAACAGCATAATTATTGCAGAATACATATTTTTTTCAATTTTATTGCATGATGACATATAATTAGAGTTATTTCGTTTAATAATACTAAATGGATGAAAATACTTGTAGATAATATTCTAATTAATTGGCATGTGATTTCCTAAGTGGTACATTTTGAAAGATGCGAATGTAATTTTCATTTTCCGCTTAAAAAAAAAAAAAAAAAAAAAACTTTTTTTATCTAAAAACTTCTTTTCAAAACCAGGATTTCTTTTGCATTAATTATTTTTAAGTTTTAAACATGAAACAGATTTTCTATGTTCAGGTCAGTCAACATTAAACTGTATTCTGAATGTAAATTACGCATAAACAAGTTCGTTTTTCCTGCACGCGATAGTTAAATTTAATCGGGCAACTATAATTAAGCTATTTAAAAAAAGTTTAGCGACCGGGAAAACTAACATACTTTCTTTTTTGTAAAGAATTATTTAGAAAAATAGTCGTTTATCAAAAGCTTTCAAACAAATTTGATAAGCTGTAAGGTTTGGTAATTTTACTTCAAGACAAAAAAAAAAAAAAAAAAAAAAAAAAAAAAAAATATATATATATATATATATATTAGCATCAGAATTTTTTTATATTTTAAATCGTGAAGTGCATTACTATTAGTTTGAAAGCAGTTTCATTAGTATGCTTAAAAAAAGTTCTTTAAAAGTAAAAAAAAAAAAATACCACGATTATTTATTCTTGGGAATATCAAAGACTAAACGTTTTAATAACGTACACAATTATTTTAAACTGCTGATTATTCTTTATTATTTTAGGTATTTTTACTTTCTTCTGTCTTCAGTAGAAGAAAGTATTGTAATAGATTTTTTTTTCGATTTCCGGTTTTTGATGGATTTATATGTGGTAGGGGCCAAAGATCCCATAAAACATTCTTATACAAAATGCCTGTCTGTCCGCGTGTCGCTATTGTACCATTGAAAAGTGCATGAAGTTATGTGTAGATTTAAACGAAATTTTTTGTGCATGTTTTTGGTTACGGCAAATAGGTCTTCCCTGAATTTGAACATATTCTGCCGGAAGAGGGCGCTGTAATAGCGATTTTTGTGCCATTTTCATTATTGAACCATCGAAAGGTGCATAAATTTATGCAAAGAATTCAACCAAATATTCTGTGTATGTTTTTGACTGTGACAAGCAGGACATCCTTGAATTTAAAAAAAACCTGCGAGAAGGGGGCGCTGTAATAGCAATTTTTGTGCCAGTTTAATTATTGTACTATAGAAAACTGTATAAAAATATATGCATATTAGAGTTGAACCAACATTTTTGTGCATGCTATTAGCTATGGCCAGCAGTTTCTCCTTGAATTTGGAAATATATCGCCGGAAAGGGGCGCTGAGATAGCGATATTTCTATAATTTTCTCGATATTTTTGTAGTTCTATTGTCCATCGTCGGCTCGGGCAGAGACGTGAACTCACGTCCTGCTAAGCCGGCTATTTGCAAACAACTGATATACAACATAACGAAAAACTATTCATTTTAATAAACATCATGATCGAGATTAACTCGTTTTTACTCCTATTAATTGACTGAAGTAGAAATTTAAGATGAAAATTCTCAGTTTATATACACTATGACGCAAAAGTTTAGACAATGACGTCATTCAGCTTTAAAATATAGAATTATGACGTCAGAATTACAAAAACCTGTAAATATATTCAAAAACTGATTTAAAATGCTATGTACAAAAGACAGTCGTTTTATTTGCTATAATACTAATTTTTTTCATAAAAATTCAAATGTGCTTGTCGCAAAAGTTTAGACACTATTCTAAATTTCTTTGAATATTCGCTGGCATATGCAAATTTAGAATCGATGATGTCACAAATTTGGAGTACTTAAGTTCTGCAAACGATTGCGCTTCATAGTCGACATGCCGAGAGCTAAAGAAATTCAAGTGAATGAGGTTTCAGGGATTTGGCAGTTGAAAGGTGAAGGGGAGAGCGTTTCTGAAATTTCTGCTATTATTAATAGGTCAAAAAAATTTATTTATCGAGTTTTATCGAGTGGTTCCGAATATAAAGCAAAATGTCGGTCTGGGAGGCCACGTGTGACAAATGTACGAGAGGATCACCTGATACAAAGACTAGCGAGTACTCAACAAATGAGCGTACATGGAGTTCAAAGCTCATCGGGACTCTCTGTATCAAAGGATACGATTCGTAGACGAATTTTGGAAGAAGGAACAATCGTTTATAGCAAAATGCAGAAGAAACCAGCTCTGAAACCACATCATAAGTTACAAAGACTTATGTGGGCTCGAAAGCATATGTCATATGGAGAGAAATGGCAGTCAGTCATATTTAGCGATGAAAAAAGTGGAATCTGGATGACCCAGATGGTTGTTTATCGTATTGGCATGACTTGCGGAAGGAACCTCGACGTTTTTTTAGTCGCAGACAAGGAGGGGGCTCGGTGATGGTTTGGGCAGCCTTTTGCTATAATGGACAAGTATCTCTGACCTTCACCAGTGGTCGTCAAACTTCACAGCATTATACACAGACATTAGAAGAAAACCTACTGCCATTTGCTGAGCTTCTAGGGGGTCCTCAGTGGGAATTTCAGCAAGACAATGCTTCAATTCACACTGCAAAACATTCAAAATCTTGGTTTAATTCCCATAATATAAGAGTTCTCGACTGGCCAGCATGTAGCCCAGATCTTAACCCTATAGAAAACCTTTGGAGCATCATGTGTCGCAAAGTTTATAGCAACGCTAGACAATACTCTTCTGAAAAGGAACTTAAGACATCTATTGAGAATGCATGGTACGATATCGATCCACAAACTATGCAAGATTTAGTTTCTTACATGCAATCTCGTGTATATGACGTAATACATAAGCATGGATGCGCAACCAGGTTTTAAAAATTGTTTATTTCGATTTTATTTAATTTGTGTCTAAACTTTTGAGACAGCAGTTTATTTTTGTTACCATTTAATTTATTGCAATATGCACAATTCCACTTTTCTTTGTTATAAATATTGTTTATATGTACAGCACATTAATTTCAAGCAGTGATTTGAAAATTGAATAAATATTTTTCAAAGTATGTAAGAATTTCTTCATTGTCTAAACTTTTGCGTCATAGTGTAGTATTGAACTAATAATATTCAAGTATTAACATCTGTAACTACTTTTTGAAACATTAAGATGTATGAGATAGAAGAAAGTTTTGGGATTGGCACATTCAATTAGTTCATTTTCATTTGAGCAGTATAGTGTATTTATTATAATTATAATTATTATTATTATTATTTTGCGTTATTATCAAATTATTTTTTAATTATACATTTTAAAGTATTTAAATATCTACATATTATAAAAAAGAACTTAGATATTTGTTATATCTAACAATGAAAAATGAATTGTTTAACTCGTAATCAAGATTATTAGAAAAAAAAAATAATAATTACAGTTTTTACAAAATTTCAGCGAAATGCAATGATGGAAAAAGTTAGAGAAGTGTGCTTAAAATTGTAAATATGATCATTATTAAATTAGCAATGCTCTATAGAACACCAAATGTTAGATGGAAAATGATAAACTGTCAGTGTGATGGTTGGATGATAAAAGGTAAAAGAATAATATCGTAAAGTTATTTTTAAACACGGAAATACTATTAAGGTGCCTGCCTACGTACGGAGCAATTTTTTCCAAAAAAGCTATTTAATTATTTTTTAAACTTATTTTTATTAAGATTAGGTCTAGAAAATGCGAAAAAAAGTAAAAAATATTTCATTCATTGATAAAATTTTGGTAAATGGAGGAATTTATAGTAAAATTTGGTGAAATTTGGCCCGAAACGCGAAACGCTCTAAAGGAAATTCTACTGTATGTATCTTAATTTCCTTTTTACACTTCATATTTATGACATTGGTGAAGGCAATGAACTAAAATCTAAGAGATTCTTTAAGTATTTCAAAACTTATAGCATATCGCACCTGTTTACATGTTAATTTTCATGAAATTCATCGATGTCATTCCACAAAAACATCCATAAAACAAAAAATATTTATTCTAAATTTAAATCTTTAGTTCATTGCCTTCACAATACTGTAAATAACATATATTTTAAATTTCATAATGATATTCAAATAACTTTTTTATAAATCATGTTTTGCGTATGGAATTTTCACCGAAAATTACATTTTCCAAAAAATACATTTAAAGTTTAGATTTATGTTTCACTACAAGAATTTACAGTAATATACATCTAAATTTCATGGAACATATTATTTAAATTTCTTATTATTAAACAAATGCATCCAAAATCGAGAAATTTCTCCAAACATACGACCCTTTAAAAGCAATTTAAAAATTTAAAAAAATTAAATTTTAAAGCCCTTTAAACAGCACTTCCGGTTGGAGTGACAGCTGTTGAGTAGTTTTAAAACCGCTATAACTCCGGATCTATTTATCATGCAATAAAAACAAATACAGTTTTGTAAAGGTAAAAATATCGTCTTTAATAAAATAAAATAAATTTGATAACTTTGGACGAAAATTGCATTTTCAACGTATTCAGATACATTAATAATCCAGGAATTATTTCTCGTGATCAATATGTAGAGTATAGTGTACGTTACATTGTGCTATGGCCACAAAAGACCCCTCTGACATAACAATTATATTAAAAATGATTCGTTAAAGTAAATATGCAGATATAAAAGAAAAAGAAAAACAAAATTGTTACCTGAAGTAACCTAAAGACAAAACAGTGGTGGATGCAAATAAAACGACTGCACAGGCAAAAATCAGCTTGAAATTTCTTTATTTTAAAAAAAGATTTCGTCTTGAAAAAAATATATACGAAAAGGACATCTCATTTTTATGGATGAATTTTTAAGGAAGAAATAGTACACGATAATCTTTTTAGTAAGGACGTGTCGTGATAAGAATAATAATATTTTCACTCGGGGATTATGGAGGCACACGTCTGGAAAAAAGACCAATCATTTACATGATTTAACATCGATTCAAAAACTCAGAACAAAAAGCACCAGTCGAATAAAAAAATAATAATAGCTCATGATATGCAGCCATCAGTAGGTTTTTACCCACTTATTATTCTGAAGATTTGCCGTTGCATCTCCGTTTGTGGAACTGTTATCAACCTCGCCATAAACGGAAGAAATTATACATCCCATCATAGTATTAAAAATTTTCTTTTATTTTACTGTTTTGGCTGCACGCATATAAATTTTCGCAGAACGGGAAGGGGGACACCATCCTGCCTTGAAATCAGAACACAACTGAGAAACGCACAAGATCCGCGTAAAAAAGGGGAAAAGGGTTGCTGTAATAATTGAAATTCGCCAATTTGGCAGGAACAAACATACAAGAGCCTTGCGTTGCATAAAATGCAATGCTAAAGCATATAAAAACTGTTTTAAATTAGAGGAAATTTTATAGATTTTATTAAGATAAGATGCCAAATAGTATTAAAGTGTTACAAATTTTGAAATTACGTATTAAACTGATTTGAGTATGATTGGCTAGGGGTGGGGTTACAAAGAGGAAATTACCTCAGAAATAGAAGGGTGTGGAATGTTCCAGAAAAATCTTTTACCGGAAGTGCAGATTTAAAAACTATTTTATGATTTTAAAACGAAATGTTACGCAAAAAGAAAAGCTTACAGGGAAGTTTAAAAAAGGAAGGAATTAAAATAATTTTAGAATGCGAATTTTTAATATTAAATGAACAAATATTAATAAAATATTTTCTCAATCAAATTAAATAAAAATATGGCAGTGGTTGTAAATAATCACAACAGCAAGTGATTTAATGTATCATAATTAAGATTTTTATTCTTTGAGAAGGCTTATTTTTAAAATTTAAGAATTTCTAATTTATAAAATAGCCAACAGAATAAATTTCTTAAAAAATATTTAAAATGATATAATTTTTTGTAGAATAGATCTTTTTTAATTACATTACATGCCTACTTAGGACATGTTGGTTGACACTTTTTCTAATAATAAAATGGTTAACTAAGTATCCAGGTAAAATACTTTTTAATTAATTAATTAGCAGTTGATGATTCTATGGAAATTTTCTAAAAATGCAATGATTAATTTCGATTTTTGTTTTTAAAGATTTCTTAAGTAAAAGGTGTAATAACAATATTAGATTAGTTTTCGAAATAAAAAATTAAAATGAAATATTATAGATGCTTCAAAACTATCATTTTATTACCGTGCTAACCTTTAATTTATTCGTCTTTGTAATGTATGGATTTGTTTCAAATATATATTTATTCCCATATTTATGTCTTAGAATAGTGGTACATCAACAACGTTTGAAGAAACTGAAGATATACTGAAATTATAGACTTGTTTTAGTAGAATTAATCGTATCATTAATGGCACTAAAATAAAAATAAGGTTTTGCTCACACAGCAGTAGCTCCATAGGGGGAGCGGATTGAAAGCATCATAAACAAAAAATTCCATTTCACATTGAATTAATTGATAGTGCAAAAATCAGAAGCATAAAAACATGGTCAAATTTACCAAAATACTCCTGTTTATGGTGAAACTTCATAACTATGGTTAAAAATTTCACCCTCCCATGGCAATATGTAGCAGCCATTCATAATATATAGATCGGTGCTCTCTCAGTATAGAGTATAAAGATATCCCTCTATGCATGTGTTCAGAACGTTGACTGCAAGCAATATGAGGTGTAAGATTTAAAACACAGTTCAGGCTTTGGAAAACCTGCATTAGCTAAGTGATGTTTTTGTGATACGGAGTTTCTAAAACCATCAAACTCGCAGCTGAGTATCATTTCAAATAGGGAGGCATTAAATAAATTCACACCACTCATATAATCTTGAAACCACACAGAATAAAACTCAACACTTTTAATACTCTAAAAATATTTTAAAATGAAAACAATAAATCAGAACTACACAGAACTCTCTTCCACACTCCATTGCCTTCAACCTCTTCTGCATCGGCTCTCGCGATCCTCTGTCTCGTCCCGTTGCCAGTTGTTTTACCTAAATTTTGACAGCACACTGTGAATTAAAGAAAAAAGGTCCATTCTAGACATTTCAGTTTGTCCGCTGTGTTTCACTACTCTGACAACTGCATTTAAATTTGTCCGTTGGGTTTCACAACTCTGACAACTTTCCCCCCAAAGAACCTCATTCGTGACCCTTGTCACAATGTAGCGTAAAATCATAATTATACCACACATTTTTTTTCAAAAAGATGAGAATAATGTGGAACTTCCCATTATAACTAATTAAACTAACTAATTCAAGAAATACTCATATATATACAATATTATTCATCAACATGAATTTCATAACTTAATACACAAAAAAAATAATAATTTCCAAAAACACAAATTAAAGAACTAAATTACAGTTTAACCTTCATCAAACGTCAATCTTGACATAGAATCTGCATTTAAATGTCCAGAACCTTTACGATAAGTTATAGTTAAATTGTATCTCTGCAATGCCAGAGACCAACGAGCCAATTTTGCTCCATGCGGCACGCTGTTCGTAAGAAAAGTGAGTGGATTGTGATCCGAAATCAATCTCTGGACCGAATATCCAAGTGTCAAACCTCTTCAAAGCCTCGATTACACCGTATGCTTCTCTCTTTATAGTAGCCCAACGCATCTGGGTATCTGTAAGTTTCTTACTAAAAAATGCAATAGGTCTCTCCTGTACCTGATCATCATCTGAGCAAGACAAGCTCCGATAGCATTAGCGGAAGCATCAGTATACAATTGAAACGCTCAAATGACTTTAGGGGTAAACATTGACGACATTTGTGACAATTTCTCCTTTAACCGGCTGAATGCATTTTCAGCGTCTGCATCCCATTGAATCACGTTTGCCACTCTTTTTCGTGTAAGATTAGTCAACCAGCGTTCTACCGCTCCCATACTTTCTGGATGTCCAGGAGTCGAAAATCTGGGCACTACCCCCAAAATATCCAAAAATGCATCGTACAATTGTGAAGTAAAATTCGGTCCTTGATATGTGCATATAGTAATGGGAAATCCCGTTTTGGTAAATAATTTCATTAACACATAACACATCACATGTGGTCTTTGCGGTTATATTTTTAACTGGTACCGCCTCGGCCCACCTGGTACACAGGTCAACAGCAGATATCACATATTTATGTCCTCTACGAGAAGGTGGTTCTGAAGGTCAAATACAATCCAGACTCCACACTTCAAATGGGTTTTCCAGTCGTACTAACGGACGTATGGGTACCCTATCTCTATATGTCACAGTTCTTCTTAACTGACATTGTTTGCAACTTGCGCAAAAAATTTTTACGTCTTTCTTAAACTTCGGCCAATAAAAGGAATACTTAATTCTCTGTTTCGTCTTCTGTTCTCCCAGATGGCCTGCCAAGGAAATTTCATGAGCAACTGATAAAATATGTTGTCTCTTACACACAGGCAACACTACTTGTTTCACGTCTTCACCGCACACATTTTCCAAATGCATTAGTATCCCTTCCTCTATAAAGTAAGCATTTTTATTATTTTTAGCCATTTCCCACATATTTTCCAATGAATCATCGGCTCTTTGTAATTCGAGAAAAGATTCCTTTACTCTTTCCTCACTCTCATTTTTATTGCCGGCTTGCTGTGCTTCACCAAAGCCATTTATTTCCTGATCCCCATCAGAATCTTCCTCAGAATTAATGTTCTGCTCTCTCTCCACCTCATGTTCCATCTGTGGATCATTCTCCTTCTCTGAATTAACATTGCCAACCAGACTGGGGATAGTCGCTGTCTTAGTATAAAATATAACATTATGGTTCAACGCTTCATAAGCCGTTGGAAATATTAACATACCATTTACCAGTTTTTCTGAAATAGCAAAAGTTACAAGAACTTTTCCATGGAATCCATCATCTATTCTCAGTGGTATCACTCTTAACGGAGTGACTTCACTTTCTCCAAACGCTGAGGTTATCTCGATCCTTCCCTCTCCCTCCTTGGCCATATCCTTGACCAGATCTGCTCGTATCACCGAAATCGGAGCACCGGAATCATAGATACCATCTACAACATTACCTCCACATTTAATTTTCACCCTTTCCAATTCATTACACTTTCCATTCTTTCCCACGTGTGCAGATACCGGTATTGTTATTCTAGCAGTCAATATTGGCGATTGGTTTTCCCCAGTTTTTCTTTCAGATTGCACCAAATTTGTCTGTGATCTCTCTCTGTATAGAAGGAGTACTACGTTTATTTGGACAGAATGGAGCCTTATGACCTTCCCCTTCGCACGAATAGCAAGTAACTTTATTATTTATCTGTGTATTTGATTTATAAGTATTAGCTGTAGAGTCCTGTTTTCGATATGGTGCAAAACCAGCTTTCCTATTATCAACATACTTAGGATTCAAGGAAAAACTACTTTTCCTCTCCACATATCTATCCCTCTTAACTTCCCTCTTATAGTCCTCTCGCACACTTTCATACAAATCGAGCTTCTCAGCCATTTCAGTGGGGGACACTATTTTCGGCCATTCATCCACAAAATGTCCTCTCAATTCATACGGTACTCTCCTTTTTAATTGATCAGTTACCATCAACTCTTTCAGGGAATCAAAATTGACAATTTTCAGTCCATCAATCCATTCCTGAAAATAACCGTTTATTTCAAACACAAATTCTCGCCATGTCCGTTCGGGGTTTCGTTGATGGTCCATAAACTTCTTACGAAATTTTTCGGGACTCAGCCTAAATCGTTTCAACAAAATATTTTTTATATAATCATAGTCTTTAAATTTCTCCTCTGCCTCACGTGCAAGAACTTGAACAACTTCCGATGGCAACAAGACCAACAAACTTGACACTCAATGTTTCGGGTTCAAACAAAACCTCTTTACCTGCCGTTCAAAAATGGACAAATACAACACAATGTAATCTTCCCTAACATTAAATTTCGACATAAGCTTTGTAACCTCTATTCCGTAATTATACCCTTTACATCCACTCCAGTCTTAGATTCGTTACTTTCATTACTCTTTTTCAACCTTAATTTCTCAATTCAAACTCTCTCTCCTCTTTCGCTGCTCTTTCCCGTCTTACCTCTACAATTGTTTCCAATAATCCTCTCAAGAATTCGGCTTCATAATTCTTATTTGCCATAATCAATTCCTTTAAATCAACTATTCTTGCATCCGAACTCGGCTGTTCTCCCAACTCCTCTGCCACAAATCGCAAATCTTCCTTGCGGCCTTTCCCAAAAAACGCCATCTCTCTCCCTACTATTCTCTTTAATAGCCTGACAAAAAGTCTCAAAATTTTCCACCAAAATTGTGCAAGACCCCAATTCAACTTGGTATCAACAATCCACCACTCAGTTATGCAAAATTGTGAGCTCAAATATTACTGTATACTGCATATACATAATCAGTTCATAACTTTTATCAAAAACATTTATATAAGCATATATCAAAATAACTCAATTTATATCTTAATATACATCATTTCAAGGTAAACTCATTTCACAGCAATTCCAAAAATTTTCATAAATCATTAACCTCAGTATTTAAACCTACCAACCATAACACAAATATACACAAGGATTATATATACAAATCAGCAATATCATGTTTCACATTTATTATCCAATACATAATTATTTATACAAGGCAATCCCATCTGAACATATATATCCTGTCTCAACATTTCAGTACCTATAACATATTCCAAAAAACAAACCATAAATAACCATATGTCTGAACAGTTATATCCCCCCCCCCCCTTTCTATATTGACATGTATTTTACAAAAAAAAAAAATCAACAATCATTATTCTGAATAACTGCTCCGTTTTTTTTCGTACTGACGTACACTATACTTCACAATAACACATTTAAATACTAATAACACATTTTAATGAGAAGCCACTTACAGAAAAAAATTCTCACCTTGCTTTTTTTTTCCTTTCCCGATATGGCCAGTCTTTCCAGTCCGACTACACCAGTGATGTTTTTGTGATACGGAGCTTCTAAAACCATCAAACTCGCAGCTGAGTATCATTTCAAATAGGGAGCCATTGAATAAATTCACACCACTCATATAATCTTGAAACCACACAGAATAAAACTCAATACTTTTAATACTCTAAAAACATTTTAAAATGAAAACAATAAATCAGAACTACACAGAACTCTCTTCCACACTCCATTACCTTCCAACCTCTTCTGCATTGGCTCTCACGATCCTCTGTCTCGTCCCGTTGCCAGTTGTTTTACCTAAAGTTCGACGGCACACTGTGAATTAAAGAAAAAAGGTCGATTCTAGACATTTCAGTTTGTCCGCTGAGTTTCACTACTCTGACAACTGCATTTAAATTTGTCCGTTGGGTTTCACAACTCTGACAATCTAAGCATTTCAATTTTTATAAATATGCCTACGTTCCTATTGCAATAGATTACTGTAGTCTCATATATTTTCAGCATTTTACCAATTTATTTTTCGACATTTTACCAGCCTATGGTTCAACCTAAGTACGAAATGTAAGAACTAGGTTTCACCATTTTTTTTTTGGTAACAATATATTTGTAGCATATTCTGGTGAAATGATGAATCAAGATTTTCACAATATATACATCATGAGACATTTTCGCAATTAATTTTACAATAATCAGGGTAAAATTAGATAATCCAATACCTGTCTAAAACTTTATTAGATTTCTGATGCTTTGAATGTTGTTAATGTATTACTTTGAGAATGTAATTTTAGTCTTAGTAGTTGCTATTTAGACATTCCTTCAAGATTTCTTTTCATCAAATTTTCTCATGCCGTAATGAGGAACGCGAAATCTATGGAAGATTTTGGAATTTTCTTCATCGGTGGATCAAATTTCGTGAAATATAAACAATTTGCATATTAATTTAATAAAATAGCCACATATTAATAGCTTTCGTTAATGGAGGATATTCCAAATATGGGTTCGAGGCTGAAAAAAGTCACGTGATACCGGTTATTTACCCAAGGAACTTCTAACTGATAAGAAGGGAAGATACTACTACTTTGCCTCATGAACCGTTTCATTGGCTAGCGGGGATTTATATTACACGTCTACGGAGCCTTCCCTTCTTTACGATAGACGTTTTTACCTTGACCACGTGACCAAAATGTAGATGGAATATCCTCCATTGCAATCTTTAAAATTGCCTTTAAAATTTTCATTTTTTTTTTGTTGGTACTGTTTTGAGCAATAGATAACTATCATATTTATAAGCTAGCAAATAGAAAAAAAATTCTTAATGTAGAATACGTACTTGATTTTATTTTATCCATAGGTCATAGTAAAATTAAATCCAAAAAGTAAGTTTAATAAAAATGTGTTATCCGCACGGAAAATTGATATACATTTTTCTTTTTCATACAGAATTTACATAATTAGTCGTTTACTAAAAACTTTTAAACGATTTTGCAAGCATCTATGCATCTATAAATTTTAGTATTTTTTTTTTACTTCACGAAACATAAAATGTTAGCAGAATATAATGAATTTTGCTCGTGCTTTAAATCGAAAATTTGATGCTTTTCCTTAAAATGCAGTTTCGATAGTAACCAAGTGACCTCTAGAAAGAAATAAAGAAACCACCTTTTTTTTTCATTCTTAAGAATATGACGTTTAAAAGATTTATAAAATATATAAACAACTTAAAATCATTTTCGTTTTTGTTTCGTTGCAGTTTAACATTTTGCATTTTTATTTTCAAATTAATCTTAATAACAACTAAAGAATTTAACAGACCGACGAATTAAAAACAGAAAAGTTAAGATTTTTTTTCTTTTATATAACGATTAATAAGAATCTTTAAAAGCGTGAGCAAGGTTAATAAGAAGATGAAAATAAATAAATATATATACTACCTGACCCGCACAGGCGTTTCACGGTCCCGTGATCAATGATCCTTAAATGAACGGCAAATTTGTATGATTTTATATATTTAACTCCATTTTGTCTTAATTTATATTTTTAAATAAAAAAAATCGTGAAAAATACTGAATTGAGAGTATATGCTATATTCGTCCAAACGTTTCCAATTTTTTTGTATATGATGTACATCTGTTATATTTAGACACTCTAAAAAGTTTGTGTTAAAATTAAGACGTTTAGTTACTCTGAGAGTAGAAAAATATTGTCTGCATGAAGCACAAAGTGACCTGCGTTTGTATATTTGAAAGAGTTAAAATACATGTTTTTTAAAACCAATTACATCTTCGATTATAAGAAGTTTTCAGTTTTAAGAACATATTCTTGGTTTATCAGTACATCTGCACCCTGGAGGAGCGAAAACGCGACGAAACACTCGGGTTTGTATTGATTTAGTCCAAATTTTCGCACATTTGATTATGTAAAAAAAATTTCAGTAGTATAGATATAATCCATCTGGCGCACCTATTAAATTTTCGAAAATATACACATTTTAAACATTTGAATATTTTTTTAATATCAATCAATAAAATTGAAACATCAAAATATTCTTTTATATCGAAAATTACCATCCTTATAAAATTTCCCCGATTCTCAATTCTCTTATTTTTAACAAATATCCCATTTACTTTTCCTCAAGACAGAAATTTATTTGCTTTTTAAGACAAGAAAAAGGCATTAAAAATATTATCACATTTTTAACGAAATCATTTCTAAAAATAATAAAACAGTATAAAAAATATGCATATCTGATAATAGAATGGAAAATCAATTTTTATTTAAATTTGTTAAAGAATAAAATAGATGATTTTATAACATATTAACAAAACAACCATAGCTGTTGATCTTCCAAAAGTCCTTTTCATGAGGACTAATGTAGCTAATATATAACACACTTAAATATATATATATATAGAAATAAAAGAATAAAAAAGAGAACGTAAATTTCTTTGAGAATGTAATGATACTTAATGAACATTTAAAAATAAAATTCAGATTCCAATTATAAAATCTTCTGATATATTAATAAAAAATTGTGTTTTTGTTAATAAATGGACATAAATTCCTTTGAGAAAGTTGACGAATTTCTTTTATTAGAAAACAAACGAATTTCTCCAGAACCGATAACAGATATATATAATCAAATTAAAAACTTTGAAATAGAGTATGATTCTCACGGAGAGGTTTATATCTATAAGAATTGAATAGATTTTTAAAACGACGGTATAACTCGCGTTTAAGTAAATTTAACTTAATGAAAAGAAAATACAATCTAAATTTTACAACGGAATCAGAAGAAATGATTGAAACATTTATAGATTTTGTCAGTTATAAAAAATAGATAAATTATTCGTTTTTTATAAAGAAAATTTGTGAATATTTTAATGCTCCTCATAACTTATCAGTGAAATTTCAAAAGAAAGATGAAATAATATGGACAGAGTTTTTAGACAATAATGATCGCAGCGAGATATAAAGTTTTTACATGAATTTGTCATAAAAAATCACGTGACAAAGATTACCACGTGTTAAAAAGCAGACATCTTTGAACATATATGTTGTAATAACAATGTTATAATTCTTACATTGTGTTTTCTGATAAAACTTTCAGTTAATTTTTCATAAAGCTTTGAATTGCACCAATCAATTTTGCCGCTGTGTTCATTTATAAATTCTTCTGATAAATCTTGATGTTTAAAAAATTCATTCCAATCTAACACATCTTTTAATTCCACCATAGTACTTTCTGTTAATATTTGATGCCTCGGTGTCAAAGTCATGTATAATTTATCAGAGTGATTTATGATAAAAGTGTCATTTAAGTTTTGAAATACTGACAGTTTATTCCAATCTAAATTACCTGTAGTTGCCTGTAATTTGTTGCCTTATAAAATATACATTTATATAATAGAATCCAAATATACACTAAATGCGACAAAACTACGGGGAATCGTGTCTCATTTAGGCAGGCTGACCTTACTTCATACAATTTTCATGTTGTAAAGAAGAAGGAAATTAAAAATTATATATTAAAATTTCAAAATATTTCCAAAAATGTGATGATAGGCATAAATGGGTTAACCTCTAAAATAAAATGGCTGGCACCTACAACTTAAAAGATTTACCAATTATCTGTTGATGATTGTACAGCATTCTTCGGACACATGCTCGGGAAGTATGTTAACGCTAAATTTAAATGTTTAGATACAACAATATATAGAATAATATAACTTACGGCAATGGTTAACAACCTATGATATGCCAGATGTAATACAGAGTGTCCCAAAAAGGAGTACCTATTTTTTAAAATGGATAATTAACAAACTAATATAGTTATTAAAAAATTCTTGCAGGAAACGAATGTGTGAAGTCTGAAATTTGTTTAGAACGCTTTTTTATAATAGTTCAAAATCTGACCGACAGATGGCACTACATTTTGGTGGCTATATGAACAAACGGATCATGCGTGAATACCAGACAGAAGTAGACCTGGTCAGTGAAAGTTCAGTAGTAACCATTTCAATGGAAACAGTAGTTGTCGTTTCGTAAATTCTTCAAAAGGGTGTATTCGTTAGCCATATAGATCACCAAAATGTACTGTAGCGCCATATGTCGGTCATATTTTGAACTATTATAATAAAGTGTTCTAAACAAAATTCCAGATTTCACACATTCGTTTCCTGCAAGATTTTTTTTAATAACTCTGTTCTTTTGTTAATTATTCATATTTAAAAATATATACTCCTTTTCGGGACACCCTGTACATTGAAACACTGTATTTTTAATAATATTATAGGCAATTTTATGTATATATCTCCATTACGTGTTCTTAGATAATGATGCATATTTTGTGTATAAATCTATTTTATTCGTAGGATTTTCAATAAATGTCTCTACCAGACATGACGATTTGTACTCCCATAAACCCTCAAGTTGGGCGCCCGGATAGATGTTAAATGCTCTATGTTATTTTTCTCGAATTTATTTTTAATAATTTAGCTATTTCTTTATTTACTCATGTAATTTTCAACCTTCTTTGTTATTACTTTTGTAATCATTATATCATCATTTCTTTTGCTCTGAATTTGTTTTCACTAAATTTTCAGCATGAAATAACTTTCATATGTTGTTAAAACGCTTCACAAATTGAAAATATTAACATCCATCTCCTATTTTTTACAGATTCTTAAAAAATAGCAGTTTATAAAAAAATATATATACAAACTTTAGTACTTTTTCTTGAAGGTTAGAAAAACGCTAAAATAATATCAAAAAATTATTTTCTCTAACATTGAAAATTCAATTCTTTATATTAAAATACAGTTTTCTTGATATACACAAAATAAAGACCTTTCAAATAAATAAGCCGACCGTGTGCGTTTCATTCATTGGGATATGCAGAACTGAAGCAATTAATACAATTATAAATATATTTAAAACTTTGAAACATGTTTTTTTATTTAATTTAAAACTGAAGTGCAATTCATTACGTTATTTGCAAATTTTTCTTAAAACATATATTTTAAAATATTTAAAAGTTTTGCACGTGGAAAAAAAGGCTAAAAATCTCTCTTTATGCCTTACAATTATTAAAGACTCGTTAATTCCGTGATTAAGGTTATTAAAAGGGAATATTAATTAATATTTCAATAAAATTAAGTAAATTCTTCTCAGAAAAAATAACAAATAAGGAAAAATATTATATTTTTTTGAGAATTATAACTATAATTAGAGTATTAAATTAGCAACGCTGTTACAGAACTCTAACGAAAAAAAAAAATGATAACAATAAATGAAAAATAAATAAACTCATTTTGCCTAAAATTTAAAAGTATAAGAAAGTATTATGGAGATTTTGGATTTTTTAACTTCAGAAGAGCACTTGATAACTTAAGTATTTTGAATCTATAAAATAAGACACGAGATTAATTTCGCTAAAAAAGGTTTTTTATATTATAAATTTCTAGAGTTCATCTTTTTGAATTATGTTGCATGAATTATATATACTTAAACTCTGAAAGCTTCTTTTTTTTCTTGCATGATAATAAAGAGGATAAAAACAAATGCAGATAAAGTACTTTCTAATTAATTAATGAGAATTTGATAACCGAAGTGGAATGATTTAAATATGCGTAGATAGTTTTATTTTTTTAAAGGATTTATTAGAGTATAAACAGTTTTCTTCATTAGAAGAGCCGTGTTAACCTTGTGTAAAAACTATTTAAAATCTGAAATTTCATTTCTTTTACTCATATATTTGGAGAATTAAAGCATCAAATGACTATCATATCTTTTCCCAATGAATGTAAAATAGTATTGCGAATATAGGATATTAAAAAAAATTGTTTAAGGCATAACTCATATTTAATTTAAATCCAAGTGATTTTTTTAAATGTTTTATCAACTAGAAAAACTAACATTACTTTTATTTTACAGAATTAAAAAAATAACCATTTAACATAAACTTTTAATAAATTTCTATAATTTCTTTTTGGAAAATTACCAAAAAATATTTAAACGGATTTTTATCGTGGTTCAAATCATAAATTCAATGCATTTACTTTAAAAATAGAGTTTCGCCGTTATAAGTAGGGGAAGGTGTTGTACCTCTGACCATATTGTTCCTTTGACCACCTAGGCTGAAGCGCCATCTAGCAGCATTTTATGAATTTTGGTGCAATTAGTGCATAGTTCCATCACTAGAGGGATTGTGCATCCTACTGTGGATTATTCAAGTCAAAGGGCATTCCTGTGAATAATAATAATCCATTTCCATGATAAAAATGTAAGTATTTATTTGCTAATGTTTTGCCTAATAATACATTTTGTGCTATGTCTTTGTTGATAGAAATAATTTAACATGGTAGCTATAGACTTTTATAAATATGGTTCGGCTTGTAAAAATGATTATCCTAACCCTAAAACTGTAGCATGCGTTGTAATTTGCACTAGCATGGTGTTGTACCTCTAACCATGATCAGGTGTTGTTCCTTTGACCAGGTCAAAGGTACAACGCTATTAAAAAACTTTCTAAACATTTAAACTTTTATGATTTGTTTACTACAACTGTCTTGAAATTAATTTACGATATTTTTTTACTTCAGTTTTTCATAAAAAATATAAAAAAAATGTGCAGACTGGGGTAAGCACAGTTCATGTGCCCTAAACTCGTAGCCTTTCAAAGGAAAAAAAGAAGTTAGAGGGATAACATCTGCCGAAAGAGGAACAACTATCACTATGATTATTGCTGTTAGTGCATCCGGGAAACACCATTACCCCTTTGTTTGTTTTCCACCTGTCAACATTAAACAAGTTATGCTTCACAGAGCGCCTCTTGGATTAATCGGGGCTCCAAACCTGTCAGGCTGGTCAAATGAGACCATATTCCAACACTTATTTCAACATTTTCTGAAAAATGTTTGACCTAGTACTGAAAGACCAGTATTGTTATTATTTCATAACCATGAATCTCATATTACCATAACAATAACTGTTTGAGCCAAGGCTAGTGGTCTGACTAATGACGTTTCGTCCACGCTCTAGCAATAAAATGCAATTCCTTGGTAAGGGTGTTTATGGTCCTTTGAAAGCCTTTTATAATCAAGCTGTAAATAATTGGAGGATTGTCCAGCAAATGTTAGAAAGCCTGTTTCAATCTACAACATTGCTGAATTTGCGGGCATAGAAGATTCTAATGCCGTAGTTCCAAACAATATTATGAAAGGTTTTAAGGTTACAAGGATTGTGCTTTTCAATGATAATGCTTTTTCTGATGACGAATTTCTTGCAGCTACTGTAACAGACAGACCGATGCTGAATGAAACTGATTTTGATAAACCATCAGCGGGTGGTGTAGCTAAACTGACGATATCATTCCTCAATGTAGCAGTTTAAATTTATCGCCACTTATCATAACACCTGAAACTGTGACACCTGATCCAAAAGTGCAAGATCTTGCATCCTGACTTATACTCTTGAAAAGCTAATTATTGAAGCTGAAAAAAAAGCAACACCCTAAACGCAAGAAACAATGATATTGAATAAAATGATTTTTTTCTTCATTGTTGCGTTGTCTAATTGACTGGTCAGAGGTACAACAACCCATGGTCAAAGGTACAACACATAGTTGTACCTTTGACCACAATGTTATTATTTTTTAAAAATGAAATTAAACATAATAAAAGTAATTCCAGAAACTTGAAAAAATTACATATGATAAACCAGATGATATAGATTATAATAAAACAAAGAAATTGAATTTAGCCTTAATAGTTGAGCTACGAAAATTAAAATATTGCAAAGTGGTCAAAGGAACAACACCTTCCCCTAACTTACTTAAAAAAAGAGAGAAATTTATATACATATAATATACATCCTTTCTTTGGAGTATGAAAAAATAATATAATTAATAAACTTATAAAATTAATTTAAATCGTGTAATATATTTTTCATTTCTATTTATTTAACATATATAATGTTATAATGTATAGGGTAACTTGGGGCTGAGATGCAGTGTTGGACAAGATGCCGTGTCACGTGGTTTTCATATGCGCCGGCGTTGTAGGGAAACTCCACTCATTTGTAATGAAGAAGTCGCCCTATTGATACTTTAATTTCAGTTTGGATTCTTTTTTTTATTTTAAGTGGTAATTTTTTATTGCTATTTCTTTTTAGCTTTCTAGTAAGTGTCCAAATACATTTACGTGACTTCTTTACTTGCCTATATAAGTCACTGTTGAAACAGAAGAAAAATAAACCTGATGTTTTTAGTATTGGCGCCTGGCATTTCTGCAAAGCATAAATTGCGGCCGGTTCGCCCCATGTCAGTGCGGGGACCGAAATTCGCACTGTGATTTGACATGGTTATTAAGTTCTTGACAGTTTGTGCATCGCATTACTCTGATATAAAATTCAACTCTAAAGACTTCATAAAAGAGTTTTACTTTACCCATTTTTACCATTTTCCTACAGTCGGCTGCTGGCGCTTCGACTACCCAATTGTTGTACGATGTTTTCTGAATTTCTATTGATTTAAGTATGGTAAACGTTTCTTAATATTTTCTTTTAGTTAATTCATCTTCTAACTCTTCTTTAGTGATGTCTTTATTTATTTTCAGTAGTAATATTTTCATCGTTCTTTCTTCCGGATGTATGATTGTAAAGTTGTCTTGTTTATTTTCTAGTAACTTATATATTGTGTCTATTTCTTTTTCTGAGGATTTTAGCTCTATATTATTATTCGTGGTTTTTCTTATATTCTTGATTTCCGGAGGTTTGTCTGATTTTTTAGCCTCTTCTCGTATTATTTTTGAGACTTGTGAAATTTCCATATTCTCGTTCGGTATCAGAATGAGTTTTTTAATTTTTTTTTGTTTGCATCATTGGTTCTTGACGTGACCTTTCATTTTGAGGGTTCTTGTCCAATACTTTGTGGTGAGTCGACGAAAATATTTTCGGGCAAGATGCCGAATATTTTCCGTAGGGATAAGATGTCAGCTATTTACCGTAACGTCAAATGCCTGGCCGTTTCTCCATTTTTTTTAATTTTTCTTGGGTATTAACTAACGTGACAACGATTTTAATCAGATTATTTATATCATTTATTAAATCGTGATTTTAATCAACTGATTAAAAAATAATCCGTTGACTAAAATTTTAAATTTTCTAAATGTTTAAAATGACATAAAGAAATGTTAAAATGTAATGTGAACATAATTTAGACGGTTTTTATACGTATTGTGTCTTATAAATATACCTTATTTGCCTTATAAATAATTGTCTAATAATTATTAATTTTAATCATCGTTAAAAATTTGATGTAAAAAGCAGTTATTAATGATATTAGTAAATATAAATATCGTCAGAATAATATAGTTTTAGATAACTAGCGATTTCTGCCCTCTAAGATCTACGCTCGCTAACACCTATTCCAGAGACCGCAGACTCTAAAAACACGCTAATTTGATCCGGTTAAAAGATTACGAAAGCTTAAATCGTAATTAAACAACTAATAACGTTCTCTTGTAATGAGGTTTTCATTCATTTTCCGCAGGTAGTGGAATTTTAAAGCCAAATCAATTGCTGTCGAGACAGCTAACGGCTGTTTACGTGAATAACTAAATAAGATAAACCCAACAATTCAAAATTAGCTCGTATAAAATGACTAACAATTTTATAAAGACGCAATAAGAAATTTATTTAATAAGACATAATTACTGTATCGTTTTAAATATGACATAATTTTCACCAAAGTTTTGTTTCTTTTTTACTTTCTACTATCTTTACAAGAAGAAAGTATTGGATTCGTGAAAATTTTCGACTTTCGGTTTTTGACGGATTTATACGTTTTAGAATGACCAGAACACGATTTGATGGTTTTTAGAAAATGTCTGTCTGTGAGTTTGTCTGTCACTCTGTCACTCTGTGAGTCTGTATGTGACAAAACTTTTGTGGGCGCTCTATCTCAAGAACTAATGCACGGAATTTCACAAAACTGTATATTTAGTTAGACCTTAATATAAACTGGACCTGATTAGTTTTTGGTGAAAATCTCCCAACAGGTGGTGCTGCTATGCGGCATTTTTCATGATTTCTGAAATCGCTATATCTCAAGAACTACTGCACGGATTTTCATAAAACTTCAGATTTAGTTTGTCCAAGACATAGTTTGGTTTTTGATTCCTTTTTTGTGAAAATCGCCCAACAGGTGGCGCTGCTATGCTGCGTTATTCATGATAATCGCAATAGCTCTAACTCAAGAAAAAATGCACGAATTTTCATCAAACATCAGATTCAGTTAGTCCCTAATATAAATTAGAGCTGTTTAATTTTTGGTGTAAATCGCCCAACAGGTGGCGCTGCTGTGCTGCATTTTTTGCGATTTCCGCAATAGCTTTATCTCAAGAAATAATACTTGGATTTTTAACAAACTTCAGATTCAGGTATAACTTGATATCAATTTGTGCTGCTTATTTTTGGTGTAAATCGCTCAACAGGTGGCGCTGCTATGCTACATTTTTCAGAATTTCCGCTATAGCTCTATCTCAAGAACTAAAGCACGAATTTTCATCCAACTTCAAATTCAGATATACTTTGATATGAATTGGTGCTAAATCGTTGTTATTTCTTGTACTATTTAAATGATTTAATTGACGTGATTAATATAGAAGAAAGTTTTGTGATGGCCACAACATACTAGTTTTATATTCACATAAAACCATTTTTAAGGCCTATAAAAGCAAAACTAAAGTGATGTGATGAAAACAGCTGTCAATTTCCACATGTCTTAAGCATTTCCAAAAAATAATAATAAGTGAAAGACTAGAAAGCGAGAATCTTCAACAGACGATGCTATGGATGATGATTAAATTTCCCTACCAAGAGTCGGAAAATGGGTGTTTTTTTTAAGAGAATGAGAATGCTGGAAAGAGCATAGGTACATATGATAAACATCAACAAAAAATCTGGTCTTTAAAGCCCATTATCATGATCGTTTTACCGTATTTAAACTTGTTATAATTATTACAAGTTTAAAGTAAAAATTTTTAAAGCGTTAAAAATAACCATACTTAAAAGTCATAATACTTTTAAATATTAAGTAGAAGATAACTTTTTTTTTCAAATATTAGTTTGTTTTTTATTAAATTGACAACTTTTGTTACATTCATATTTTTGTAACTGCCTAATATTAAGAACTTTAGTATGTCTAAAAGTTACTTTTATTCCTCCCATTATATTTTATACTGCTTCGTAAAAGTTATTGTTTGCATTGAGACTCCAGAAGGCATAATATCCCTGGCCAACTTACCTCAGTCCTGAGGTAAGATGCCGAAATGCAAGTGTTTACAAAAGCAAATTTTTCGATGCTTTCTTTAATATCTGTAAAAATGAAATAATTTTTAAAATCGTGCATAAAATTCCAAACTTTAACAAGAAATCAATGAATAACAAATAAAATCAGCAGACGATTTTTATAACAATTAACTGAAAAACTACGGCATCTTCACCCAGTCTACCCTATGTAAAAGTAATGTATTTTATAATGTCTACAAAGTAAATTTATGATTCGATATTATCAAATTACAACAAAATACAGTTTAAAGTTTTTAGAGATTTAAAATGATATTTAAAACGAAGAAACATTACGGAATCGTTAATTACGCGATAAATGTTATTACAAAGAAATATCGATGGAAGTTTGAATAAAAATTAATAAAATAAATTAAAAAGAAAAAGAATAAATAATGAAAAACGTTAAATATTTTTCAAAATATAAAAATATATATTATTAAATTAGCAGCTCTGCTACAGAAAGCCAATTAGCATGTTCAAAGTGATAAAACTTTTATGTATATTTTTCAATTGACTTGATTTTTTTATTTGGTGGTTTGTTCCTTATGGTCTATTTGATAAAACTAAGTATCGGATTTACAATAAAGTAAAAAAAAATTACACACAAAAATGTAAAATAAATGCAGTTTTTACTTTAATTTTACACGTATTTGCATATTTTATTTTTTTTCTGCCTATCTAATTACCTTATGGTAAATCCGATACTTAAAATTATACAGTACACTTCTAAGAATAGTTTTAGAAAATTAGCTCAAAATTTTCAAAAGTGTAAGAGAAGATACATTTTAAAATTTACTTAAATTTTGTTTAAAAAAATTAAATTTTTCAAATTTTGTCGGGTGAATCGAACAATTTCTTGACCAAATCATTTTTCTTAATTGAGTCCTTTAAGATTATGCCAAAAATGTACCTTAAAATGCTTAAATTAAAAAGAATGTTCAAAGGGTACCGAATCCCTTTAAAGCAAGTGAATTTTGTAAAGGTCTAGGCTTCATGAGATGTTTTACAATAAAATAATTAGAACAAAACGAGTAAAGTCAGAAGTCACAATGATATGTTTATGCTTTTTTACGTGTCTACGTGTGTGTTGGGTGGGAGGTGATATCGTTGCAAACTCGAAAGAGCTACATAAATAGGAGGTTCCAATCTACATAATATTATGTAAGGCTACCTGCTTCACACAATGTAAAGGAGATTTTCACTCATAAATATCAGAGGGTGAGAGATATTTTTAAGTAATTGATAAATGAAGTCTTTATAGCAAAACTACTCAGTCATGGCTTAATTTGCGCCGGAGCACAGCTACGGCACTTCTCTGTTTTCAGTAAATATTTAAATATTAGTTGGAATTCACCGGAGCTCATAAATGCAGGGCTTCGGAGCGCAGTGCAATAGCGCTTCTGAAAAGCCGAAGCCTAAATTACCCTTTCCATTTCTTCCCATCTCCAAGCTTTTGCATTCTTTTTTATCAAAACATTTTGTGTGACGTAATGTGTCTAACATAGGAGATAGAGATAAAACGGGCTTAATTTTTATATCAGTTTTGGGCATGGACTGACTCCAGCTCAATCTGTCTTACATTAAAAATTTTATTTATTCATGTATAGAAAAAAAAATTCCTTTTTCAAAATTACGCATTATGTTCTATTTCAAATCATTTTAATGTATTTTGATCAGAGTAAAGAGAAAACACAAATCGTGTTTTTCTATTCTAGTGATATTTGTAAATTTATGTCGGCGGCGTATATACGGCGTATATACGGCGCCATTCAAGTGACTGAACAACGAATTTGCTTTCAGTTAGATTTTCTTTTGTGACAGTAGAATAATTTTTAATTGGCTATTTTTTTAAATTTTTATTTAGATATCTATCCTGAAAAGAATATGTTCTGTTCTTAACCAAAGAGCATCAGCTTGAGGTTTTGTTTGTGTGAGGAATTTTTGTCCTCTATAGCTGTGCCAGTATAAATTTTTCTATATATTTTGTATCATGATGCTAAGGGTCTGCTCTACACATGTACGAAGTCACTTTCACTTGTAAGTAGATATAATTTCCATGTATTATTATACTGATAGAAAACAATCGAGCAATGTTTCCCCTTTTTTTTATAAAAGCATCGAATCTTGCCGATAATGGTGCCACATTTTTAATTTAATCTAACTTTGAGGGACTCAACGCAATAGATTGTTATGCGGAGGTAATCAATTATAGTTTAAGCTATGCACCTTTTATAGGAAATTGATTAACATTGTTCCATTCATTGCATATAAATATTAATTTCTGTAAAATTCATTCATTTTTTCATAAAAATGCATTGCTGCGTACTATCCCATTTCTGTGTTAACACTATTTCCGAATCATAATTCTTACCATATTTAATCGTAGAATTAACAAAAAATCGCAATTAACATTATAATTAGGCAAAGATTACTATTCGAAATGAGTGATACTTAAAAAGTGGAATAACTGGCAGCTATGCTGATAGGCATATTTAAAATTGTTATTTTGCTGAAGAAAAAAAAAATGCTTTAAATTTTGCAAATAATGTACAAAATATAAATATGCAGATTGGAGTGACAGGGGGGAGGGGGGAACGGTACAGCTGTTAGTACCGGTACTGCAGAATTTTAGGGTTCCGGTACTTTTCTTGTTAGAAATTAAGCCCTGACACAAATGGAAACAGTTATCTTCGACAGAATAATGGCAAGTATTTCCTCACACTATTTTGAGCACGCCTACTATATTCCAAAAATCAGTTAACAAATAGATACCGGCTGCATGTATACATAGCGTATATGGTTACAGATCAAGATGGTGAGATTTGTTTCAGACGCCAAAAACGCCTCCTCCAGAGTGAATAAAAAAAAAAATCATGCATGAGGCTTCATTACGAAACACTTTTGGTCGCCATGAGAGTATTGTTACGAAATTGAGTTTTATAATGTAATGAAATGGGGCATCTAATAAACAATTTTTAAAAACCCATAAAGTAGTTAATAATCCCGTAGTATATAGATTTTAATGTATGCGATTTATTTTGCATAGTTTTATATATTATATACTAGCTGCTACCCGGGACGTCGTTCACGTAACATAAAAAGAAGAAATGAAGTAATTAAGCAAATAATTTTCCTTCCGATAATTAAAAACATATATAATAAACCAATTGTTTATCACATTTTATAAGAGACAATCTATATATTCTATATATATATATATATATTACGCTATCGTACGTGGCACAGAAATCGCAATTATTTGTTAATTGTTTAATGGCAACGCCCAAATGAAACGCATCTCATTGGTTATTGAACAACATTTAATGCATATCTATACCTATAGGGGGGTTATCCGTAGGAGACCCTGTTCTGTCACCAAAAGTGACGTCACTTGGCGATATCTCTAAAAATTCGCCAAATTCCCATAGACTTCCATTGTAAACCAATAGGGTTTACTTGCTTACAGAAAATCAACAAATTGAGATATTTTAATGCAACAAAAACTAATTTTAGCTTAAAGGATTAAATTAATTATATTTAACCCTCTCGCTACGTATTTTTTTTTTTTTTAAATCAAAATAGGTTCAAAAATTGCGCATTTTTTTTAATTACATATTTCAAATCTATATATAGCTTAGAGTTTAAACATGTAAACATTTTTTG
The DNA here is from genome assembly GCA_963932465.1 of Maratus speciosus. Taxonomy (NCBI): domain Eukaryota; kingdom Metazoa; phylum Arthropoda; class Arachnida; order Araneae; family Salticidae; genus Maratus; species Maratus speciosus. Next base: position 506,931,561 of record OZ010789.1, on the reverse strand, counting down.
TAAAAGAGTTCAAGATCTTAGAAATTAGGCGAAATCAGGGCTGTCACTGGTGACTATTTTTACCGTCTCGCACCACTATTGTAAGAAAATAAATTTTGCAGTGTATTTCTCTTGTAGATGTTGTTAAAGCCTATATGAATTTTTTTTAATTTAAAAAGTGGTCCGAGTTGAAATAAAAAATAGTCGCCAGTGGAAAAAATGAATCTCCGAGGAAATCTCGGATTGCGCACATTTTGCTACTTTTACGTTGCCCGAGGAAATCTCGGGTTGAGCCGCGAGAGGGTTAAGGGAGTCCAAGGGTCAGCTAGGGTCAGCTAGGTGGGGAGGCCTACCAAATGGCTTAAGCACTCACAAGCCCCTCCCAGCGGTTTCCATCTACTACCGCCGTCAGCACACACACACACACACAAAAAAAAAAAATAAATAAAAATAATAATAATAATAATAATAATAAATAAAAGGCCCGAAGGGACCTACAGGAAAGCCAATTGAGAATATTAAGATTAAATACAATATAAGAACAATATATACACGATGGAAAGCCCAATTTTTACTGGGCGTTTACGAGAGAAATTTAAATATTTGTAATTAATAAGATCATGAGATAATAGATAATAGGATTTTTAAACTTGTTGGAGCGGCAAAAGCTCAATTACTCTGCAAAGCTGGGCGTTCTGCAAAAATACAATAAAAGCTACGTATATGTATACTAAATTAGAAAGAGATTCATAATTTTAAAAATAATGTAGAATATAAAAAATAGGTAAAATAGTGAATAATTATGATGAATATTATATAATTATATACACACACAAAAGTTCAAAAGTCTATTGTTCTTGCAACAGTTCAATTATAGTTCAATCGTGTTGTTTGTAGCTAAGAGTTTATTTTGAATTGGTGGTATCTGTCTATTTGTTAAGATACGTTCTCATCATCATCTATAAATGGCAAAACATTTTGAAACAAATAATGGTTGTTTTCTAAAACTTTCATACATTCAATTATCTTTTGACAAAATGATGGATTTGACAAAACCACTGAGAACCACTGAGACAAAGAAATTTTTGGAGATTTTCTTATATGGTAATATGATGTAAGGGTACAGTTAAAGATATAATGCAATGATGTAGCTCGCTGACCGCATACACATAATGGAGAAGGAACCCTGTCAAATTTATAAAGATATGATGAAAATGGGCCGTGGTTAGTGGCAAACAGAAAAAGATTTCTATGCAGCAGGATTCTCTTTTCCAAGACTTTTGGGGCTAAAGCGTATGTCTACTGTCCTGTGGTACCATACGCGAGTCTGCCATTGTTCGTGTAGAGATGATTTTAGAAGCTTCTTCAAGTAAGAAGGAGGGTTGGGAAAGAATTTGTATTTGGCATGTGATGTGGCTTTGGTTGCTTTTTTTGCCAAAGAATCTGCATGCCCATTCCCCACATTACCCACATGTCCACGGACCCATTTAAAGAAGATCTTTTTTCTTGTTTCTTGGAGTAGTTTGATAATTTGTACTGCGATGAGATTTTTTGAAAAAACACCTTCTATTGCTAAGAGACTTGAGAGACTGTCCGAGTGTATTAATACTTCTTTATGAGGGGAGTTCCTAATCCACAGCACAGCCTCTTCTATGGCCAGGAGTTCTGCCTGAAAAACAGTATTTTCTTTACTTAACTTAGTTTGATCCTCGTGGATTAACTCTCCTCTCTGATACACACAGAAGGCATATGCCGTTTCATCTTCCATCTTGGAACCATCCGTATAAATGTTTATTTCTACATGTGGAGTATTTTCTGGATCTATTTGAAAGAAATATTCTTTAAATGGTTCAACTTGATCTGACTTCATTTTTGGTTGGTAAAATATTGGTTCTTGATTTCCTGTCGGGATTCCAAGACGTAAGACTCTTCCTGTTGTTGCTATATATTCAAGTTGAAGTGCCAAGGGCGGAATACCTGTTAAAACACAAAGGGCATCCGCCGAAGTTTTTCTGTAGGCACGTGAAACTAATAACAGGCATTGGTATTGTATTGATGAGATCAGACGAAGCCCATGGGCTTTGCTTATCCGGTGAAACCAAGTTGCTGCAGCATACGTGATTTTTTCTCCAAGATACTATTGTACCAAATCTTCAGAATTAATTTGTTTACCCCTCCGTAAGCTGAGGCAAACTTCAATAGGTCTTGCGAAAGTTGTGTAATTTCCTGCCTTTTCTTTCGTAAATGGGGGAGAAACGACAACGTACTATCCAGAACGATACCTAAGTATTCTAAAGTTGGCTCACTTTTTAAGGCGACAGTGGACGTTCAAAAACATTTTCTACAATTTTTGCACAATTGTTTTGAAATTTAATACACGTATAATTTGTGCAATAATTAAGAAAATTTCTTAATTTCATTAAAAAAAATTAATATGCAAATGAGTAATTAATTAATAATATGGTAATTAGTGATACAAATTAAAAATGCTCCATGCGCATTAAATTTTGTTTCAGAAACTTGTTTTTTTTTTTTTTTTTAGTATAGCTTTATGATATTATATCAAAAGTTGCTATACATTTTAAAATTATACTAAATTCCTTGGCAGAAAAAAATTAAAAATCTGTAATATGGATCATTTTGGATAAAATTCAATAATAAAATATTACTTTTTGATCTTTATATGAAATAATGTACACATTTTAATAGCAAGTTTTGTAATAAAGTATATCAACAACAATATTACCATGTATTATGAAAATTGGTATAAAATTAAGACGCATGGAGCATTTTGAACTTACTCAGTCGGCGAAAATTCTCATTTTGAGAAAACTGGATTTAAAGTTTTATTTTAAGGGTAGATTAACGATTGTTTACGTTAGAAAAACAGCTGTATCTCTGCAAAAAATTATCGGATTTGAATAATTTTTATAATATTTGAAAGTAGAAGATTGCCAGAACATTTTTTTCCAAAAAACAAAAAATTGATTTTTTTAATGTTTTTTGCGATTTTGAACGTCCACGGTCGCCTTAATGAAGGGTTGTCAATTTTGAGTGTTGGAGCTCTTTTCAAAAATTTTGGTCTTCTAAGGTGGAGAAGTTTACATTTATTGTAAGATATTTTCATGTTGTGATTTGCCATCCACCTACTAATATAATCTAAGAAGTCCTTTCCTAATTTTTCTAATTCTCGCCTTGTTTTACCATTTAATATAATTAAAATGTCATCTGCATAAGCTATTATTATATAACCTAACGATTTTAAATGGCGTAAGAGAGCGTTTAGGAAGATTCTCCATAGGAAGGGCCCAAAGCATGAACCTTGTGGGCACCCTTTCCTAAACCAATGAATTTCTTGTGCTAGCCAATTTGGTTTCGCTCCTCTGTGAGATAAAAAGGATTTCAGGATATTAACATATGGCTCCTCCAACCCCAAAAATTCCAGTTCTTGGATTGTTGCGTCCCAAGGTAAGTTGTCAAAAGCATTTTGGATGTCTAATGATATTAATGAAATGTAGTTGTTTTCTTGTTGAAGTAAGTCAATTGTTGAGAGAACTTCTTGTATCGCTGATTCAGCCGATTTACCCTCTAAGAATCCGTGTTGAGAACTCTGTAGAACTGTCGAATTTCGAAAATGATAATTTATTCGTTTTAATAATAATTTTTCAAAACTTTTCCCCAGAATTGGGAGTAGAGTTATTGGTCTGTATGACTGAGCAGATTGTGGGTCCTTACCTGCCTTTAGAAAAAAGACTAGTTCTCCAATTTTCCAACTTTTTGGGAAGTAATTTAAGTTTAATAGTATTGTAAAGATTCAGTAATAGAGATGAATATGAGTGGTAAATATTTCGTACAATCAGATGGTCAACATTATCAGGACCTGGTGCTTTATTCCGATTGAACGAGAAGATGGCAGCTTTTAGTTCTTGGAGTATAAATGGATTAACTGGCTGGGTTGAGCGCGGATGAATTTGATGCGGTTGCAAGTCCGAAGGACCAAATATTGAATTAGCAATTTCTGCATGAAAAGATTGTCTTGAGTGGGTTGCTGTAGTGGAATCAGAAAGAGCGGAGACTTCCTGTCTGTAAAAATCTCTAAAGTCCAAGTAAATTAAATTATGAATAAAAGTAACAGGATACAATACTTAGCATGCTTTCCCAAACATAAATTTTAAAAGAGACCAAACTGGTCGCCAAGGGCGGCTAGTATGAGTAATTTAAGGTATTTCTTTATTACACTGTAAAAAAAAAAATTTGTAAGGTTACTAAGAATTTTGTTGGAAACTGGGATGCCTAGAACTTTTTATGTAACCACAACAAAAGATAATCATGTAAAATTACAAAAGTTTCTTCAGTAACTGTTACTAAATATTGTTTAGTAAACGTACTAGTGATTTTTTAGGGAGTTTCCCAATAAAACTTTTGTAAATTTACTAAATATTGTTTAGTGAACTTACTAATGCTTATTTAGGGAGTTTACTAAATAAGTTTTAGTAAATTTACAAACGAATATGTTGTAAACGTACTACCAATTTTTTAGGGAGTTTTCCGAAAAATTTTTTGTAAATTTAATAAATATTGTTCTGTAAATTTACTAACGGTTTTTCAAGGGAGTTTCTCTAATTTGTTTTTGTAAATTACTAAATATTTCTTAGTAAACTTACTAGCGATTTTTTAGGGAGTTTACTAAAGAATTTGTGGTAAATTTTCCAAGGATAGTTTAGTAAACGTACTAAGGATTTTTTAGAGAGTTTTCCAAAGAATTCCTTGTAATTTTACTAAATATTGCTCAGTAAACTTACTAACGATTTTTTAGCGAGTTTACTAAAAAATCGTAAATTTATTTAGGATTATTTAGTAAAGGTACTAACGATTTTTAGGTAGTTTCCTAAACAATACTTTGTGAAATTTCTAATGATTTTTAGTACACTTACAAAGGAATTTTTAGTACATTGACTAAGAATTTTTTTGTAAATTTGCGAAGGATTTCATAGTACATTTACTATGATTTTTTTTTAGTATTCCACCCAAAACTTTGCATATACTTTAGCAAAAAAATTTCGGTAACTTTATTAAAGTACTGTCAGAAAAATTACCAATGATTTTTTAGTATTGTATCTAAAACAGTTTTTGTATTCTCGCCAGAAAGTTTTTTGTAACTGTGCAAGAGGTATTGCAGTAAAGTTGCTAATGATTTCTTTCTGTTCTGTCTAAAATATCTTATTTACACTCATCAAAAGGTATTTGTAACTAAAAAAATTTTGCAGTAGATCACTAATAGTTTTTCAGCATTATTCCAAAAATATTTTACGTAATTGTTTTTGTATGCTAATACTTATATTATTTAGAGTTATTGTTATAGTATTCTTTCAATATGGAGTTGAATTTTTACAGTTTTAGATATCTAGAGTGGAATTTTCCTCATTAATCAAAATACTTCGATGCAAAATAAGTAATATCGCCTGACGTGTTTTTCAGTAATACCACAGCAATTGTCAGAAATATTTGTACGTTATGCATTAGAAAACTGACTGAAGTTTTACTGTAGATATTCAAATAGGTACAAAATCATTTCGATATTAAATGAGCATTGTAACAGCAGTAAGTGAGCAGATAAGCAGAAGCAGATCTTACGGTGTTTAATTAAATTAAAAAAGCGAATAGAAACAATAATGAAAGTAAAGTATCATTACTTAGTTTATAAAGTATGCCTAAATTTAAAAAAAATGTTATCGATACACTGTTAAAAATAAAGTGTGATGTTTGACCAAGAAAAGGGTGAAAAGTCGCTGAAATTTAAATACAATTAAGATATCGGTGGTAAGTTTCACCAGTTTATTGGTGCTTTCACAAATACCATTATATTAGTGAAATGTTAAACCATTATTCAGTTTTTTTATAAATCCAATTTTCTAGTAAAAGGTTGAACCATAATTTAATTATTTTAAATCCAATTTTCTGGTAAAAGGTTGAACCACGAATCAGGATTGTTTTTAAATCCAATTTTCTGGTGAAAGGTTTAACCATTATTCAGAGTTTTTTTAAATACAATTTTCTGGTGAAAGGTTAAATCATAATTCAAGGTTTTCTCTATTCCAATTTTTTTCTAAAAGTTTGAACCACGATTCAGGATTTTCTCTCATCTTTATGGGGAAAGGTTACACCGGGTTGTAGCTTTCTTTTTTCCCCTCACTTTGGTTGTCAATTTATTATTTTATAGTTTAATAATAAACAAAATTTCAGAGTATGCGAGATTATCTTGCAGTAGGAAAGACTTTTTTTTCATTAAACCGAAAATTATTAAAGTTTTAATTATTGATTCTATTGTCTTTGAAATATATTTAAAAAACAAATGTAAACCAGTTTGATCTAATTTCACAAAATAATTGCATTTTCCCCCCACAAATATTACCATTGTGTCCTTGTATATTTTGGAATATTTCTCCGCACTGAGTTACTCTTATAGTCCATTTAGTGTTTGCTTATTCACAAAGAAAATATTTTTTTAAAATAATTTTCTTAGATTTAAATACATACCCTGTTTTTATTATTATTTTAATTTAAACAATGGCTGAATGAATTTCTTCAACCAACATTAATTTTTGCACGAGTTTGAAAAGGTTTTTTCCATAATGCACTTAGCTGCTACATTCATGATCTGTTTTTTTTCTTTAATTGTTGTGAATCTATAGATGCTGAAATTTTTATATTATACACAGTTTTCAAATTTTTACCTTCTTTACACAAAACAAAAAATAAAATAAAAATATATTTAAAATTTACATTGCAACACAGCTCAATTATGCAAAATTAATCGATTTGAATATAAAACAATAACAAAAAAAGTTCAGCATTTGTTTCTGTTTAACATTCAATAATGAATATAACACTCTTTAATAAGTAAAGCACATACATAACGGATACATAATCAAAGTATATGCTTAAGCACTGAAATAATCAGCATAAAAAAGGCAGCTAAAATATCAGAATCCATTTAACCTCTAATATCAGCTGATACAAAAGTGTTACTTTAAACTTTAAAGCTTTTTTTTAAATACACAATGTATTTCTATAGTATATTAAATACTTACTTTGAAGAGATAATTCAATAACAGCAGTGTCGACACTAGGCGACTAATTATTGTTACTTATATATGTATTTTTTTCAGTATTTCGAAATGATAATCTATGACGAAGATTTCTACGAGTATTGTTAAAAAATAAATAAAAGAAAAATATTCACCAACAGCAGCCTTGCAATAGCTGAAAAAAGAAATGGTTACAGACACAATTAAATAGCAACACATTTAAGTTGGTTTGCGGTGTGCCGCTCCATTTATTGAAAATACAAATTATATAATCATTAAATTATATGTATAGTATGTAAGACTAATATTTACTGTAATATAATATCATTTTACATAGACTTTCTCTCAGACAGTTTTAGGAAGGTTTTGCACCCTCTCTGACCATTCAGGTCATCAAATATAAAGAATTCTTGAAGCCTAGTATGTTCTGAATCAGGATTTCAAGTCAGATAAAATGGAATAGATCCAAGCATCAGGTTAATTTCTCCACCTGTTTTAAATGAAAGATTAAATATTTTAAGACATAAAATTGTTTCTTGTGCAGACATAACAATAATAATTAAATTTCAACCAGGGAAAATAATCAAAAAATTAAACAGTATATCAATTCAAATCTCTTTTACAAGGAAATCTTCAGCATTTGAAAAATCAATCAGTGTTCGAAATCATTGGTGGTCCGCTGATACGAGAACAAAATTCATTTGGACCATTAATTTGAAAATTTTAGTGGGCAACAGGAACAGTAATTTTCTCCTCCTCTGTCACAGGGTCACAGGTAAACTTAAATTTTCCCGTCCCAGAGAAAATGGCTACTAAACACAAATCACACAATTTTTTTAATTTAAAAAAATAAATAAAACTGCATTAAATCTTAGTCAATTGAAATATTGGAAATAAAATATCTAAATTAATAATTTTATAATTTTTCTTTATGTTCTGTTTATTTAATTTTTAGTTATAATTTTACATTTTATTATGCTGAAAATTTTGGATAACTGCAAAGGAAGTTTGTAAGAAAAAGCTGCAAAATTCTCCAATTGTTAGGTAGAAAGAAAATATTATGAAATTCTTAAATCAAATGTGGAAAAATATTGCAAAAAGCATCAGTTGGTTGAGGGAAAAAATTCGTCAATCAATCGTGATTAACAAAAACTGATGCTTGCCATTTGGCTGCAATAGGGTGTTAACGATTTTAATCAACGATTAAATCATGATTTTAATCAACTGATTTTTTAAAAAAAATCATTGATTAAAATCACAAATTTTCTATAGTCTATTTCAATGGTCAATAGGGAAAAATCATTTGTAGTATTTTGGAATGATATTACACTATTTCAAACATATAGAAATTGATACACATCACTACTAGTGTCTCTTTCGTGCGCTATTCCCTACCTGAGCGATGGATAGCGGTTAAGTCCATTCTAAATGCAGGTGGGAAGGTTGGGAGAGCTCAGAAATTTGCTCCGCAAACCACGTGATGTTTGCGTCATCATTGTTTATGTTCATATTTACTACTCTGATTTCGGCGTTAAGATATGCAGCTTCTTAAAATCTTGTATATCGTCATTGACGACTATTTTATTATTAAAAACATCATAGATATAGGAAGGTGTATTCCTTATTCCAAGAAAAACATAATTTATAAGATTTTAGAAAATGCACATTTAAATATTCATCCTCATCAAATAAAATCAGTTTAACATCTTTTTAAATTTATATGCTCTAGTATTTTATTTTTGCAATTTTTCTGATCATAAAGATATAATTATATTTAGATGATGATAAAAAGGTATGATTGGTAAAATATTACTGTTAACTTTTATGCCAATCTAATTAATTTCATTAAAATCCTAATTATGTAAATATATGCTTAATAATAAGCATTTCTTAAAGTGATAAAGACTGTTGTTTTTAAAAAGTGCTTTTAAAGAAAAAATCAAATAAATATTAGTTATTTGTGATTATAATATTCCAATAATATTTATTTCAATTTATAGAGTATAGCGTGCTTTTTTGTGAATAATACAAATAGCTATTTTATTTCTCTGTTAAGGTGGTGATTTTAAAACTAATGTTAATAAAATTATTGAATTAAATTAGTAAATTAATTTATAGGGTTTGAAAAAAGTTGTAAATGCGAAATTTGGATAAAGTTTTTAAATATATTTTAAAAAACAAAAGGTTTTTTTTAAGTCCATATTGAAGAGCATATTGTAGTTTTTTTTTTATTTTTAACACTCTTTTAAATAGTTATCAAAATTAACTTAAATAACTGATAGCTTTTTTTTCATTAAAAATATTTATTTTTGCAAATTATTAAAAACTTGTGAATGGTTATGAGAAATGTTTTGTGTATGAATTGTACTATTTTTATATTTAAAAAAAAAATCATTTACATATTTAAGTAAGATTTACCTAAAGGTATTGGAAAGTAATTGCTAGCTCAAATTATTAGAATGTAACTGTCAATATTACTGTTTTATTTTTTCTCCTTTATTAAGCATAAATTTAAAATCTTATTATGAAAAATAAGATTCTAGAGAATCTTTAAACTTTTCTTATTTTTTAACAAGATGCAAGAAAAATGCATAAAAAAAAAACAAACTTCCCTGAATTCTTAAACAATAACTAAATACCATTTTTCAATGACTAGCCTTAAAATTTTCCGTATACACACACACACATATATTTAAATATAATTCAACATTTATTCGGTATCACCCCCCCACACACACACACACACACACATACACACACACACACACACCTCTATCTTTCATACCTTATAAATTGAATCATTAACTTAATTCAATTAGTATAGTATAAGAAATTTAATTCTCCAACAAAATATGGTTCCACACTGTCATGTTTTTGATTTCATGTCGATACAAGGCAGAATTAGAAATCCGTCTTTATCTTGATTTAAACTAGGTCTTAGCTGAAAATTTGCACTCTTTTTCTAAATGTTTTCATCATTTGAGCAGATCTATATGGCAGAATAGACTTTAAAATCCGAAGGATCAAGAATTAAAATTAAAAATTCAGTTCTTAATTCACGAATTTACTATTTTCAGTATCTTAAGTTCAGATTAATAAAAGATTTTAAAAATAAAATTGAAATTTTAAAATAAAATTGAAAAGTAAAGTTTAAAAAAGAGAGAGGGAGAGGGGGGGAGACGGAGGGTATATATTTTAATGCCAAATATTAAATTTATATGGTTTAACATTGAAGTTATATTTAAGTATATGTACTGCAATTTATATGCATAAATACTTTTCTATCCTGAAAACCTAAAAAAAAAAAAAAAAAAAAAACCTTTTTCTTTATCTTGATTTAGGTCAAGCATCTGTTAGTATTAGCAAGTTTTATTTATTTGATATTTATTTCTTTTATTGTTTTTACTTTTAAAAAATTTATTTTAGATTTACTAGTTTATGATATCATACAATAAATTGAAAAAATTACGGCTATTCATAGAAAAATCATAATTAATTATTATTATTATTTAAGAATTCAAAGAAAAGTTTTTTTAATTCATTATTTTTGCATCTTGTTAAGAAACAAGAAGGGTTTAATTTGAAGAACCCCTTAGAATCTTATTTTTCATAATAATATTTTGAATTTATACATAATAAAAGAGAAAGGGACAGAGAAAAAAATAATATTAAGAATTACTTTCTAATAATTTCAGCTATCAATTATTTTCCAATATCTTCATCTAAATCTTACTTAAAGCTTGTATTATACTTATTGAATTAAATTAGTGAATTAATTTATAGGATTCTTTAAATGCAGCAAAATTTGGATTTAAATTTTTAAATATACTTTTAAAAAATTATTTCTATTTTTTTTAAGTCCAAGTGTAAGAGTATGATTTTTTTTTCCATGTAAGGATCTCTTAAATAGCTATTTATCAAAAATAACTTAAATTTAATTGTGCCTTTTTCTGTTGTTGTTGTTGTTTTTACATTAGAAACAATTTTTCTGCACTAAATTATTAAAAACTTATGAATGGCTATGAGAATTCTTTTGTATAAATTTGTCTTTTTTATTTATAAAAATTTATTATTTATTTAAGTAAGATTTAGCTAAAGGTATTGGAAAGCAATTGATAGCTAAAATTAATGAAAAGTAATTGGTTTTTTTTTGTCTCCCTTTCTCTTTCATTTAGTATAAATTCAAAATATTATTATGAAACATAAGATCCTAGGGGGTTCTTCAAATTAAATTTCTCTTGTTGATGCAAAGAAATACAAGATGCAAAAATTATGAATTAAAAAAAGTTCTTCTTTAAATTCTTAAATAATAATAATAATTAAATAAGATTTTTCTATGATTAGCCATAAATTTTTCAATTTACTGCATAACATCATAAACTAGTAAATCTGAAAAAAAAAAAAATTAAGTAAAAATGTAAAAGAAATAAATAACAAATAAATAAAATATGCTATTATTAACAGATGCTAATCCTAAGTCAAGATACACACATATATTTTAATATAACTTCAATGTTAAAACATTTAAATTAAATATTTGGTATTAAAATATACCCCCCCCCCCAAAAAAAAAAAAAAAAAAAAAAAAAAAAAAAAAAAAAAAAAAAAAAAAAAAAAACTCTCTTTTTATTTATTTATTATTATTTTTTTTGTCACAGAAAGAACATATTATAATTTTTATTGTTATTATTATTTTAAGAATACAATGAAGAATATTTTTTATTCGTTGTTAAGAAGAAAAAAGAAATACAAAATTAATTAAAAACCTTTCTACATGTTATTTTTAGAAGATTAGTCAGTAGATGGCGCTCGTTTCTAGAGTGGGAGGAGCCTTCAGTTTGTTTATACCTAAGCGTTGTGCGATTTACCGCTGACCGCAGAATTCTGTCTACCCTTCCCACCTGCATTTAGAATGGACTTAACTGCTATCCATAGCTGTCGTAGGGAATAGCGCACGAAAGAGACGCTAGTCACATCACTGAGGCGTACAAAAAGATGCTTAGTATAGAACACTATGAGCATAGCATTCATCGTTTATTTATGGGGGGACACAAAAGGATTCGCTTATAGTACTGTATAAATAAATAATTGCTGGAAGTTCGTTATCTGTTGTGGTACGAGTTTCTTTTTTATTTAACTAATTTAGTTACTTCGTATGTATAAAATCGGTAAATCATATACAGGGCTGCAAAAAAGATGTATACATTTCCGTTTATTGACGAAATATGTTGAAGGGGAATTTTCAACTCTGCAAATGCGTTTCTTAACTGAACTAATGTTTAGCATACTATTTAGTATATATTCAAATCTATAGATAGATCATATATAGCGTTGCACAAAGGAATTCGGAAATTTTTCCGATGACTGATAATAATTTCTGAACTTTACAAAGCACGTAACACATTTGAAAATTAATTTGATTACTTAGCCATCATATTTAACCTTATTAAACGTTGAAACGTTGATTTTTTTTTTTTTATTTATTTATTTTTTTTTTTACGTAATTCGGAATGTGTTGGAAAATTATAATCTGTCGTTGAAGCTTGATTATATTGCGTTCTTGTTTAAAAATATTTTTATTTTGTATATATATATATAGTTGAGTTGTACAGAACAGGGTAGGCGGGTAAAACCGGGTAGAGCAGATCCCTCCTTCAGTTGTACTTCTGTCTATCAGCCAACACGAGAAATTACTTGTCGGTAACCATTATGGCATTTATAGCTGATTGGAACGTTACTGTGTGCGGTTCTTTTTCGTGTGAAGGATTTAGTTTCAATTACTCTTAAAAAATTGTTTTATTTGATTCTAGATTTTACGCGTATAAACACTTTTTTCAGCATATTAAATATTCCCGAGTACTATATCTATTTCTTTCCTTTCCTGATAATATTTTAAAATTTTTACTGATCTTTTACTATAGATTAAGAGTAGTGACGCCATGTTTTAAACTCTGTGTCATGTTGGGGGTAAAACCGGGTACTTAAGACTACTCAAAACTGGGTATACCCGGTTTTGTCCGACACTCATAGAATGGTTTTTTAGTATAGTTAATAAATTAGCATAGAACTTTAAATTGCATTCTCAATGCTGCTATATAATTCTAAATCTATCTAGTTATAATGAAAACTAATTTTGATTTTGTTTTATATTAAACTAGTATGTTGTGGCCATCACAAAACTTTGTTCTATCTCATACTTTTCAATACTTCAAAATTCATTATCACAGTGCATCTGTGCTCATCATGAGGATTCTAAAAAGATGAAATTCCGTGCAATAGTTCTTGAGATATTACTGTCCATGAAATCGTGTAAATCCATCAAAATGCAGCATAGCAGCGCCACCTATTGGGTGATTTACACCAGACCCTAATTATCATCCACATGTGTCAATGTCTAACTGAATATGAAGTTCGGGGAAAATCCGTGAATTAGTTCCTACGATAGAGCTATTGCGCAAATCATGACAAATGCAGCATAACAGCGCCACCTGTTGAGCGATTTACACAACCACATAATCAGTACCAACATTTATCAAGGTGTACTTGAATCTGAAGTTTGATGAAAATTCGTGCATTAGTTCTTGAGATAGAGCTATTGAGGAAATAGTGCAAAATGCAGCATAGCAGCGCCGCCTATTGGGCGATATTCACCAACACGTAGTCAGCATCATTTCATATCAAAGAGTAACTGAATCTGAAGTTTGATGAAAATATGTCCATTAGTTCTTGAGATACAGCGATTGAAGAAATCGTGAAAAATGCTGTATAGCAGCGCCACCTGTTGAGCGATTTACACCAAAATGTACAAAATGTCAATTCATATCAAGGATTAACTGATTCTGAAGTTTAGTGAAAATTGTTGCATTAGTTCTTCAGATACCGCTATAATGGAAATTCTGAAAAGTGCAGCATAGCAGCGCCACCTGTTGAGCGATTTGCACCAAAACACAAACAGCACTAATTCATATCAAAGTATATATGAATCTGAAGTTTGTTGAAAATCCAAGCATTAGTTGTTGAGATAGAGCTATTGCGGAAATTGTAAAAATGCAGTATAGCAGCGCCACCTGTTGAGCGATTTACACCAAACTGTACAAAACTTCAATTCATGTCAAGGATTAACTGAATCTGAAGCTTGATGAAAATCCGTGCATTAATTCTTGAGATAGAGCCACTGCGGGAATTGTAAAAAATGCAGCATAGCAGCGCCACCTGTTGAGCGATTTGCACCAACATGTAATCAGCATCAAGTCTTATCAAGCACTAACTGAATCTGAAGTTTCATGAAAATCCGTGCTTTAGTTCTTGAGATAGAGCCATTGCGGAAATCATAAAAATGCAGCATAGCAGCGCCACCTGTTGAGCGATTTGCACCAACACGTAATCAGCATCAAGTCATATCAAGGACTAACAGAATCAGCAGTTTTATGAAAATCCGTGCATTAGTTCTTGAGATAGAGCTATTTCGGAAATCATACAAAATGCAGAATAGCAGCGCCATCTGTTGAGCGATTTGCACCAAAAACTAATCAGCATCAATTTGTATTAGGGACTAACTGAATATCAATTTTATTAAATTCCGTGCATTAGTTCTTGAGATAGAGCGCCCACAAAATTTGTGTCACATACACACAGACAGACAGACAGACAGACAGACAGACTCACAGAGTCACAGACAGACATTTTGTAAAAACATGTTTTTCGGGTTCTCTGACCTCTAAAACGTGTAAATCCGTCGTAAACCGGAATTCGAAAATTTTCATGAATCCAATACTTTCTTCTTGTAAAGATAGAAGAAAGTAAAAATGGGTCTAATTTTTAACTTACATTTATGAAATTAAATAATTTGCAATTATTCATGAACAAAATAATGGTACTAATTAAGGCATAATTTTATATTATGCATATTACATTTTAATAAATAACTTTCTAATCTGAGGTGTAATAACTTGTGTTATAGGTCTACTTAAAATGCAAATATATTTCGTGACTTGTTTCTCTAAATAAAATAATCTGCCGAAATTGACAAATAATTTATAAAATCTCAATCCTATATAACTAGGCTACATAATCTATAACAAGATATTTTTCTCAAATATTAAACAGGCAAGAAAAAACCTTCTCTTGATGGATGATACTTTCCCAGACTCATTTGCTGTATATAATAGGAGTGGATGTATTACGAAAGAAGTCTTTATTTTATTAGGTTAAAAAATGTGTAAATTTTTCCAATCCTTGTCCTGAAAAGCCTGTTCTTTAAATCCTTAATAGGTGTTCAAACTCATACTAAAAGAATCCATTTAATCTAGTAAGAGAATGCAATGTATTTATATATGCTTCTTTCCTTAACGCATCGTTTCAGCCCTTTCATGCATCATTCATGTACCTCTAAGCTCATACTAAAGGCAAGAGGTGAGGCAGTGGTTATTTTCCAGCTATGCGCGATCTGTAACAATTGACCAAATTGGTAAATTATTTAAAGCTGCATTTTCGAGAGCAACAATTGTAAATACTTCAATCAGAAGGTTCGAGAAAACAGGGATTTTTCCCTACAACAACAATGTTTTTCCAGATGATCTTTTTGCTCCTTCGGAAGTGACAGAGAAACCCATGAAAGTCATGATAACACACTTAGGTCTATGCAGCCACAGGTTGGCATAGTTGCAGAAATAAATATTTCTGAAACATCACAGGATAATGGAGCTCAATCTTCCGAACATAAACGAGTTGACAACATTCAGCGTCTTTTACGCCGTGGTGCTTCCAGATGCAGCAGTTAACATCACAATCACAGACGTCATCACTGATTCAAAATGTTACATCTACAGAATATATTAGTAAAACTAGGACTTCCCTCAGAGGGATTAGTCTGAGCGATATTACTGAGAACATAGATTTAATAATAACATGTGGAAACAAAGAAAATAAGATGTTATCTTTAATTGTCCATATGCTGCGATAAATTGAAATGATGAAAATAAACGAATAGTAGAATTACAAAATCTTATATATAAAATCGTATACACTGTTTTAAAAAATGGGAAATCTAACCATTCAAGACAGCCATGCATGGATATAAAATTGAAAGTACGCAATATATTAAAAGTAAAATAGAAAATGAAATACTAAATTACTTATATCCGAATTTTAACTGTATAAAATGATGTCAAGAGCATAATCAGACGCTCCGCACCAATTTGAATAACTTTAAATGACAAATATATGATGTTTAAAAAGAATGGACTATACTTTATATGGTGTGTGCTCCCCCGGAATAGTTAATATTGTACAATATCTGTTTTCCACGGATGCAATGTCAGGTTGTCGATAACATTTAAGGAATTCTCTCCTCAAAATCTAATATAGTATCAAAGTACCGAATACATAAACAGTGGCATGCAATGCTTCGTTTGAGTGTGTTTTAGATATGCTCGATAGGATTTGAATGATGAGTGTATGCTGGCCACTACATACGCTGTATTGTTTTGTTTTCAAACATATTCTGCATAAGTTGAGCTGTATTTAGCATGTATTAAATAAAAGAAATCGGCAATGATTACAACATAAAGTATGACACAAGATCTGAATATATCGTCTGCATAACTTTTGAGCTATCAAAGTGTCATTTGAAGTAATTTACATATCCATACATATTTATTCAGCAAATCATGCAAGCTAACATACGCCAATATGAACCCGATTATAAAATTTCACCAGAATAAGTTAATATATAAAAAATCTACTAATGATAATTGAGAATGTGACCTTATGATAAAATGTCTAGAAAAATGAATCGGATAAAAAATTCATATCACATTTAAAACGGCACTTCCCTCTGTTAGTGGCCTTGGCGAGAGAGAGAAAAGCCTAGAGAAGGAACACTTTAACAAGTACTTTCGATCAACCTACTCACTGTTTTATACAGGTCTTTATTCAATATTTACATAATTTATTTAATGCTAGGTGAGTATCTATCAGTTTTGTTTCATTTAAATCGCATGTTTTGCGGAGGAAATGCAGCATTATGAAATATTTAAAGTTGCTGTACCTAATAATTCCAAATTAATGGTAATTGAGATCGCTTTCCGTAAATTTCATCTTTTTAAATTTTTTAGAAACCATTCATAGAGACAATTGTATATTTTAAAACTAACCCGAAGCAAAATTTCAAGATTTTGGGCTCAGCAGTAACACAGAAATAGAAAATTTTTGAAAGTGTTTTGTTTTTGCACTGTTTTATATAGCGACATTTTTAGAAATTGTTGTATTGCGAGAATTTACGTCATGATAAATACAGCCATGTCAATTTTCATGTTTATATTCCTAACAATTCCATGTACTTCGTTACTTAGATCATCTTTAGATGTTTTTCCGCTTTGTTTAGTCTTTCTATTTTTTAGAATTCGTTCTACAACGAGCATTTACATCTTATTAATTACTACCATGCCAAAGTTCTAGTTGCTAACCCCAACAGTATCCCAAAAAGTTCAGTATTCCAAATAAATCATAGTTTAGAACCTTTCTAGAAATTTTTACGTTTATCCGTCAAATTGAACCTTTTAGAGAGCGTTCATTACGAGTATTTATATCTTAAAAGTAACTACCGCACCAAATTTAAAGTTTCTAACCCAATCAATATCGCAGAAATCACAATTTTAGAACTTTTTTGCTCCTGCAGCGATGTAGGTTCTTGCACTGACATAAAATAGTCTTTTTTCGGAGCAGAGATGGCCACCAACATTTTTTTAAAGTTGGCTATGTAGTTTCAGAGATAACACCTCACAAACGTACAAGCATTAATAATATTATATACTTTATAATATTATAACACTTTATAATATTAGCATTAGATGTACAGATACAAAAGCCATTTATCCGTTACAAACTAAAGTGCCGGCGTTGCCCAGAATTTGAAGGATGTTTGTTCTGAAAAATCAATTTCAAAATTTAACATACAACACAAAACAAGCATTAAAAAAAAGCAGTCGAAATGTTGTATGAATGAATCATATGAAAACGCTGCATAAAAATGTATAAATATATATAACAGACGCAAAAGAATACAGCTATAAATGAACTTATTTCAATTTATAATTGGAGCAATAATGTTAAAATAGGCCAATAATTTCCCTAATCGGGTTTTTATCATGCTTCAATACATTTTCCACACTCATATGACGTTATACTATATCCACCACGTCCTTTATATTTCCAATATGACGTAATATTTTCCTCTTTCACGTGGAAACCTTGAAATAGAAAAGTTATGAAGTTATATTCACTTTCATTTAAATTCGTCAAACCATTTATTTCATTTTCATATTTCACGTGAATATCTTGCAATAGAAAAGTTATGACGTAATATTCACCTTTTTTTATAAATTCATCAAACTATTTATTTCATTTTCATTTTTCACGTGGAAATCTTGCAGTAGAAAATTAATTGTTGTAGTAATAATTTTATTGTGTTTTTTAATTGTTGGCAACTGCTGTAACGAAAAATGTTTAAATTTGATAAGAAATTACTGTTAAATTGGTGGTTATTTATTAATTAAAAATTCACTATAAATTATTTCGATTCCGGATTACTTTAGTTGCATCGGCCATGTTTTAATACACACGTCCGTATCTTTTCACAATTTTGGCTTCCAAATTGTGGATTTTTATAAAATTACAAACTGACATATAGACAAGTTTTCATTTTTATATATCTCTCTATTCTAAAAAAAGTAACTAACGCTGTGACCGCCGCAGCCGGTTTTGAATTTTTTGTGACCGGAGGTTTTTCTTCGTTAATATTAAGAAAACTATTGCATACAAAAATATGAACATCGGTGGTATTATTGCGCAATGTTTGATCAACACGCTAATGCATACAGTTTTCAAATCGAAGAATTATTTTAAGAGATATTTAATGCTAAAGTTGGACAAAATCGTTCCATTAAAAAAAATTTATAGGAGCAAAAGCTATACATGGGAATTTAATCATTTTTAGATCATTTTATTCAATAGAAGATCCCGGTGTTTCATTAATTTTTTTTTTTAATTTGACTCATTTTTTGAGGTTTTATTTCTATTTTAAATTCAAATATTCAGCCTCTTGACAGATATTTTTTACATATTTTAGAAAATGGTATTAATTTCAACTGTTGCCAACTGTATAAACAGCGCAAACAATAATGTTTGTTTCAAATAAAAAATAAATTATTTACACGTTACTATTATAAACAGAAAAAAACCTTCAAATTAGAATTAAATAATTAGATATAAACAGCAGGCACTTATTGGAAATTACGCCATAAAAACTATATTTACACGTGAATTTTAAAAGAGAAAGGATATTGTAAAATAAATTCATTAACATGCGTTAGAAGTCTGAAATAAAAGAAATTGCGTCACATTACACTTATTATGCAAAATGAACAAAAAATAGTATTGCAAAACAGTTTAAATTTAAAAATTGCGCGAGACAAAATATTAGAGGATAAATATTAGATTTTTTCAAAATTTTATTATTTGTCGTTTGATGTGAGGTGTTCAGCTATAAGTATGCAAATTTTCATGTCTCCAACATAATTAGGGGCTGAGTTAGAAAAATTGCTTAAAATACACAAGTTAGAGCCCAGAGGGTTAAATAATAGACTTTTTCAAAATTTTATTATTTGTCGTTTGATGTGAGGTGTTCAGCTATAAGTATGCAAAATGTCATGTCTCCAACTTAATTAGGGGGTGAGTTAGAAAAATTGTTTAAAATACAGAAGTTAGAGACCGGAGGGTTAAATATGACTTTTTCGAAGCTTTATGATTTATCGTGTTATCGCAAGTGTTCAGCTAAAAGTATGCAATTTTTCATGTCTCCAACATAATTAGGGGCTGAGTTAGAAAATTTGCTTTAAATACACAAGTTAGAGCCCAGAGGGTTAAATATTAAACCTTTTTCAAAATTTTATTATTTGTCGTTTGATGTGAGGATTTCAGCTATAAGTATGCAAAATTTCATATCTCCAACTTAGTTAGGGGCTGAGTTAGAAAAATTGTTTAAAATACATAAGTTAGAGCCCAGAGGATTAAATATTAGACTTTTTCAAAATTTTATTATTTGTCGTTTGATGTGAGGTGTTCAGCTGTAAGTATGCAAAATGTCATGTCTCCAATTTAATTAGGGACTGAGTTAGAAAAATTGCTTAAAGTGCAGAAGTTAGAGACCGGAGGGTTAAATATGACTTTTTCAAAATTTTATGATTTATCGTGTTATCGCAAGTGTTCAGCTATAAGTATGCAAACTTTCATGTCTCCAACTTAATTAGGGGCTGAGTTAGAAAAATTGCTTTAAATACACAAGTTAGAGCCCAGAGGGTTAAATATTAAACCTTTTTCAAAATTTTATTATTTGTCTTTTGATGTGAGATGTTCAGCTATAAGTATGCAAAATTTCATGTCTCCAACTTAATTAAATTAGGGGCTGAGTTAGAAAAATTGCTTAAAATACACAAGTTAGAGCACAGAGGATTAAATATTAGACTTTTTCAAAATTTTATTATTTGCCGTTTGATGTGTGGTGTTCAGCTATAAGTATGCAAATTTTCAAATCTCCGACATATATAGTTTCTGAGAACGGGCACTGTGACAGACGGACAGACAGACAGACAAAGGAGTGTGACAGGTAGTGTTTCGTTAAATGAACGAAACTCTAAAAACATGCTGCGGATGACTGTAACAACATCCTAAAATTACATTACCATCAGCGATCTACCAATCCCGAATTTAGTTTATATTCGTTTCATATATTCTTATTCTTCTGTGTGGCCCTGTAAAATAACTATCAAAATTATACACAGTAAAACCTCTGAATAGCGGACACCCTGAGAATGCAGAATTTGTCCTCTATTTAGAGGTGACTGCTACTGGGAGTAAAACATGTACAGTTATTTAAGAGTTGGTAATCGAAAAAAAATGTCCGCTAAATAGAGGTATCCGCTAATCGGGTGTGTCCGCTATGGAGGTTTTACCAGTAAAACCTCTGAATAGCTAACACTTCGGGAGGGCAGAATTTGTCCTCTATTTGGAGGTGTCCGCTACTGAGAGTAAAAAATGTACAGTTATTTAAGGGTCGGTAATCGAAAAAATGCCCACTAAATAGAGGTGTCCACTAATCGGGTGTGTCCGTTATGGAGGTTTTACTGCATAATAATATCACCCTTTACAAGAAAATTGCATGCTGTATGATACACAGACAGACATCCAGAGAAAGTTAACCTCCGGAGCAATAAACACTCATGTCTTTTGTTTTAATCATCCACAATTGTATGTCATACAACAGGCTAAAAACGGTCACCGTGGTATGGAGTACTGTATTATTATTTGTTTGGCCACCAAAACTGGTTGCCACGGGTTGTTGCAAGGTTTGTGATCACGTGGTTGAAACTGATCTATTCGATATTACTGCGTGCGTATTTTTAGGTAGATTTCGTAAGAAATACTACCTATTGCAGTCGTTACCATGGTGCGACTTTTGAAAAATTCCTTCATAACTTTTCATTACATGACCCCAGGAACCCAAAACCACCCCCACCTAAAAAGTTTATATATATATATATATATATATATATGTATGTATGTATGTATGTACTAAATTTTGTCCGCACGATAAAAGTCGCAATTATGCACGGAACGTCATCAAACTCGCCAACAACTTTAAGATGGCTAATTTCTCGGCGGGGATTGAAAATGAGCAAAATCGGTCCAAGGGAATGGGAATGAGGAAGGTTTAAAATTTTGAATACCGTCTTATCATGATTCTGATAAAACCAGCTTTTACACAACAATGGCAGGAAAAAATAAATATTTTTCGTTATAGCTGTTGCCAACAATTAAAAAAGCAATAAAATTCTCACCACAACAATTGTTTTTCTAATGCAATGTTTTCACCTGAAAAATTAAATTAGATAAACAGTTTGACGAATTGAAAACAAATTGAATATTACGTCATAAGTTTTCTCGAGCAAGATTTCTGCATGAAAATTCAAAATTAAATAAATAGTTTGACGAATTAAAAACAACAACAAAATATTGCGTCATATTGAAAATGTAATGGACCACAGCAGATGTATATGTAACGTCATTGAGTTTGAAGAAACGTATTAAAACATGATAAAAACCCGACTATGGAAACATTAACATATTTTAACACTTTGAGGTTCTCTGAGTTTGATTTAGCCATTTTTAAACCTATTCCATATACATGCGTGCGTGTATATTAGAATTTTCACAAAATGTTTAGCTCCCTAGAGCTCATTCTTAGCGAAGGAACTGGGTTTATCTTTAATCTTGATTTAAGTTTTGTTGGTGAATTTAGTACTTAACTTCGAAATCTACCTCCGCCTGTAGGCCCGAGCCGGCAGGGATTTTTTTTTTTTATTTGTTCTATGTGTTCAAACCAGTTGTCTACGAAAACATCAACCGGTGAAAGTGACGCACACCAAATTTCTGTGACGTATGCAGATAAATTGGGTTTTTTTATCAGTTTTTTCTATATAATTTTTAAACGGTTTGGAACTTATTTTTCATAGAAGGTGCATTCAGTAGGCGACCCTCATAGGTACCTTCTTGTGCAATCAGAAACGAAATCCGACAAATATTTTTTGAGTTATGCTTGACGAAACGTTTTTATTAGGCTTTTTTTTTAGTAGGACATGGCGTTAATATCCATCGTAGTAGTAATTTGTCCGGACAGTAATATTTCGCTGAGTATTAGCCTTCGCTTCGCTCAGACAATTATCCATTCGACATTTTCAGACTACGTAGCCCAGCAATCTGAATTTCCAAGTTCACCTAAAATGTTATTATCCCCTTCTAAGGAAGGCTTCAGAATTGAGAAAAGAAAGGAAAAAATTATTTTGATTTCTTCTCCCTATAAATTACAGATCAAAACATGTATTAAGGAGAAATAAGCCAAACAAACTGCAAGACGAAAAAAAAAGAAGATTCTTTAAAAAATAAAAAAGAAACCAGAAAAGACTGCGGACACATCTTCAGAAGAAGAGGATAATGAAACCTGTATGTTTGCTATGAACTTTACACAAATTCTAAATCCAAATGCCACGGATAGGCACACGAAGCATGCAGTAATGCAGAAGAATATGATGACAAATTCATCTGTGATTTTTGAAGCTAAAAGAACTCTAAAACGTACAGTGTAAAGTAAGCATGCCTATACAACGTCGAAAATTTGCCACCGATTTATTTTTTAGGTAGATTTCGTAAGAAATACTACCTATTGCAGTCATTACCATGGGGCGACTTTTGAAAAATTCCTTTATAACTTTTCATTATATGACCCCAGGAACCCAAAACCACCCCCACCTAAAAAAATTATATATGTATGTATGTACTAAATTTTGTTCGCACGATAAAAGTAGCAATTATGCACAGATCGTCTTCAAACTCGCCAACAACTTTAAGATGGCTAATATCTCGGCGGGGATTGAAAATGGGCAAAATCGGCCCAAGGGAATGGAAATGGGGAGGGTTAAATTTTTTGAATACCGTCTTAACACGATTCTGATAAAACCAGCTCTTACACAACAATGACAGAAAAAAATATATATTTTTCGTTATAGCAGTTGCCAACAATTTAAAAGAAAGCAATAGAATTCTCACCACAACAATTGCTTTTCTATTGCAAGATTTTCACGTGAAAAATTAAATTAAATAAGCAGTTTGACGAATTGAAAACAAATTGAATATTACGCCGTAAGTTTTCTAGAGCAAGATTTTCGCATGAAAACTTAAAATGAAATAAATAGTTGGACGAATAATAATAATAATAAAAAAAAAAAAAATGCGTCATATTGGAAATATAATGGACCTCAGCAAGTGAATATGTAACGTCATGTAAATTTGAAGAAACGTATTAAAACATGATAAAAACCCGACTATGGAAATATTAACATATTTTAACACTTTGAGGTTCTCTGAATTTGCTTTAGTCATTTTTAAACATATTCCATATACATGCGTGTGTGTATTCGTGCATATTAGAATTTTCACAAAATGTTTAGCTCCCTAGATCTCATTCTTAGTAAAGGAACTGGGTTTTTCTCTAAACTTGATTTAAGTTTTGTTGGTGAATTTAGTACTTAACTTCGAAATCTACCTCCGCCTGTAGGCCCGAGCCGGCAGGGATTTTTTTTACACATGGAAGAACACATGTGCAATTTCGTTTACTTAAAAATAATAAAAATGTAGTTTTTACTATATTAAGCAAGACATTTTTGACCAAAATGAGTGTTCCAGTAGTTTTAAATGGATACCCGGTTTTACCCAACCAACGAGGTAAAACTTGATTTTTGCATACGTGTGAAAACAGCTATTTTTTTTATATAAATAATTATATGTATATATTTTTTAAATAAATATGTTTTATTATATTCAAGGACTCATTTTGCATTAAAAACAGTGTTCAAAGTTTGATTTCCAATTTCACAGCATTTGAGACTAATAAACTTTTATGGTACCCGATTTTGCCCCACCTTCCCTATATATATATATATTTAAAGGATTTTGTAGGATAAAATAGCATGAAACATTTATTAGCTCCTTTCTACATCTGTTTGTACTAACATTTTTGGTAACATTCCATTTACCTTTTAAAATAAGCAATTTTTCTATTCGCATACACTTTATGCTAGCTATCGCGATATATCATCAATATTAACACGTTGATATATTACGATATTAAATTTACGATATTATCCCCACTAACAGTTAAACTTTAAATAAAATAAAATAAAATAAAAAGTTTTCCGAAAACTTATAGCAATTTATTCCAGGATGATAGTTAAAAGTACCGTAAAAAAAAAAAATATATATATATATATATATATGCTCTAAAAGTTAAAATCTTCTAACTGATGATGCAATTGATTTTTAAAAACATGAATTTTAACTCTTGCAAATACATTGGTGAACGTAGGTCACTTCGCGCCTCACAAAGACTATTTTTTCTACCCTAAAACTAACTAAACGTCCATATTTTAACACAATCTTTTTAGAGCAACTCAGCAGGCCAGATTTACATTTACCTACGAAAATTTCGAAACATTCGGACAAATAGAAATATTTTTTACTAAATAAAATGTGCAAAAACTTCGACAAAATTAGTAAAACCCTGAGTGTTACATCGTGCTAAAAATCTTCTTAGCAGCCTTTTTCCACTAAATATTAATATTTTTTCACACTGGCTACGAAAATATTATGTTTTTAACGTCTAAAAATTTCAAAGAGTCTGGATCATAATGGCATTTTTTTTAGAATTTAAAATACTGGAAGAACCATGTCCCTCCGCCCTCCCTTTCCAGGCATATTTCAAAATTACACATAAGACTCCAAAAATCAAACTATGCAGAATATTAATACCAAATAATAATAATAATAACAATACCAAAAAGCATATACGTTCAATTCTCTTTGAAATACTGCAAAACATTTAAAAAAAAATACAGAAATTAATCTTTTAAAAAAATTCATTGTCCGAAGTCACTTTTCTGTTTTTCTGCGCATTTTACTGTACGACTCACATTACGTATATATTAATTAAAAATACACACTTAATTTTATACAGTAGCTTTGAAATGATCGAGTATTGATTTGGTTCAGATATAAACGGATTTAAGGGTAATAAAAATTAGTTTGAAAAGAAAAAAATACAATGATTTTGATATGAAAATAAAATCTATATATGTATTATAAAGGACAAACATATCTGTGCGTAACGCTGACGTTATTTTGCAAATGACAGTACTTTGAAATCTGAAATGAAATTTAGGTTTTGCGATTTTCATGTTACGATCGTCGTCAGATTAAAATTCCGAGTAAAATTAGAACTACATTTAATATTTTTGTTGAACATTGTCAGAATTCTATTTCAAAGCCCCGTGATCGGGGTATGTAACTCACAATTATGTGAGTGGGAAACTGGAAATTCTTTTAATCCCTTCCGTTTAGGTTTAAAATGAAAGTACTAAGTTTTATCCCTCGTACTAGGTGAACATTAGAAAACATGTACATATTTATAGTCAAAAACACTTTAAAAATTATCTTAACAATATCTCAGAACAATTTATTCTTTCAAAAACACTGTCAATAAAAATTTCGTAGAATTTGAAATTTTTAATAAAATGAGTACCCACATTAATATTTTTGCTGAACATTAAGATCGCAATTCTATTTCAAAATTTTGCCTTAATCGGTAATCAAGAGAGAGACAGAGTTATCTATCCACCCTGCCTCCGTTTATTACATACATGTATTTTCTTTAAGTTGTTGAGGTCCTCGCGATGTTTCTGCAATTATGTTAATGCTTCATTTTGTATATTTTGGGGATTATAATTTAGTAGTAATCGAGAAAGAGGTACATAATTGACAGCCGTTTTACATGCCATTTTCCAACTCATATCGTCAACCTTAAACCTTAGTTTAAAAAAAAAAAAAAAAAAAAAAAAAAAAAAAAAAAACGTAAAGATAATACTTTTCAACATTCCGAAGGTTTTAAAATTTTATGAATTGAACTTGAGATGCTCGTATACTAGTCGAAAATAATTTTTATTAAAACCATCTTAGTCCGTTTCGTAAAATATCGAAGTTTAAAATCGTGCTACTGGTTGACCTATAATTCCTCTAGCGACAAGGAACATGTACACTCATTTGTTCCCTCGCTCCTCCCCACTATTTTCGACCTCCTTAAATGTGATGCATACGCACTGTTATTCACTATATATGTCAAATTAAATACGACGCATAATTCATATACAATATCAGAGATCATAAGCAATATTTCCCATCATTTACAAATTATTTTTGAAATATGCTAAAAATCATGAAATAATGCACTTTTTAAGTTATCTATTTGTTCGTAGCGGCAGAACCGCACCTAGTAGGCGGGGAAACTTAGTACGTTTATTTCTGACCTATGTCGAAGGTATTAAAACAATTTCCAGCTTTCCCGTATTTAATTCCTAATTCGGCCTTTTTTCCCCTTTACTACAACTGGGCTATAATCTGTAATCAAGAGGTTAAGCCATAATTCTGAAAATATCCAAAATAAAGCCTAAAATAATTAAAAATCCTCAAATACCTCAATAAATTAAAATATATATATATAAATTAGAAACAGGGTGAACTGATAAGCTCGTCTGTTTTGGCTTCAAGCACTTGATTAACGATTTAGGCAAAACTTTAAATTATAATTGTAAAAATTCAACAAAAATAATAAGTTTAAGTACACATTTCAATCAGCATTTTAACCTCTACAACATCTGTATTGACAATGTTTTTTTTGTTAGTTTTTTTTTAAGTATTGTTATGGTAATTAATAAAAATGTGTTTTTTGACTATAAATCTGTACAGTCGTGGGAAAAAAAAGTAAACACCCCCTACTAACTCCTCAGCAAATCATCGTAGAAGAAAGTTACTGGTATCGAACGATTGGAAATAAAGTCTACTTTTAAATGATGTATATAAAATTTTCTTAGGGGTCATCTACATATTAAAACGAATCCAAACTTCATTTTTTTCTATGGCAATGCCCAATTTTAACGAGATATTTCAAATCTTCCTTTCAAACTATGCCTAGACACCAAATTTCAAGTCATTTGAATGATAAGTTTTTGAATTATAAACATTCAAAGTTTAGTGCTTCTAATGTTAAATTACATTTTAATATTTTTATTTATATCTCCCGAAATTATGCTCCTAATGTGCTAATTTTTTTTTTTTTTTTTGTGGTAATAATACTAATATACCCAAACATAAATAAGCTGAATTTGAAATTTTTATAATTTTATGATATGAATTATGAATTATGAAATTAATATTCGAAAAAATTATGAATTGCAACCTACAATTTTTTGATGGATTTAGATTTATTAAGTCCTGCTTTATGGAAATTCAAAAATTTCACATTTTTATTCCAAGTAGTTTTCAAATTATGCTTAAAAAATGGCAAAAGGATGGTTTAAGGGGCCGTCTATGATGGAAGTGAGTAGACATTTTGAAATTTATTCTGCTGTACTGTAATCTAACACGCTTCATTGACTCCTTGAGTGGCGCTTAAGGTGCCTTGATCAAGGAAGGTGCTCTCTCGGTGAACAATCCAGTACGGAACTTCAATTTGGATACAGCCCTTAAAATAAGCACGTTTTAAAATAATTTCTCGGAAACTTATGGTACGAATTGCATAAAAATTCGTTTTTAGGCTAATTGAAGGGTGTAGAGTTCTTTTATGCTGTCAGAATTGGGTACTGCTATTGAAAAAAACAAAGTTATGGTTCGTTTTAATATGTAGATGGTCCCCTAAGCAAATTTTATATACATCATTTAAAAGTAGACTTTATTTCCAATCGTTCGGTAACAGTAACTTTCTTCTACGATAATTTGTTGAGGAGTTAGTAGGGGGTGTTTACTTTTTTCTCCACGACTGTACAGTGTACATATCTTCAACAGCTCGCCTAGTAAGAGGGGGAAAACTTAGTACATTCACTCTAGACTTAAAGTAAAGGGATTAAAACAATTTCCAGCTTTCCCCTAATTAATTCCAAATGCGGCTCTTTTTTCTTCCCCTACCACTGGTCTATAAAGAGTTTTAAAGTCTAAAATTCTATGTGCTCTAAGTTTGGGGGGGGGGGGGGGAGGGATGCCAATTTCGAGTGGGAAGAAAAATCTTGATTATTTATTGTGACAATAAAATGACACAGAGCAGATTTTTTTTTTATTTATTTAAGCAGTTTTAAAGAGTTTTTAAACTGTAAGTACTATTACTGTGAGAGGTGAAGAAAACGGGGAAACGAAATTTTGAATGTGAAATTCAGATAACAGCTTAATGAAATGAATATGATGGAATGAATAATTAATGAAATTTAGGACTGATTATTTATTCACTATAAAGTAACAAACAGAATAGAGCAATTTTTTAAACCTTTAACTGATGCTACAGAAATTGTCACATAACTGTGAGACCGCTCCATCGAAAGATGAATAAAAGCCGCGATAAACTCATAGGATGTTGTTTTTGTACTAAACTTTTTGCACAGGAGTGTTATAATTAAAATTCACCTATTCAAAAGTCTCTGGTATTAGTACTAAAGTTTCAAACGAAACAAAATTTCAGTAGTATTTGTAGATAAACTGAAATTTGCAAGTTAAACTGTCAAAATTGAAAAAAGCGGTCTGTGAGAACGGTAACATCAGTTAAAAGTTTAACCCGGGAGAACTCGCTAGTGAGAATGCCCAATTGCTTTTCTTTTACTTTACATTCATATAATATCAACTTTTTTTCGGTTGGCTTCGTACTTTTATTCACAAAATAGGTAAAATAATTGTAAAACATTATGAAATTTTAATTAAAATGAAAAATGATTTAAATAAGAGTCTTAAAAAAGTACGAATGTGAGAGAAAATCTCATGCAGCGAGTTCTCCCGGGTTAAAAAGTTTTAAACAGTTTAAACTTTGGTATTGTGGAAAAGGGAGCAAAAAGGGGAGGTAAAATTTCAGAAAAAACAATGGCGGTTTTTTTTTTTTTTTTTTTTTTTTTTTTTTTTTTTTTTTTTAAATCAGAAATGAAAAGAAAGGCAGAAGTGTTCCACTTCCGATTAAGAAATAATATGATAGTAAAGCACGTTTAAGGACTTTTAAAAAATTTTGTATGAAAATAAGCACTTTCAAGCACAAAAAATCCTTTTGAAAAATGCAAGTACGTTTAAGAACCGTACGAATCCTGATATATTGAAAATTAGCCGACTACAGAGTAGTCCCTGCACGGGTAAAGTTGCATCCGACACAAAACCGAATGTTATACTTAAGTCAACCCGCAACTCGACCCGAACCCGCTAAAAATATTTCTTCGATCCGCAACCTGACCAGAATCAGCCAAAATAATTTTCGGCAATCTGCAACTCAACCCAGACTTATTTCAACCCGAACCCGAAATAAAAGGAAAGTGAATCATGTTTTATTGATATTATGAAATGTAATCTACAATTACATCTCTAATAACAATTTATGTTTTATGTAGGAAAATGGACAAATGTATATACTTTAATTTTCAAACATATGTGGGTATCATTCCCACAAGTATTTGAAGTAAGGACAGCTTGTTATGCGCCATCGATATTCACCATCATGGTTGATCTCAATGGCGCTTGGTGACAAGTTGTCCTCAACATCACAATCACATGACACACTTAAGTGATGTAGGGTAGGTGGGGGGTAAAGTTACGCACTTATTAATTTTGATTCTTAACGAATACATTGATCTAAACTTATGTGACGACTGATTAAAATGTTGTATTAAAACCTTAGGCACGTTCCACTATCAAACGACATTCTGTCAAATTATAATTCCGTGAGAAATTGTAATTTTTAAAAACATTGCTCTGCGTATCTTTGCCCCATTGGTTGGACTAAAAGTACGCAGTGCGTATTTTTGCCCCATTACGGCCGGCTTTTGCCCCATTTTCACTAAAAGGAATGAGTAATGTAAAAGCATTAGTACATTTCGATAGTATTTAAACTGAAAATTGTAAACTAGACCATGAAAAAAACAGCTGTCTGTGAGATCTCAAATAGCAGTTAACCTCTAACTGTTGTGACAATTTTTTTTTCATAAATGCTGTAAGTGGTCTCCGAGACCTCTTAATCATAGATTGAATAAAATGGTTGACTGACTCATAAGAGGCGGTTTCTGCGCTAAACTTTATGTAAAGGGCTATTATAGTAAAATTTCCCACATTCAGAAGTCTTCAGCTATACTTCTAGTTTACCAAACAGATAAAAAACTAACATTAATTCTTAAATTGAAAATTACAAGTTACACTGTGAAAACTGCATATTGCAGCGGTCGGTGAGACCGTTAACAGGAGTTAAATATTAAAGTTTAAAACAAAAGCGATTCATGAAACAAGAATACTGATTTTTAAAAGTAGGTAGGTAGGTAGATACCTACGTTCTATATAAAAATAAAAGAAAAAACTTAACTAGAAAAAGGAAAATGTAGTTTACTAACTTATATTAGTTAAGTAGCTATTATATTTTATCTAATACAAATTTAGAAATTGTGAAAAGCTTTGCATCTAGCTAAAACGATAGGGCAAAGACCCGTATCTTAAACATGTACGTATCTTTGTCTCAAGACGGATGCGTATTTTTACCCTATTTCAGTTTTTTGCTTAACCGGCTACGTATAAGTATAAACAAATGAGATCGAGGTAAACTATGGCATTTAGATGCCAAAAAGCTTTCGATCACCACTGAATTTTTGGATTTGTAAAAATTCCAGATATTGTCAGTTAAAGAATAATGTGAAATTTTAAAAATATTAGATCAAAATGCGAAAATTTATACTTACCTCATTTTCTTACCACAAATTGCTATTTTTATCTAAGGTTTAAACAAATGACTAGTACACTTGAAACCAAACTGCCACCTATTGGTCATGATAGCCGAAATGTTGCTATGAAATCAGCCGGTGCGTATTTCTGCCCCGTTCGTATCTTTACCCCTACCTACCCTATATCTCTCTCTGCATGAGAAAGTAAAAACTCAGCATTTTATCGCTCAGAACCTCGCGTAAAATTAAAATGCAGATGTTTATATTTAGGTTTTTTCCAAATCTTGTTCAGATTTTCACAAAAAGTTTGAGCAGAACAATTTTTCAGATAAAATAAATACATATTTTAATATGAATGAGTTATTATTCAATTTACTGCTTAACCTGTAACAGATGTCACAGAAATTGTCACATAACTAGTGTGAAGTGGTCTGTGAGACCGCTTTATCGAAAGATGAATAAAAGGCACGATTAACTCATAGGATGGTGTTTTTGTACTAAACTTTTTGTACACGACTGTTATAATTAAAATTCACCTATTCAAAATTTCTCTGGTGATAGTACTAAAGTTCCAAACGGAACAAAATTTTGGTAGTGTTTGTAATTAAACTGAAAATTACAAGTTAAACTATAAAAATTAAAAAAGCCACGGTCCGAGAGACCGGTAACATCAGTTAAAGGTTAAGAAATAAAAAGTATATAAGAAATGTGATAAATTCTTTTTATTTACGGCACAGTTAAGAACCATTTATTCTTATAATATTTCTGATAGTTTTAACACACATACGCATGATACATGTGTATAAATTGAGAAGTGCCCAATATTCAGAGTTAGAAGCATAGGAGAGTGTGGAGGAATGGGACACTTTTTACAAAAATAAGAAAATGAACTTTGTTTGACACAAAAACAATATTTCAGTTTATAGAATACAAAAGGAAATACTTTCTAATGTCCTTCAACAATATAGAAAAATCATTTTCAGAAACAATTTTATAATTAAAGAAATTGCAAGTTTCAAAATTTGCCCCATGCCTAGTTTTTAATCCATGCTTAGACCCATGCTTGAAGGCTTAGTTTATATTATGGATAATATACAGTATAATGTTCCATAAATAGGGAAACTATTGCATCTATGCATAAACAAGTCATTAATATTCAGAAAGTATAAAAAGTATATGAAGCAAAATCACTTCTGATTCTTGAAATAATCTTTTACTTTACACAATTGAAATCTTATGCAACTTTTTTCAACTGAAGATTGGGCTACCATTGCTTCATCTAGTGTGCGATTGATGAAATGTCTAGAATGATCATATTCAAAAATTTTTATTACTACCAAAACAAAAATAAATTTTGCATGAAAGTAAAAGAATATATAAATTTATTAAGTTAAACCAGCAATTTGCATGTTCTCCAACATAAATGAAAAACGGTGGAACTTCAAAGGATCACTTTTTGCTTACTAATTGGATTTATTAAGAGAATAAACAAAAACACAGATTATAAAACATGTAAGCGGGGTGGAGGGGTATGAAAAAAATTAAAATTTTTATTGTTTAATTTTTTTTATATAAACAAAAAACTTTGAAGTTTGTCCATTACTGGCATATCTGCCCTATACCTAGATGCTTATCCTGAAAAAAATATTTTGGACATTCTTT
Organism: Maratus speciosus; assembly: GCA_963932465.1. Taxonomy (NCBI): domain Eukaryota; kingdom Metazoa; phylum Arthropoda; class Arachnida; order Araneae; family Salticidae; genus Maratus; species Maratus speciosus. The sequence goes on along the minus strand of OZ010789.1, from coordinate 506,898,449 downwards.
TGAAAAATCAGTCAAGCCGAGCCCGACACACAAGATTCAAAACCCCAACCGACCCGATCCGAACCAAAAATGTAAAGTAACCCGACCCAATGCCGGAATCTAGTACAATAAATGCCGATTACTTGGCACGACTCTAATATTAAGAAAAATAATTTTGGTATACATTTTAAGTATTCTGCGGAAGAATAGTGGAATATTTGGCCTTCATTACCAGTCAAAGGGGGAAGTACTATTCATTGCATCACTAATTAAAAATAAAATATATAACCTGCTAGCCATATTGCAATAAAATTTGTTTTATTACATAAAATATTAGAAATTGCACGCATGTAATAAACACTGATGTAAAGAATAGTCATTTGACTGAAAGAAATATTTAACAAAAAAATAATAGGAAGATTACGCATTAATGCCTGCTAAAATCATGTAACATTATAATTCGAAATCACACAGTCTTACCGTGTAGTTCATTTTTACTTATTAGGAATCAAGTAGAATGGAAATATAACAAAATTTAACTCATAAAGAAATATTTACTTACATCCTAATTTGAAATCATAATCAAGATGGATTCCTTGAACACCTCTGTAGCTGTGTGAATAGTCATTACGTCACCATTGAAGTCTTTTGTCATTGGCTGACAGGTAAAACTAAGATTTTTCATGGATTTGAACTATGCGAGTGGTAAATATTATACCCGGTTACAGATAAAATTAATGTCTGTTTATATCATGAAGTAATAAGAAAATTACAAAGATGTCATATCCGCACCGGGGTACCTAATTGTCGCCAACATAGATTATTTTGCTTGCCATGGTAACCCAGCTATTGTTGTTTATTTATTAATAAATTGTTTATTTACTTTCATTTTCTTTTAAAATTATATAAATTGCTTTGTTCTATAGTTCTTAATGAAACCTTTTTTTTATTTATTGCTATTCCCTTTTTTAAAGTAATAGAACATAAGTTAAAAACAGACATGCAACTGGTATTCAAAAACGATATTTTCGCCAAATTGGCGTCAAAAACAGATCGCACCAAACCAGGTGCGTATATGGCATCTGTGCCAAGAAAATTATCGGATGATACTGTTTTATATGTTTTACAATGATACTTGTCATCAAAGGTGGGCGAAGAATTGATCATCTGGAATATTATTCAGTCTTTACCACACAAAAAACAAACCGGTTTACAACAAAATGTGCAAATGCATTTACTTTTGCACAAAATTTCTTTCTCTAAAAAAAGCAAATTGATTACGAACCCGATTACAGAACATAACCTTTCTATCTAGTTAATTTTTGTACTTTTTAAGAATGAAAATACATATTTCCTGCTAATCATTACGGCATTTTCGAAATTCATAATTTTATGTGCATATTATTGACATTTGCTATCCATTTGCTCTTCAAAAGTTTTTTTTTTTTTAATTTTAAATTGAAATTTAAATCTTTGTGTTAACGTGCGCAGACGATAAACCGTAAGCACTGATAATATATTTTTTTAAATAATAAGAATTAATACCATAACACAATCTCATTTTATTTCAACATCAAAGCGTATCCGTTTTGTAATTTCCATATATGACGTCACTTTTGCCGTCTTTACGTACTTACTCAAAATTCATGCACCTTGTATTATTAAAAATACTTGAAAATTTCCGTTTTAATCTTTCAATTAGAAATTAAATTATTATTCTAGGTTTTTATTTTTTGGCAACGAAAAAAGGAAGATGCTTAAATTTTATCGGAAAAATGTCAATTCATTGTGTATGAAAAATAATGAAATTTTGGATTATTAAGCAAAATATTTGAATAAAATAAATTAAACATAACCTATGTTCATTTCCGGGTTGTAATCCATCTATACCAAAAAATACAAAAGCATTAATTCATCCGTTTAGATGCTGACTCCATTCAAACTTTCGGGCACACATTGACATTTATAATATTATAAGGATACAATTTATACATACCATGTAATATATTAAAATTTATATAAAATTACAAATGCATAACACAGCTTAAAACGCATTTACAGCAATAATTGCTCACAGTCAAGAATGTAACCGAATATTTATATTTGTCTCTGTAAATGAATTATGGCAACGTACTCGCACTACTTCCTGGTTTTCGTCCTATTACTTACCGTTCCATCTCCTAGCATCCCGTCTAACTTACATTTCTTTCGCCCTGATCTAGAGCGCGTAAGTGTAACTTTTTGCATTTTCTTGATGCATATACAGCTTGCACTAACTTCAGAGACAATATTTGTAGGTTTTTCGTTTGTTAATAAACACCTGTCACTTGGCGGAATGGATTTTAAAATATCAGTTTCATTAACATTTTAACATTTTCGAGCTTTGATATGAAGTGATACAGCTAGATACGAGAGCCAATGAGATTACTAGTGGAGTAATGACATAGCATTACAATAAAATTTTGTTGCATCTATTATTTGAACGAAAGCGAAATTCTTCCCAATGTTTTTAAGTCCTGTCTTTTACTATTCGCCACTTACGACTGCAAAATGTGTATTCTACGAAATAACTGATAGTTGGCAAAGATACGGCGTGCATTCGTCATCATTCGTGATATCCAGAAGTTCCACATATAGATAAATTTCCTTATGTTTGAATTAGTTCAAAATCATTAAAATACACTACAAACAAATTTATCCCTATGGATTACAATGCAATGAAATTCTTTAGCACACGATACACAATATACCCACAATATACGCACAATAAAGCACACGAAGTATAATTTTTTGTGGTCTCTACTAAGGTATATTCTACATCAAACAATCCATTAAGCATACGTCAAATAGAACTTGACACATTTCGTTTCAATTTTAACAGAAGATGCCTATATCGATGGTAACTAGTATCCAATATTTCAAATAGTAAATCGAAAACTTTTTTTAATTTAATGGAAATAGCTATAATATTATCCCGGTAGAACTTCCGTGATCAAAATAGACAGCTACACCGGTAGTCTTCAGTGAATTACGAAACCACCTGTTCTGCGAGTAATGGTGATATATATAAAAGTTTGAGCGAAGCGAAGACGAATACACAACTCAAAAATTTTTGGTCACTACTTCGACAAACAATAAAACCTTTCGCCAAGCATAACTCAAAAAGCACTTGACAGATTTCGTTCTAATTTTCCCAAGACGTACTAATTAGAGTGAAAACGACACTACGTTTCATGTTAATATTTGCGTTTTGCTCTTTTTAATTATTTGAATTATTGTGTTTAATTTATTAATTAACACTAGTATCTCATTTACACCGCCTCGCAGTAGGAATAATTAAAACTGTGATTCCAGAAAAATCACCCAGACTAATATTTTTCAGGGAAGGCCTTGTATATATTGTTCCTTTCATTAAATAGTTTTCGTTAATGTTTTAAAATATAAAAGTGATAGTATGGTAATTATTCTTTAAAATACATTATGTATTTATTTATTTCTATCAATCTATCTACGTACTAGTATATCATAAAACATTAAATAGATATGATTTATACAAAATATTTTTCTTTTTTATAGGTCTTGGGTTTCATAAGTTAGAAGGTAATACGTTCACAGAATTCTGTTTCAGGTTATTTTGAATGTCTTCACTGTACACCGAATAGAGATGTAATATGATAAATAGTAAAACTAAAAATGTCCAACACATTTTTTTGCATTATTTGTGAATTCTTGAAATTCATGGTATAAAGTTAAGTTATAAAAGACAAATTATAAAATTTAAAAATGTTTTAAATTTTCAATTTAGGAATTTAGTAAACAACTCTAAAAATAAAGATTATTATTTTAACTAATGCTTTTCTTTAGTATTGTGTTATAATGTAACAATTCTGGTCAAAAATTCATGACCCCGTGCTAATTGGTATAAAGCAAAGTTGTAACAGAGAGAGATGCACCGTTCGATTGAAAATTGTGTTTCCTTTCCGAAAATGCAAGCAATGTTTGAAATAGGGTAGACTGCATAATTGAAATTTCTAATGATAACACCCACTTTTGACAACTTCCTTGAAACAAGACAAACCAGAAAGAGATATAGTTTGCATTCTTTTAATTAAACCTCTATAAATTTATGAAAAATAATGTTTTAGGAATTTCTCTAAAAGTTTAAAGGAAAAAAAAAATCTAAAAATGAAACGTGCATTGACCGTGCACTTAGTTATCAAAAGTAAATAAAGAATTTGAAAATAGAATAGTTGTATATAAAAAAAAGCTTATTTTATGCGATGAGAAAATTCCAAGACTTTTTTTCAGGCAAGTTCGAATATTTTCTTTTCTGTGGATGCTTTGATAACAGATGAAGGTGTCATTCAACTGTCGAAAACTAAACATGATTTACATCTCAAAAAACTAATGATTCGAATGGGTTGTAAACTTACTGGCTCGTATTTCTGATTATTGTGGTTCGTTTCATCAGAAGTTAATTCCGATCAGTTTACATATATATATTTTAATGAGATTATTGCAAATCATTTTACATAAAATATCTTTTTAAGCAGAAAAAAATGCATGTTGGGCTATGTTTGTGCATCTTAATCGTGTCTCAATAAAAAAAATTCAACTGGGTTGAAGATATAAATTAAAGTTTGATATGTAGATTCAACATTAGCATTCTCAATTTTGATCTCATGGAACAGTATATATTTTTTTAGAAAACTGTAAATAAAAATCTGTACTAAAGTTACAAAAATTTTTCTTGGAAACTGGGATTTCCAGAACTTTTTATGTAACAGAAACAACAAAATTTCATGTACCAGATACACTTTTGCACCATAAATCAAAAAATAAAATTGTAAGTCTACTTTCAACATTAGCATTCTCAATTTTGACCTCATGGAACCGTACATTTTTTTTTAGAAAACAGTAAATAAAAATCTGTACCAAAGTTACAAAATTTTTTCTTGGAAACTGTGATTCCCAGAACTTTTTATGTAACAAAAACAACAAAAATTTATGTATCAGATACACTTTTGCACCGTGAATCAAAAAAATTGTAAGGTTACTAAAAATTGTTAAGGAAAATGTGATTCTAGAACTTTTTATATAGCTGCAACACGAGTTACAGATAAAGTTTTTGTTAGAATTCTGTAATTTTAGTAGATTCTTTTGTAAAGCTACAGATTAATGTAGCTTTACAAAAACTAGTTCTGTATATTTACATCTTTTTTTGTACTGTGTAGAGATAAAATTTTACTAAGCATACAAATTTCTATAACTTTACATCTATAGAATTAGAGATTTTTTATTTTATTTTATTTATTTATTTACTTATTTATTTATTTATTTGTACAGTGTACACCATTATAGGGCCCCCTTCGTCAAAAGAACTTAAGTTGTCAAAAGTAGGTGTAACGATTTAAAAATCCCAAATTGGTACAATATCAATGAATAGAGAACTTTAATTTCAAAATTTGCATTCATAGTCTCAAATTAGACACCATTCGCTGGCCGTTGAGAGGTATCTCTCACATCTCTATGAGAAAAGTTCGTGGTGAAATAGCATGGAGGGGTATGTTTTTTCTTTTCAGGACTGTATATTGCACACATTAAGAAATTTAACTTTTATTCAAATAGAAGATTTTTTTTAATATATTTCTATATTATCATTTCGCTGAATTTTCTTTCCAGTACATTCTAAATTTATTCTCCCTATTCATACTATTAATTACGAGTGCTAATTTAGAAATTTTCCAAGCATATATAATTTCGCACTAATTTATTTGAAGATTTTCTTATGTAAATCTCATTGGGTTTGCTTCCAAGAGTTTATGTAAATGAAATAAACGCATATAATGTCAATAAATAAGACATATTTTTGATTTTATTTCTCACATATTCAAATTTTCAGTGACATGATCATTACTTTCATTTATCTGACATTTTACACTACGATAAAATTACTTTGCATGAATATGTTTTTTATTAATACTAACTTTTTTTTATTTAATCAATTCCGACTCTTTTTATATCATTTTATACGCTATTTTACGAATGAAGTACTGAGTTTTGTTCTTATCTGCTAATGTACGAAATTGTGATCTGACAACAATTCGCTATTTATACATTTATTTGTAATATTTACTAATAAACATGTATTTTACTTTTGTAGAAACAACTGGATAATCTTTTACGATTTACTTCGAAATATCAAATTTCATTTTAAATGTTTGCGTTATGTTTAAATCTGTCACTAAAGTTGCTATCATGTATTTTTAAAATTAATTATGATCCGTTTTCTTCCTTGACAGCGATATGGTTATTAATTAATTTTCTAATATTTGTAATACAGAATTTAGGTACTTGGCATATTTTTTCTGTAAAACGAATTTAATACAGTCAATTTTAGATAAACTCGAAAGATGTTTAATTTCTGAAAGTGTTCCATGAAAGCTACTGCAGAATTGATAAAAATATATGGCTTATACAATAAATACGGTATTTTTTCCTCCCCGTGTGACATGAGAATTCTTATTTGCTGCACCTCATTCAAAAAAAAAAATCTTATAAAAAAGTAGGGCAAAACATTTCAAAGAGATTTTGTCATAGTATTAAAGTCTTGCAGTTAATAGTAAAATTGCATAGTTTTCATAATGTATTGTTTCATGATTTCATAAATTTAAAATACAAAATCATCATACAACGGTTTTATACGGTATCCATTAAAATCAGAAATACGTATCATGCGCAGTCCCATTTCCAAATGAATTTTGAAGGCGGAAAACTGCGAGGCAAATGCAAGAAAATAAGGCAGAAGAAACCGTTATCTACACTAATAAAAGAAACTTTCTCTCGGTCTGTGTGTCTATGTTTCCGCGATGGCTAACAAAATATACCACACGTACAAGGCTGAAAATTTAGGTGAGGATAGTCCAAGGAATGTCCGAATTTATCTGAGACTCAGAATTTTAAATTTCGTATAATTAATCGAGTTAGTAACTAAAAATTCATCGACAATGCATACTTTTTTTCTGAAAATCGGAATTACACCCACGCATGCTCAGTTTGATGCAATCTTTTTTTTCCATTATCTGAAAATGAAACATCTCCTTTCATTTGAAATCGCAGACGATGGAATTTTCTAATTTTCACTAATTTACGAAAATTGCAAAAACTATTTTAGGTATCAATTTGAAACTATGTATACATACGAAAAAATTTCTAAATACCAATATTTATATTTTAAAACATTGGTCGGCCATTTTTATTAATTTTTGCAAAAAAAAAAAAAAAAAAAAAAAAAAAAAAACTGACGAAACAATTCAAAAATGATCTGGACAAGGATCGTCATTCATTAAAAAATTAACTAAAAGGGATCTTCATCCTTCCAATTTCACCATTTACTTACCTAAAATGAAAGGAAATAATTGCGAACTAATCAAGGAAAGTAAATATAACTAAGATATAGATTTGAAAACCGCTAAAAATAGGTATGTAATACTTAAATGTGTAAACGGGAGAGGGGGATTGTAGATATTAAAAATGGAACAAATTATTAGAGAAAACTGAATACCTGTAACCACTTAATCATTAATACAAGCAACTTGCTCCCTTTTAATTCGATCTTCTTTGCTTATGGGTCTCTTTCTTGATATATTTTATCCATCATTTTTTTTTTATTTCAGTTAATACTTTGGGCCCCGTCGGGTTTGTTTCGGAGACCTTGAAATTTTTGTGAATTATGACTTTTTCATATCTCCATCCTAATTGTGCCTCCTATCAATGCATATCTTTAAATTTGAGATTTAGACTCCTCTTACGGGGTTTCTACCATCATATTTTTAATGTGGCCCCAGGGCCCCTATTAAAGCATCCCCCCCAATTTTTGCGCATTTCTTTAAATTTGTATCCTATAATTATTTCTTTAAGTGATATGAACTAGGATCTTTTAACGTTTTTTATTATAGGGTCATGTTCTTAATTATCAGTGGCCTCCGTTAAAGGCCTCCACTAAGCGCCTGTTAAAAATGGTCCGTTTTGCTGGACTTTTTTTCCTAACAACTTATGAGGTTTTCCAGCTACTATATAAACTACAAAAACATTTTTTATACTTCAGCTATTTATGTTTTTTAATAATAATCTCCTTGTTGGAACGCTTTGTGTAGTCTCTTTAAAAATAATCCGATTCTCTTCCAGTTTTCTTTAACATAGCTCTACCGTTCTCCGGCTGGTTTATAAACTACTAAAAATACCTTCGGATCACAGATACTACATTTTTCGAAAATTAATCTTCTTTTTCAGCTTCAACTTATGTTTATTCACAACAAATATTACGAAGTACCTTAAAGATCTAAAGCGCTAAATAACCCTTTTAACAAGTTTTTATCTTGGAGCTTTGATCTCAACTAACAGTTTCCCCCTTTAAGACCCCTACAATAGCTACCTTAAAATGGTACGATTCACAAGCTTTCTTTATCTAACAACTTCTTAGATTATCTACAAAAAAAATTTCAGATATTAGCTACCGCCATTTACGATTATTAATCTCCTTCTTGGGCCCTTAGTGCAACTTCTTTAACAATGATTGAAATTTTTTGCAATTTCTTTAACATATAACTAGGGTACTCGGATTATTTTAGAAACTACTAAAATTTTTCTTAGACAGAAGCTACCTTCTTATTAATCTTACTTTTATGCTTCAACTAACGTTTACTAACTACAAAAACTACACAAGGAGTTAAGAGCTTGTCCACAAGGGTTTCTCCCCCTGGGTTCATTCAACTTAGCTTGCGATTAGCTACTTTCGGCGTTCTAATAGTTTATCTTAGACTTCAGTTATGCCCATTTTCAACATTAACGACACATTCTTTTCTCGGATTCTATGGGGCCGATTTCAACGAAATTTGGTTCTTTCAATTCAGCTTATGATTCTCTTCAGATTTTCCTGCGCGTTCTGAGCACGGCTGCTATACGGTTCAGTAGACAACTTGCACCGGTGTCGGAGGTTCGTTTAGAGATGTTTGTTTAGAACATACTGCGGAGCACGCTAGGTCTACGCTGCCGATGACCCATATCAAAGGTTCATTTTTAGTTTTGTTTTGTTTTCCTAAATATTAAGTGAGATTTTAAGTATTTGTGATTCTTTTGGAAAATTCGACTTGGCTGGGCAACGTCGGGCGGGTCAGCTAGAAAATTCTAAAATACGAAATTAAGCAGAAATATTGTTAAAACAACTGAATAAAAAAAGTTATTAATATTATATATTTTTTTATTCTTTTTAATCCGGTTATTCTCGTATTTTGAATTTTGAATAAGGGATTATAAAAACTTTTAAAAAATTAATAATTAGAATAATTTGATGATATTTTAATATTATTTTTTAAATTTCGTATTTATTAATTTTTTACTATGAAATTACTTTTTCCGAGCAATAAATACAAAGTCAATTGTTAGGAACTGGGTTAATACTAAGGCAATACAAGCCTTATTAATATAAAGACAAAAAAATACTCTAAAATTCTAATCACTGTTATAGATTTTTAGTTACTATAATTAAAAGTTCAGTTTTATTTGTTTATTTATATTTAAAAAAATGTTAATCGATTTCATTTTATTTTTTAAATGATTTAATTATTCAATGTAAACGCATGAAAATGAATTCTCAATGATTACGAAAAATTTATTTCGGATGAGTTATACACGACATAAACAGATGAATCATTCTATGGAACATGATAGTTTTTGTGCGTAGAATTTTACTAAACATATTTAATACAAAATAATTTATATTAATAGCCAGATTTCATTGATTCCTATTTTGTGACTTATGGAGATGGCCGCATATACGCTTCATTATTTGGTGCTTAATTTATTTTATAAGAATTTAAAGGCAATTCCATTAATAATTATGTGATGTGTGGATACAACTATAGAAGATAGAAATACATATTATATATTGTTTCATAATGTCAGGACTATTTCGTGTAGGACATAAAACGCGAAGTAAATAACTCCACAAAAGCTTTACTTTCATGAATAAAGAAATATTTTAAAAAAGTTAAATAAATATTGTTGCATTTGAAATCGTGAACGGCGATAAGTAAAATTCACGACCCTTTCTAGTTCAGTGAAAATACTCAAAATGAATGACAAACCAAAATGTGAGATCCGCGGTTAGCAACCAAAAGTAGAAATTTGTACTTTCTGACTCTGAATAGTTTTATTAGGTGAGAAATGCTACTACATTTTGGAAATTATTGCACATCATTTTATTATAACGGACGATACAGAAAGTCTTCTAGCAGTAATTCAAAGACAATTTATTTAAAACAATTAAATATATTTAGGGTGGGCCGAAATTTTTTTTTTTCTGTTTTTGATTCGCTATACCGCGGAAAACTTGTGTCTAGGGTAGCTTAGTAAAATACAATAACAAAATAAATAAATTTTTACGTTTGGCGGTAGCGCATCGGGCATAAAATTTGAGAAAAAACACGATTTTGATAATTTTTCTAATAAATGGAAATAAATCAAATAACTTATATAACAAGTAGCTATAGATATATTTTAGTAGAAAAGAGTATAGGAATGATAAATAAATGAAAAAAAAAATAAATACATTTCGCAACACATTGGCAGCGGATTATGTTTAAAAAAAGGCTTTTGTTTTTAAATGGCAAATTTTCATTGAAATAAAAACTACTTTTCTGATTGTACTATTACCTGATCTGATTACCTTTATCTGATTGTACCTGAGTGTAATTTCACTTTGTAATAAAATATAGTCCTTTACTTGTCTTTACTATCTTGTGGAAGTTTGAAATAAGATTTGCTTGAAAAACTAGGCAGTGATGATCCCGAGAAATGTGTCGTTCTTATAAAAACATCTCTGGACCCTTAGACTTTTTATGATGCCTCGGTTACCAGCTTCACACACTATTCTACTGTTTGGGATTGACATGGGAATTGGTCAAATTTCCACTGGGCCGCTGTTTTACCTTTTGACCTTAGACCAAATCTCTTCGTTGGTGGCTCTTCTCAGAAAAAGGTGGTGGTGAAAGTGCAGTAGAGTTCCAGTGAATCATTTCGATGTAGTCTGCAGCTAGTAAAATGATTTTGGATGTTTGAAAACACCTGATTGGCTTTCTTTTACAAGCTAAGTTTCTAGCCTTTATAATTCTTCTGAAACATAACTCTCGTATATGATCCCTTTTATCTACTATCATAATCAAAAGCAAATTTTCTGGATTGGCAAAAAATGCGTTTCTCTCAGTTACTGGTTCAATTACCTTCAGTTAGTTTTTAGAGAGGAATTTTGACGATTTTATAACTTTCAATACATGTTCCGGCCCATTTGTGAAGTATTTACTGTTTTTAAATACTTAACCATACAGGTACATAAGACTTTAGGAGAAAAGAAACTATAATCTAGTGTTCGTCTGTTGGATTTTCGATACTTAAATACAACTGGAGGATTCTGTTCTCCGTCGTTACCAACCTTGAGTGGAAAGTGTGCCAGGCTCAGAACAGATAAATCTTCAGGACAGCTGCCTGCTTTTATAGTACAAATAATGTCCAGTAAGTACTGCTGAACTTTGTTTAAAGTTTGCCGGTCAGTTCTGGAAATTCACACTCAACACTGTTAAATTTACCACTGGGAGTTTCTCACATTTCCTGAGTTGCGTGCTAATCGGACTAGTGGTTTTGACCCAATCGTTTCACCATCTAAAGTTTGAAACAAATGCCGGAATGGCAACTCATTGAAATGTAAAAGGCATACACCACCACCTCTCCCTACTGTAGTGGTCTTTTAACTTCTTCTTCAATGTGAATAACACTGGTTTTCCACACCGTATTAGTAACAGTAGCATCACATCCAATCACATTTTTTTGTTTCCTTTACGTCCACACTTCCAATTTTATCAATACCATGCATTCTTTGAAAGTACAAGACTTTTAGTTCAATGATGGGTATATTTTTTGCTTTTTCACAGTTACAAATAATAGAGACAGGACACTCACAAACCTCAGGCACCATTTTACAATTGCAGTCTAATGTCATTTTCACATACACGCAGCGACATCAAACAGTAACAAAGATTTTTTTTTAAATCTTCAACTCTCTTTTTCAACTTTTGCTTTCCCTTATCACGCTTAAAGGACTCCATAAGATTACGATAACTGTCAGGATATGTATTTGTTAACTGAACAATTCTGTAAGGCGTTACTGTCAGTATTGAAGCTTTATCAAACACAGATTTAACTTTTGGCGTCACAATAATAGAAACGTGAGAAAAATTAACGGACCTGTTGTTTGATTTCAAGTCTAAGTTGTAATTTTCATGGAAGCAACACTTGAGAACGTCTTCATAAGTTGGAAGTTTATTCACCGGTAACACTTTTGGGTGGCGAAATAACGGGCAGTTAAAGTCACTGCGAGTAATTTCTTTGGAAACAGCCATAACACAGCGATCGAATCACTTATTAAGCGGTCATTAATTAAACTAGTCTTTAAGAAACGCGATTGAAACGCACAAGAAGAACACACTGCTAATCATTGCCGGCAAAATTCTAGAGATCAACTCACAGAAACCTTTGTGTCATAAAGCACACGCATGCGTATCGCACAGTGTTTTGTAAAGCGTCAGTACAAGTAGTGTGGACGGGCTCCAATTCGCAGCAGGGCTCGTCACATTGGACTGCTACCAGAGTAGAAGGACTCATAATACAGCTTGAATGCGTCAATTTAAGAATATTTTAATTGCTTTGCACTACCCTAAATAAAGTAATTTTCTTTTTTTTTATTATAATGTGCTTTTTGATCTTTCTTTTAAAGACTTTTCACCATAGCAGTTTTTTATCTTTTTCGTTTATAGCTTTAAAAAATCGAAAGAAAACTACTGCTTTTTCAATAAATTTTAAATATTCAAGAGCGATGCGCTACCGCCAAACATAAAAAATTATTTAATTTGTTTTGGCATTTTACTAAGCTACCCTAAATCCAAGTTTTCCGCGGTGTAGCGAATCAAAAAACAAAAAAAAAGTTTTTTCGGCCCACCCTAATATATATATTCGAAATAAATGTAATTTACGTACAAAGGAAGCTTGAAAGAAAACATATATATTATTGGTCAAAAAATTCCTTTATCACATTTAAAAAATGAAAGCAGGTGTTAATAGAGAAAATTGTCTGTAACCCCGGTTCATTAAAATAATAATAAATAAATCATGTACTAAAATAGATAAAGCGGGAAAGATATAATTAAAATTGAAATCTAGTTTTTCATCAACAGATTTCAGTTTAGCGTCGATCTACCGCTTTTTATAATTACTATGATCTTATGAATAGTCTTTCGAAATCACACCACGGACAAATGTCAAATTTGAGTAAATATGATTTTGCGCAAAAGCTTCCTTTAAAAGTTTTTGCGGTTTTCACATCTATTTTAAAGAACATTGTAGGCATGATGACAACATTTTAAATAGAAGTTTAATGTCAAAAAGAAAATAAAGATTGGTATACATTTTAATAAAATCATGCTTGAAATTTATTTAAAACTCCTGAAAAGTCACTACTTATCGAGCTACTGCTTTCAGACAAATTTCATTCGAAAACACATTTTTTCCCTTTTTGGATTATGAAGTAATTTAAAATATGCAATATATATTAAAGCAATAAAAGCGAAGCTACATCGATGGTCATTGCTAACATCATTGTAAAAATAGCTTGAGACTTTTGGAATTTATTCAAAAAAGAAATACTATGCTATGGAATCGACTGAAAAGACCGCAGTAACAGAATAAAGCTTTGTCGCTAATAATAAAGAAAAATTCTTACTTTCGACTTCACTAATATTTTCTTTTTTAATTTAAATACAATCATTTTCAGGACTAGAAGGATCAGCGTAATAAAGAGTTGGACAAAATCCATCTTAATTCAGAACAATATGCGAAGTATATACATTTAATTATCGTGTACCGCAATTGTTTTATATTAGAACAGTTATTAAAAACTATTTAACTCATATAAATTAACTATGAAAAAAATATCCACATAACACTATTACGAAGATTAATCACGGCCAATAATATGGTAAATAGTTATAGTTTTAAAATATTCTACTCATTTTTTGGCCCTGGAAAGATATTAAAAAAAATTATGTCGATAAATTATGTAGGGATAAGAGGAAATAATTAGTGTTACTTGTGCCATTTTTTACAACAGGAATTTTACGACATTTTATTGTTGTTCTTGTTGAGTTTGTTGCATTTATTTCTTTGATTCAAACTAATTTATATTTGCCTTTAATTTTTTATTCCAAAATTGTTTAAGGGATTTTAATTTATCATTATCTCAAAGAAAAAAGTTGATTCTTCCTGTTTTCCATGCTGTTAGTCTCAGATTTAAATATTTTGCAAAATTTCATTCGCTTTAAATTTAAACTTCAGAAACATTTCCTGATTAATTCAGTATATAGAAATCTCTGATAGTTGAGGGAGTCTCGTTATGTTGAATTATATTTACACGATAAAACGATAGTAAAAAAAAAAAAAAAAAATGATGACATGTTTTGATTCAAAAATAAACTTTATTTTGCGTATCACAATAAATTTAAGTGTTTATTAAATTTAAAAGTACTTTTATATATTATATCTTAAATATATATGAATGACACAAAAACAAAAACCAGTACTATATAAAAAAAAAAAAAATATTTCTAGTATTAAGGTTCACAATGGCTTTCGTCTAACCGTAGCAATTTGGCTAATCATCAAAGAAAACTACAGCCGAATTAAAATAATGTTATCATTAAGAAAATAGAACACTGAGTTGTATAGAACTCTATGGAATTTTTTACAAATTCTATAGACTAGCTTTTCTGTAGAATACTATTTATATATAGTTTTGAAGTGTTCTATAGAACAGTTTTAATAAAGAAAATAATTTTGTAGAAATCTTGGAGTTCTGTAGAATTTTTTTACAGAACAGTTTTTCTATAGAGTAGTATAAACTTAATAGAAGCTCTATAGACTTATATAGATTTTTCTTGTTATTTTCATAAAAAAATAGTTTTTGGTCTTTTAAAATTTATGAGTACTATTTTATTTATACCTATATATTGAAAGGGAAAAAAAGCTAATACGTCTTTTTCATATAATGGTACACCATAGATTTAATATGATTATAATTTAATTTTAATAGATTGCTGTGGTGAATGTAACAGTATATCAGTCGAACTGTAATTTAAACGACGGTTATTTAATTTGATTATGACTCATTAATTTCTCATATTTTTGTAATCATTTATTATTTTGTTGTTAAATTTATAAAGGACATTCATTTAGTTTGATAAACCTTATTCACTTTAATAATAACAATAGTAAAAAAAAAAAAAAAAAAAAAAAAAAAAAAAAAAAAAAAAAATGATGACATGTTTTGATTCAAAAATAAACTTTATTTTGCGTATCACAATAAATTTAAGTGTTTATTAAATTTAAAAGTACTTTTATATATTATATCTTAAATATATATGAATGACACAAAAACAAAAACCAGTACTATATATAAAAAAAAAAAAAAAAACATTTCTAGTATTAAGGTTCACAATGGCTTTCGTCTAACCGTAGCAATTTGGCTAATCATCAAAGAAAACTACCGCCGAATTAAAATAATGTTATCATTAAGAAAATAGAACACTGAGTTGTATAGAACTCTATGGAATTTTTTACAAATTCTATAGACTAGCTTTTCTGTAGAATACTATTTATATATAGTTTTGAAGTGTTCTATAGAACAGTTTTAATAAAGAAAATAATTCTGTAGAAATCTTGGAGTCCTGTAGAATTTTTTTTACAGAGCTGTTTTTCTATAGAGTAGTATAAACTTAATAGAAGTTCTATAGACTTATATAGATTTTTCTTGTTATTTTCATAAAAAAATAGTTTTTGGTCTTTTAAAATTTATGAGTACTATTTTATTTATACCTATATATTGAAAGGGAAAAAAAAAGCTAATACGTCTTTTTCATATAATGGTACACCATAGATTTAATATGATTATAATTTAATTTTAATAGATTGCTGTGGTGAATGTAACAGTATATCAGTCGAACTGTAATTTAAACGACGGTTATTTAATTTGATTATGATTCATTAATTTCTCATATTTTTGTAATCATTTATTATTTTGTTGTTAAATTTATAAAGAACATTCATTTAGTTTGATAAACCTTATTCACTTTAATAATATTCTAATTTTTATTTAAATATTTTAATCTAAAGTATAAAAATATTCAAACAATTATACATCATGTTTAGCAAATAAAAATTTATTGTACTTTTAAATATTTTTCACTGTACTAAAATACAGTTATTTAATATAACCTCGCCTCCGATGACGTCAGGTTAGCGAATTTTAACAGAAATCTGAAATGAATTTTAGCGCGATTTACGCTGTAAATCTAGTTTGCAGCTGTAATTAATACCACCACCAACAACAACAAAACAACTAAGTAAATAAATAAATTCTTTTTTTTTAATGGGCACATTTTTCTTTTTAAATCTGGTTTTCTACGTTACAAGTGGTTCTAATTCACACAGCTGAGAATCACCGTAAAACGCAAATGATGTCTATTCGGGTTTAATGATTGGGAACGCAATTCACAAAAGAAACAATGTTGAAATAGTTTAATAAGAGCTTGAAAACTGTCAACGACCATACCATCCTGAAAGTATCGGTGCACATCCTATCACTAAACAGAAGCAGCGTCGAACGCTGTTAGTAATAGGGAGAAAGACTACCTGGAAAAGCTTCGTGTAGTTGGCGAAATTCGAATATTTTTTTCGATTATTTTTATAGAAACCCTATATTATTTCATAGATATTTTTATAGAAGCTCTATAGACTTTTATAGATATTTCTGTAGATCTTGGTTAAACTAGCTTACAGAAAAGTGGCCGAAATTCTATAGGATTCTATAACACTTTTCTTTATATTTTTTTGATAGAACTCCATAAGGAATCTTTGTAAAGTTATAGCAATAGATACGTCGAGAAACACTGATTCAAATTCGTTCTTTTAACTCTTTAACGTTCTATCTTTTTCCTGTCTAATGTGTGTCCCAATTTTTTTGTAACTATTTTTAGAGTAGTTAGAAATCTAATTTGAAATATGTTACATAAACTAATAGACCAAGTGCACATTAGATTTTTAAAATCTATAAAAAAAATTCTATCGATTTGTTTCTACATAGAATCCTGATAGAAAAACATGACTTAAGTCGGTATTATGGATAACATACGAGCAAGTTAATAACAAACAAACAAATTATTAAAATTTATAAAAATACTGAATTAGTTCGGAAAAATAATCAAACAAAAATATAAGTTGTTACACATAAAACTCGATCGTTCAATACATTGAGTGTCGTTTAACGTGAAAAATAATAAACTTTCGCCATTTAGCGATTTAAATTTTTAGTTTTTGTTGGAATGTTATTCCATATGAAGACATGAATAAGAATTACCTCATTGGAAAATAGTAAAAAAAAATAAAAGTTTTAACTTTATGTTTTGATGTATTATTCAGTAGAAATATATTCTTCTTTGGATAAACAAAAAACATTTATTTGAAGAAAAAACACACTAGAATAATATGCTGCACATAATACTTATAACACTTCACAATATAAAAATCAGATGTATATTCTTGAGATTATTTACAAACACAAATATAAAAACACTTTGAATTATGTATTGAATATCAGTTGTTGCAGTTTTTAGTGTACAATATTATTATTCCTTTGGAATATTAGTGAATTTTGAATCCAGTAGCATATTGCTAGTCATTGCTATGAGTCATGGAGGAACACTAACTGTTCTGAGTCTCTGTGCCAGTAAAACAACAAAGAAGATTGTACGATGCTGCCATCTAGTGGAATGTTCTTGAAACAAAAGAGCAAATCTCTAACACTTTTCTTGCTAAGTGATACCTTTTGCCGTGATTTAGCGCAATTGCCGTCGACAGCAAGGACCTTGCTATGAATAGGGTTGCAGTTTTACTTTTATATCTAATCGTTCAATACATTGAGAGAGTCGTTTAACCAGAAAAATATTAATTTTTCTCAATTTGGCGATTTCAACTGTTAGCTTTCTCGCCAAATAAAATATTTTGACGTGATTTGGCCCAATGGCTATCGGCAGCAAGAAGATTGCTCCGAATACTGCAGCAGTTTTCCTTTTTTATCTAAAACTGTAGTTTTTATGTATTACTGTGTATTTTGCGTAAATTTGAAAATATGGTAATCAGTTTCTTTTCCGATTTTACTTGATGTAATTAACCACAATAAATGCCTAAGAAAAAATTATTTTTTGGCTTCCACTAATTTAAACTTTTTCTAATTCACATAAAATTGTTTTAAGAATTAATGGTATAAGCGCAATGAACAGTTGAACACAATCCATCTTATTTTGAAACAACCTTACATCTTATTATCTTATTAAACAGTTGTTTTAGATTAGAATAGTTAATTATAAAATAAATTAATTTGTATAAGTAGAACATGAAATAAAAAATAAAATATCATACCAAATATCCATATAATGCTAATACAAATATTAATGACGACCTATATTATGAGTATTGAGTGTTATTTTTAATACTTTTTTTTTTTTGCCTGCAATAAAAGACATTAAAAAAATTATTTTTGTTAATAAATTACGTAGGGATAATTGAGTAATATTTATCGCATATATAGTCATCAAATCATGGACAGAAAGTTAAAAGGGAAAAAATTATTATGATTGCTAATAGAAATCATTTTAACAACTTAACTTTTGTGGGCTTTTTTGCATTTATTTTTTAATTTAAACTAATTTATTTGTCCATAAGTTTTCGCTTCAAAATTGCTTATAAAAATATTTAATTAAACGTATCTCACAATAAATTTTAATAAATTTGAATTTTTCAAAATTTGTGGCTATAATTTTTTGTTAAAATATTTCGTAGACATGAATTCGATTTTAAAATAGACGTTAAAGAACATGCTATTACTGATTTAATTTAGAATTGATTACTATATTATTTTCTTTCCTTACTACGTTAAATATACGCTATGATAATGTACTAAAAATTTTATAAGCTTTTTATACTTTGTTAATAAAAGCAGTGATAGAGCGGTGGCGCAGCAGTTGTGCGATTGTCACCACTAAATTTTAGTAGTATTCATCGAATTAAAAAATTTCAGAAATTCGGTCCCGAAATAAGACGATGAATACAATTAAAATTTAGCGATGTCAATTGATTCTCTTCTGCTACACTGTTCCATTACTGCAAAAGGAAATCTGACACAGATTAGTTGCATATTCAAAAACAATATCATTAATGCTAATACTGATTTTTTTTGTTATTATAATTAATTCTTTAGTTTTTATATGATTTTTTTTGGTCAAGTGGAAAAATCTCTAACCGATTTCTTTTTATTTTCTGAACGATGTAATTAACCAATATAAATTAAAATAAAAAACGAAAAAAAATATTTCTTCATATCCCACATTAACGATTTAACTTTTTGTAATGCACATTTTTTTAAAACTTATAATCATTAATTTAATAAACAGTTAGACCAAACCATCTTAATTGTGAACAACATGCAACCATTACATTTAATTATCTGTATCTATATTTGAGGAAAATTAAACAGTTAATTATGAAAAAAATAAGTCACATAAATAAATTCAGAAAATAAAAAAACAAATTGAAATAAAAATATTTATATAATGCTATTAGAAAGACTAATAATGGTCAATATTATGAAAATTAAATTTACAAAAAAAAAAAAAAAAAAAAAAAAGCGAGAGAGAGAAAATTAATAACTTTTTTTAACCATTCTTCAAAACACATTTTGATGCATTTTTATATCAAACTAATACATTTTAATTATTGTAAGGTTTTATTTCAAAAGTGCTTCAGAAAAAAACTTCAATAATAAAACTACTATAAGAAATTTTTTAAAATCTAAATTTTTATGCCATAATATTTAGATTAAAATATTTAATTTATTTTAAACATACATAGAACATAGAACATAAAGATACATAGATATAGAACATTCTCTTATTGATTTAATATAGCAAAATTTGTGAAATTTTTGTTTTGTGGAATTAAATTTATGCTATAAAATGATACTAAATATATTGATGAGGTTTTATATCTAATTAAGAAATGCATTTGTGTAAAATCTTACAATAAAATTATGTGTTTATTAATATTCGAAATAGTTGAAATTAATATCTCTAAGGTATGTGATCTAAACTATGTAAACATAAACCAGCACTATATCGTAAAACGATAATCTGAATTAATCTGTTTTTTAATAAATAAAACTAGTTTTTCTTTATTTATCTGTTATAGTTTGTTTAATGTTTATTAAATATAAAAATCGCTAACAATTTCTTGTTTATTTTTTACATGATGTAATTAACCAGTGTAAATGCATAAAAAATATTTCTCCATTTTCAGCTTCAGTAATTTTAACTTTTTCTAACTCGCATGAAATCGCTTTCAGAATTATTAGCACCCGCGTAATAAAATGTTGGACACAATTCATTTTAATTAAAAAAAAAAAACTTGCGAGCATTACATTTAATTATCTGATGCCGCAGTTGTGTGAGATTAGAGCAGTTAATTATTAAACAAATTAAATTGTGTGAACAAAATATGTAAAAGAAATAAAATATAAAATATATTCCTATAATTCTATTACGAAGATTAATGACGACCAATATTGCAGGAATTAATTGTTGTTTTGCTAATACTCCTTTTTTTGCGTTAAATATATTAATTTTTTTTAATAAATAATGTAGGGAAAATTGGAACTATTGAGTGCATACTTAGTCATCTAACGACGGGCAAAAAATTACAAGGGAAAAAATATATGATTATTACAACTTAAGGGCATTTTTTATTTAAAATTAATTTATAGCATTTAAGCTTACAATTCAAAAATGTTTAAAAAATTCTTTTTTAATCACTATCTCACAATAAATTATAATAACAATAATAACAGAATATTGTTGCTTTTTATGCCGTAAATTGTGTATTATATGTTTCGCTGTACTGAATTCACTTTATAATTATACATCAGTAACATTTTCTTACCAGCGTAATATACATTTTTTAAAAATAATTGTTTTATGAAATTACATATACACTTCATAGCGATAATAAAATATATTGAAGACAGTTTTTGATTAATAAACAAACATTATTTTGAATTTTACCAGTAAAATTGTGTATTTATCAAAGTTAAAAATAGTTGAAAAATATATATCTATACTAATATTATAAAGAAATAAAGTTTGTTTATTTGTAGGAGGTAATCTCTGGAACTACTGAATTGACTTCAAAAGTAATGGTATCAAAATGATGGTTTTAACCCCTGTACGAACATAGGCTATATCTCATGTCCATGCTGTTATCCCAAAGGGGTTGCAGGAGCAAAAAACGCTCTAAAAATGCGTTTTATGTGTTTCTGAAGGGCCTAGAAAAATGAAATTTGTAATGGTAGTTACTGATAAGATATAAAAGAACTTTAAGAACATTTCTTAAAAAATTCGAAATTTAAAAGGGGGGAAAATGTGCAAAAAGGAATCTTTAAAACGCTGTAAATGTCTATTTCTACCCAATCTGAGAAAGTACCTAACCGATTTCAAAAATAATAGCGTCAAACTGAGATCCTTACGCCAACATAGGCTATATTTTATGCCGGTGCACATGCACAGCGCAAGATTTTGCAAATCTAGCGGGTCAAAATTCAGTTTATGAAAATTATTCATATTAAGATAATAAAATTGATCCTACTGGAGATAAAAGGGTTCTCTATTATGAAAAAAATATGTTTTTACCCATTACATTGTACAATTTACTTCATTATTATTCCATCATCATAATCATAATAAAAAGGTATTTAGTCATTTTCATACGTTTGCATTTGCGTAGTGTTAAAATGATGGTGTTAGCCCCTGTTCCAACATAGGTTATATCTAATGTCCATGATATTGCCTCAAAGGGGGTGCATAAGAATAAAACGCAGAAAATACGATTTCTGTGTTACTGAAGGATCTAGAAATATGAAATTTGGCATGGTAGTTACTTATGAGATATAAATTATCTCTAACAACATTTCCTAAAACAATCGAAATTTAAAAGGGATTAAAATGCACGAAAAGTGTTCTAAAACCGTTCTAGATGGCGATTTCTATACGCAATCTCAAGAAGTATCAAAGTGATTTCAAAAGCAATGGTTGGAAATTGATGGTTATAGTCCTTGCTCCATCATAACCCGTAAGGCATGGTGACGTTACGGCGACGTCGTTGTGAAGTCACACTGTGACTTTGTGACCGTCGATGTGACGTCACGTGACGTCGATGTGAAGTCACAGTGACTAGAATGTGAGGTCGTTATGGCCGTTTTAGAGCTCATTTGTGACGTCACATTGTGACCAATTTGTGAAGTCACGGTGAGAACAATTTGTGAAATATGTGTCATTTGTGACGAAATTGTCATTAACACTGTGATGATTCTGTGACGACAGTGAATATGTTGTGAAATCACATTGTGACAATTTTGTGAAAATTGTGTAATTTGTGACGATTTTGTCATTAACTTTGTGACGAATATGTGACTACAATGACAATGTTGTGACAGCGTTAAGATGCAATATATTTATTGAAAAATGAAATCGCTATTCGAGTTCAATCAATGCACCATGGCAATGAAAGCAGGAATGATTATGAGTAAAAAAAAATTCTGAAGTTCACAGAAAAATTTCTGAATGTTTTTTTCACGATACTTTATTGAAATTTACGTTTTTTTTTTTCGAAATCCTTCGGCGAAATTCACCTTATTTGTACGATTTATTGACAAAATTTTATGTTTTTTCACTATCATTTGACGAATTTCGCTTTTTTTCACTATGCTTTGAAATTCACAAAATTCACGTTTTTCTCCAATCTCTTGACGAAATTGCGATTTTTAGATGAAATTCACGTTTTTTTCTACGACCATTTCAAGAAATTTAGATTTTTTTGCGATCGTTTGACAAAATTCACCTTTTTTGCGCGATTTATTTACAAAATTTCGCCTTTTATGTGGTCTATTGATGAAATTCGCATTTTTTGTACAATCTTTTGACAAAATTTGATAGATGAAATTCGCTTTTTTTCCTCGATCTTTTGACGAAATTTGCATTTTTTCGCGATCCTTTGACGAAACTCACGTTTTTCTTCAATCTCTTGACGGAATTGCGATTCTTAGATGAAATTTACGTTTTTTTCCACCACCTTTGAAGATATTTAGATTTTTTTCGCGATAATTTGACAAAATTTGCCTTATTTGCGCGATTTATTTACAAAATTTCGCCTTTTATGCGGTCCATTGATGAAATTCGCGTTTTTTCTACAATCTTTTGACAAAATTTGCTATTCTTAGATGAAATTCGTTTTTTCCACGATCTTATAACGAAATTTGCATTTTTTCGCGACCCTTTGACGAAATTCACGTTTTTTTTTCAATCTCTTGACGAAATTGCGATTCTTAGATGAAATTCACGTTTTTTTCCACGACCTTTTGAAGAAATTTAGAATTTTTTTCGCGATCGTTTGACAAAATTCACCTTATTTGCGCGATTTATTTTAAAAATTTCGCCTTTTATGCGGTCCATTGACGAAATTCGCGTTTTTTCTACAATATTTTGACAAAATTTGCTAATCTTAGATTAAATTCGCTTTTTTTCATTATCTTTTGACGAAATTTGCATTTTTTCGCGATGCTTTTACGAAATTCATCTTTAATCAATCAAGTTATTCTTTCTTTTCTATAAACATCACAGCAAGTATTAAAAACTTTTGAGAGTAAAAGAATAATTAGGTAATATTTTCTCATTCTGCTTTTGCAATAATAAATTTACAGCAAATTGGAGCTAACAACTACAGTATTTACTCGCGTAATAGTCGCACTTTTTTGCCAATTTTTCATTGTGAAAGTCTAAGTGCGACTATTATGCGGGGAAATCTACTACACAATATTGTACACTCTAATGCTAAAACATTACTGGTATAAAAAAACACATTATAATAAAATTAGTAACTTATCATATGTTTCCAAAATATATGCTGTTTATTAAATACCATTTTTGTTTTTATAGTAATATTTTCATAGACGTAAAATTTACAAATAATCTTTGTGAAAACTTTGACAAAAAATTCTCATAATAAATCACTTTCACTGAAGGTAGCAGTACCACTATTGTAATATGAATCGGTGTATGAAGAATCTCCGTCATTCCATAAAATGTCATCTTTGCTTCCGTCCAAAGCGTCGGAGATTAATAGTAATATTCCTTTGTACAAATGCAAGATGAGCTGGAAACCATATTTGCTTGTTTTGTTGTTTGTGCCACTAATTAAGGGTATATTCGAAAAAATGTTTTTCCACCCTCAACAGCTTGAAATTTTCTGAGACATTTTCAGACTCATTTTTAAAAGTAAAAACATGAAACTTGCTAGGAGTGATTTTTGAAGACATGTTTAACGTGCCGTGTGATTTCATTTTCAGCTCAATTAATTACAATTTGATTTTTAAACAATTATTTTCTCAGTATGACCCTTTTTTTCATTCCCAGATTGCACGCTTCGGAAAATTCGGTTCAAAACGCTAACTTTGACAGCGTTTAATACAGTATTTTCTGCATTTATCAAAAAATTGAGAAGCACGGCACATTATGTAGTTTCTAAATAAGAGAATTTCCCAGATTGATACTTTTGAGAGCAAAAATGAATTTTAAAATGAATTAGAAAATAAGCAGTTTGGATCGGAATACAACCTTAAATTATATTTATTTGCTGTTTTTATTAATTCTGCAATTACTTACTATTCAATCTAGGCCATTTTTTAAAGTTGCAGTACCCTGCTCTTTTTAAAATGGGCGAAATACATCCCCTTTTTTTAAAGTGAAATTCACCTTTAGTTGCAATCAGAAATTTCTTCTAAAAACTACCTCATACAACAGTATTCCTAAATCAGTGTGTCCAAGACCTTGCAAAAATTATAGAACTTTATTTCTTCAGAAAATACAAGATATTGTTAAATCATGTCGTTATTTAATTGTATTTTTCAATTTGTAATTCATAAAATCCTTAAAAATTAATGTCACTTTATTTATCATATTAACAAATTATATACTTTTTCTTATAGCATTACGAAGCACATTACTATATTACATTTACTCATGAAGCTCTGTCATCATGCTCTGTTTTTATGAACTAGCATCTCTTTTTAATGCATTTGACTAATAACACCAAAAGCATTTTTATATGAAAAATATCAATTATTTATTCAAATAAAGTTTTGAAATTCAATAGCGATACTTTCATATAAGCAACAATCCAAGAGTTAATAGTCGAAGAAATCGCCAAAGATTTTACTACCTACAGCAGTTTTTTTTAAATTATTATTAATATTCTAATAGTTTTAATAGTTTAAGCGAGCAGTTCGATTACATGTTTATTAAATTTGTGTTTTATTTATGAACAATGTTTGATGACGTTTATAATTTGTTATAAAGGTTTTAGAATAACGTGTGGTGAAAATTTTATATATACAGTCTGTTACAAATGCAGGTAATCATATTTACTTTTATATGACACAGTAAAATAAAAAATAATGAAAATAATGTAAAATAGTTAGTCATTTTTATGTGAATAAAGTATAAAAATTCAAACCATAAGCAAAAAATAGAAGCACACATTGGTTCATTATTACTATTATTATTTTATTTACAGGATTAGATGATAATCATAAATAACAAGCCCCCTTTAATCAGTCTGTTTTCTAATAGGGTGTATAGTAGGGTGGGCCGAAAAAAACTTTTTTTTGATTTTCGATGATGGGTAGTGCGGAAAAGTGGCCACTAGTGGCACCAAGTTCACACAAAAAATTTGAGATTTTTAGGACAATTCCTATATTTGCCGCTTTTGGCTTGAAGTTTTGCTAAAAGGCTGATTTTTGAACTTTTTTAGCAAAAATTTTAAAAATGTTAAATTAAACTTATTTTAATCGTATTTACTTGAAAAGGCATATTTAATGTTTCAAATGTATAAATAAGCTCTGATAATGTATTATATAATTGCTATGTGTATTTTACATTAGACGATTTTTATAGCCTTTTCGCGTTTAAGTGAGCAAAAGTTGCATGTATTGTTTGAATCTTTCAACGGTTTCTCTCTTTTGTCTTGTTTATGTCCCTTGGTCTTCCCTATTTTTTTCGATGTTTTAAAGGTCATATATTTGGGTGACGGACAGCAGAATCCCTCAGAAATAGATCTGGAAGGAGAGAAGGGGGTGAGGCGAAAACTTAAATGAACGCAGTGACTCATCGCGATGTTGGGGGAGTGAAGGAGGAAATACAAGGGGGGAGAAAGTGCGATAAGGGATGCTTATTATTTTCAGTGCTCAGTTTCCCTGAGATATGGCAGACGCACTGTGAGACAGGAATATGCGTTTAGGAGTGTTTGGCTTTGAAGGGCCAGGTTCAAATTCAGATTCAGTCGAACTGCTTGCTTGAAAGCTCCCACTACTTGAATCTTCCAACAATATAACTGTCTTCCATCTGGATCTAACTCCACTTGTTGAAGGCTTTGTCGCAGAACCACTATTCCTCGTTGAAATTGTATCCAATTTCATTTTCCGCGATATTTTCTTTGCAAGAGTTTTGCTTGTTTTTAAATCAATATTTCTGATAAACATTTTTCGAACAGTTCTTTGATCCTTCAAGAAGTTCACCTCCCGATGTCGAACTTTACATCTGATGTCGCAGCTACAATTGTTCACCCTCTACACTTACAAGCTGCAATGTCAAAGAGAGAGGATTCCGCATTTCGTACGAAATCTTCGCGGATGGCCTTGCCTTTAACGCCCGTATGATTACAAGATTTCTCCAATGATCTACACTCATTGTAATAGTTTTTAATCTTTCCGTTAATTGTTCGTTGATAAACCACTGATATGGAAGATTTTATCCAGATTTCGGAAACTTTTTCACCTACCTTTTTAATAATATCATCCACTGATTGAAGATAAATATCTCGATTTTCTTCTATATTGCTTCGCAACCAATAGTAGTGGCGCATGATGTCAGCATTAGTTGGCAATTGCAAGTCTTTCAATTTGCACGGTGCCCCAAAATGGCTACTTTTCACGTTATCACATGTCTTTACATGATCATGAATTTTCGCACTATCCATTTTTAAACTCGTCGTAATAAAACGCACAAAACACAGTAAAGGTACGTTAAACGATCCAAAAAGCAATGTATTGCACGAGAAAAAGGTTTTACTTTTACACTGAACAAATGTCACAGGGAAACCGAGCACTGAAAAATAATAAGCATCCCTTATCGCACTTTCTCCCCCCTTGTATTTCCTCCTTCACTCCCCCCAACATCGCGATGAGTCACTGCGTTCATTTAAGTTCTCGCCTCACCCCCTTCCCTCCTTCCAGATCTGTTACTGAGAGATTCTGCTGTCCGTCACCCAAATATATGACCCTTAAAGCATCGAAAAAAAATAAGAAAGACCAAGGGACATAAACAAGATAAAAGAGAGAAACCGTTGAAAGATTCAAGCAATACATGCAACTTTTGCTCACTTAAACGCGAAAAGGCTATACAAATCGTCTAATTTAAAATACACATAGCAATAAAATAATACATTATCAGAGCTTATTTATACATTTGGAACATTAAATATGCCTTTTCAAGTAAATACAATTAAAATAAGTTTAATTTAACATTTTTAAAATTTTTGCTAAAAAAGTTCAAAAATCAGCATTTTAGCAAAACTTCAAGCCAAAAGCGGCAAATATAGTAATTGTCCTAAAAATCTCAAATTTTTTGTGTGAACTAGGTGCCACTAGTGGCCACTTTTCCGCACTACCCATCATCGAAAATAAAAAAAAAAGTTTTTTTCGGCCCACCCTAGTGTATAGTATAGATATATTGAAGTTTATGCGTATAAAATCATTCAAAAAGTAAAATATTAAAAGTGTCTAGAAAAAAAAATAATGAAATATATTTTACATTTTAGTTTCATTCATTCAAGTACATGGATATGTGTTTTAAAAATTAAAATCTTTCAATATAACCAAATTTAAATTCTCACTGGGTTGCATATTTTCTATATTTGTCAACAAATTAAGACACCGGTTTACTTTCAAAGCTTTTCGTTCATAATGTCTAACTGAAAAGTTCTTACCAGCTAAGGATATCTCTTTATAAATTTTTATAACTTTTTTCACATCGAATAATACTCATTGACACTGATTTTTCACTCTTAATACTACATATGTATGATATCCTTTAAATAGTACTTCTCCATTATGTAAAAATTTCCTATTTCTTCTAAATAGAATAAACAATCTTCTTTTCTTCCGAACATATATTAATTTTTAAATAAAAATGTGCAACGCAAATTGTTTGAGACAATCAAAAAATTTTATTCTATAAAAAGGCCTTTTTATTTAGTACGTTAAATACATTTAAATATTTGCTAATTATGTTAAACTTTGATTATAATATTTTTATATGTCATTTTAAAGTTTGAGAAAACATGTGATTTTAACCTATAATATTTTAAAAGAAAACAAATCTGATTAAAATAAATTTATATAATTGATATTAATCATCAGATTAAAATTGTTGAGACAGTTATTTATTTCAATAAATTAAATAATAAATCTACTAAACTGTATTAGGTTAATGAAAGGTTTATAAGAAAATAATAAAAGCGTTATAATTTAAAGAAAATCAAACTCTGGAATAAAATATTTTTTCATACCTTTTTTTTTCCCCTTAACGTCATTCTTTAAATTGCGATGTAATCCATGTTTTAGGAAGAACAAATTTTGGCAGTAGAAAATATGTCAATAATACATACGCTAGCAATGATGGGAATCATTTAAACCACACCAAAGCTAGTGTAAATATCTCGAACTCATATTTTCGTCTAAAGTATGACCTTGGGATGATTATTCCTATGAATTTTTTAGGTTAAATGTTTTTATCTGACAGACTGCATGTTCATAACGCTACCTATTGTCCAGCGAAAAATTCCATCTGCCTGTTCCAAAGGTTAAACGCAATACGTTGTTTTTAATAGTTTTATCGTCTGCGGTTAGCACTGTTTTGTTTATCAAAGCAAGAACAGATGGCTTTTCCGTTTTTATACATTTGTATGATATAATATTTTTATAAACTTACTTCCAATTAAAATTTCTTGTTTGAAGAATTTTTTGATGCATTTAACTTTTTTTTATGTGTTTCAAAATAGTTCAAGTTTTAAGTTTTGTAAAGCTATTTAAGTTTTGCAAAAAAAAAAAAAAAAAAAAAAAAAAATATGAATAATTAATTACGCCATGAGTTTTACATATATTTTGTATACAGTGAAACCTCCCTGTGCAACCACCTCCATTAAGCGACCACCTCCCTCAACGACCATTTTGTCATAGAACGAAATTTATTCCCATAAGCTCAATACTAATTTTACCTGCATTCAGAGACCATTTAAGTTGAACTCCCTCCATGAGCGACCAATTTCTTTGAAGAAAATTAAATAAATTCCGCTTTTTCCTGGTCGCTTGAAGAAAGTTTTATTAGAAAATTAATTCCTGAGAGCGCATTATTCATCAAACTTCTAAAGTTAGTTTAGAAATTTTTTTTAAATATTTTATTCCGATAACTTTTAAGTGTTTAAACACCTTTGTGCCTCTTTAGGCAATGAATTTAACTCTGATGACAAATTAAGAATGGCGGTCAATAAACTGCCGTGCACTATTCTGTCAAGAAACTCTAAAAAAAAATAGATAAATTAATGAAATCGTCATTATTTGCTCCCGTCCAAAAAAAGAAAAACAAATGCATTTATTTACTGAACTTCGAAAGGACTTGGAAATAAAATCTATAAAAGATAAAACCGTAAAATCACAAAAAACGTCAATATATTCATTTTTTATACTCTGCAGTAATTAACTTATGTAATTAACTTTTGTTTTGAAACCTAAATTTTCATATTTTTTCAAAATGTGAAAAATAAATTTTAGGAACATTAATTGTTACCTTTTTTTAACAATTAAAATCTAGATTTAAACGCGACCTCTATTAAGAGACCACCTCCCGGAGCGACCAATTTTTATATGAACGGAACGTGGTCGCTTTAAAGTGGTTTTACTGTATTTTATTTTATATTCGGAAAAAGTTAAATTTATTTAAAAAATGTGAAACAAGTAGCCAAATTTATTTTTTAAGAATAACTTAAAATAATTAAACACTAGCAGAAAAATTTATTACTGAAAATATGCAAGTATTTTTATTTCTTATAATAAAGCATTGCTTTATTACAAAACTCCGTCCCTTCCCATACCCACACACAATTTATACATACAATAATTTATAAATAAAAACCATTTTCCCGGATTATAGAATGCAGGAAGAAAACATTTTCTTATTATTGAAATCTCTACAGTTAATACATTTTTCTAGATTAACCACTAATAACACCAAAAAACATTTTTATATGAAAAATATCAATTATGTATTCAAATAAAGTTTTAAAATTCAATAGCTATACTTTCATATTAGCAACATTCCAAGAGTTAATAGTCGTAAATATCGTAAAATATTTTACTACCTACAACAGTTTTTTTTTAATTCAAAAAGTTTTAGTAGTCTAAGCGAGCTGTTTGATTACATGTCTATTAAATTTGTGTGTTTTATTTATGTACATTTTTTGGTGAAGTTTTTAATTTTGTTGTGAAATATTAGTCGGAAACAAACACTGAATTATTTTTATTGTTTGATGTGGAAACTTTTAATCTTAACATATGTTTTGTTTTATTGCGAGTTTACACTGCGAGTTACACTGTGAGTATATGGTAGGGTTTTTTTGTCATATAATGAGACGTACGTTACATGTAATGACATAACAGTGACGTCACAATTTTTTTTTAATTGACAGAAAATTATCTTTTACAGTAAGTAACATGTTTTAAAGAATTTTTATAATTTTTAAAAGTTTTCTAAGAAGTTCACATATCAGTCACAGCGTGACATCGCTGAGTAGTTGCATTTTGGTCACAGTTGTGACGTGACCACAGTGACTTACAGTGACG
This sequence comes from Maratus speciosus, assembly GCA_963932465.1. Lineage (NCBI taxonomy): Eukaryota > Metazoa > Arthropoda > Arachnida > Araneae > Salticidae > Maratus > Maratus speciosus. The sequence goes on along the minus strand of OZ010789.1, from coordinate 506,867,260 downwards.
TCACAATGACGTCACTGTGACTATACATGCTATGAGGGAAGATCTATTTCATGTCGGTGTCACTAGCACCACGGGGTTGCAGGAGCAAAGATTGTCCTAAATTGCGATGTTTGCGATACTGTAGAGACCAGCAACTTGAAATTAGGTATGGTAAGATATAAATGATCTCTAAGAACATTTCCTAAAAAAATCACAATTTAAGAGGGGTGAAAATAGGTTAAAAGCGTTCTAAAAATAATCTAAATTGCGATTTCTGCGCAAACTCATGATGTAAAAAAACAATTTCAAAAGTGTTGGCTGGAAATTGATGTTGACAGTCCCTGTTCCAACTATATTTTATGTTTTTGCCACTACCACCTGGGGTTGAAGGAGCAAAAAATGTCCTACCTCGCATTTTTAACTCCTTCCAACAAAGTTGAAAAGCGTTTATGATTTCGGTTTGTCTGTCCGCGCTCTAACTCTCGTAAATATACTCGGATTGGCCTGAAATTTTGGATGTTATTAACCCTTAACCGGAAACATTAAAATCCCTTGCACAAACGGAAACTTGCCGTCTGTGAGACTTCTAAATTAAAAAAAGTGCTATAAAATTTTAAAAGGAAAATAACTCTTAATAATTTACCAAATAGTGAACTTAAACACTTAATATTTACTAGTAATACATTAACATGCCCAATTTTTTAATATGACAGCATAAAAATAAGTTTTGAATGTCGGAGACAGAAAATATTTTGAAATTACACTTTATTGTTCAAAATATAAGATTTTCGTCATAATAATTAAATAAATGCTAATATTTTTATATATTTCGGTACGATATGAATTAGAAAAAAATATTACGCACTAAAATTAACAAAATATTTAATAGTAAATATTGCAGCATGTTCTAAATATCTGCATTTTTATGCATTTTTGACAATGTTGAGCCACTTTCGTGTTCAGAATTTATATATTCATCATCTGAAACACTTTCAATATCGCTTATGTCACTTACTACTTCATCAAACAATCTCAAAGCACTTTTTTCAGTCCTTTTTTATCACTGTAGCGTACCCGCTTTGACGGCTCCTTCAATTTCAATACCCCAGAGGAAAAAATTACATAAACGGAAACATTGCGTCCCACAGACTGCGTTGAAAATAAAATAATTTTTCTTTCAATAACTAAAAATGCGCAGGTGTTGCAAATGGGTGAGGGAGGCAGAGGACCAGTAGCATAAGGATTAGATTGTGTGATAAGATTGGGGGCGTGTTCATTTTTGTGTAAATGGTAGATATGTAGACGCAACCGTCTCACAGACGGCACGTTTCCGGTTAAGGGTTAAGGTACACCATAGCACGATTCCTTTTTCAAATGAAGTCTTTAGCATGTTTAGTTCATTTACAGGGACAGTCAAAAGTGTTCCTTTACATTATGGCCAATGGAAAAAAATCGTTTCAAATGATTTTTATTGATGTTACACGCCTTCAAGCATAAAATAATAGATATTCATTAATGAAGTGCACTAAAATAAGCATGCTGAAGAATATGCGGTGCAAATAATACTTACTATTCATTTACAGTGTCACACAAAAGAATTCCGTTACATAATGATATGGTGGAGGTTGTTTCCGGCATATTTTAATTATGTTAAACTATTTCATATATATTGAAATTCATATACGTCTCTGAGGTTTACTATAAGTTATTTCATGCATAGTAAGAAGTGCATGGCATTTACAGGGTCGCACAAAATATTTCAGGTACTATATTGTGTCCGAAGTACTTTACATAAGCGATGGTTGCTCGAAATGCATTTTTAATTATGATATGCACTTTTATATTTCCCTATAAATATGCATACTATATGGTACGTATAAAAGCTATATTCCATATACAGGGCTACCCAAAATAATTTTATGCGTTGCTGAGTATGAGCGTAAATTGCTTAAAGGTGATTTTTAAAAGAGTTATGCATTTTTACGCTGAACTGCATTTAGTTTACTAAGATATGTTTGTAGAATATAGATAAAATGATATACGGGGTCACGCAAAGAATTAGATACATAACCGTGTATGAATGATAATATCTGGAGATGTGATTTCAGTTGTTTTAAGAGTGTTATAGTTTAAATTAAATTTAAGCTAATTGTTGGCGTGTAATAATGGTACTATATGTTATGGACTGTAACTGCTGAAATCAATTTTTAAAATGTTTTATGCCTTCTCTAAAATGTTTAATAAGTTATTTTATTTACCTTATTTTCTTAAATAACGAAGTTTTGTTATAGCATCCATTAAGTGTTGGGAAGTATTTCATAATCTATGCTTAACGCATGATTTTTCTTTCTTGTTTGTAATACTAAGATGTCTAAGATTTTGATATTTGGCATAGTGAGTACTTAAAAGATGTAAATGCTTTCTGAGAACCGTCGAAAGAAAATCCCAAATTTAAAAGGATGAAGAGAGCGAAAAGCGTCCTAAAAACTTTCTAAATTACGATTTTTATGCAATCTTATGAAATACCAAACCAATTAAAAAATAGTGGTTGCAAATTGATGGTGATAAAACCTGCTCAAACATAAGTTATATACGTTATGTCAGTGCCACTACCACCAGAGCGTTGCAAGAGTAAAAGAAGTTCTGAATTGCGATTTCTGAAACACTGAAAAGGCTAGGAACTTTAAATATGGCATGGTAGTTACTTATAAAATTTAAATACCCTCTAAAAACTGTTAAATTTTTTTTTAATTTAAAAGAGGTGAAGCGAAGGGAAGGAGCGAAAAGCATTCTAAAAAAGTCTTAAATTGCGATTTGTATGCAATCTCAGGAAATAGTAAACCGATTACAAAAGTAATGGTTGAGAATCAATGATGACTGTCTCTGATCCTACACAGGCTATATTGTATGTGGGTGCCACGACCACCTGGGGTTGGCAGGGACAACAAACTTTCTAAACAAGCCTTTAAAAACTTTCTAAATTGCGTTTTCTATGTAATATTAGGAAATAATAAACCGATTTCAGAATTAATATCGGCAAATTAATGGTGATAGACTCTGTTTCAACTTAGGTATTTTATGTTAGTGCCACTGCCAACAAAGAGGTTGTAGACTGTTAGACAAGAAGCTTGGAATTTGGCATGATGATTAATTTTAACATGTAATTGCGTACTAAGAACGGTTTCTAAAAAATTCAAAACTTCAAATAAATACTGAAATGTGTGTATTAATTGAGAAATAAAAACTTCCAAATTATTTTCTAAATTATTCTTTATTTTTAATTAGTTTTAGTTCTTTTTATTAATTTAAGTCTAATTTCTGCCTAATGCAGTGTAATAATGAAGCTTAGTCAAACTGTAGCTTAATTAGTAATTTTTGAATTATTTCCAAAAGTATAACTTCTTCTAATAAAAATTAGACATACGAATATCACTTGCATATTTCAACTATTACGCGAGCAAAGCCACGGCTTTTACTAGTGTTAGATACACAAATATGAAACAAAACAATGATATATCCAAAAATCTGCTCCGAGTACTGTTTTCGCTATTGTGTAATTTAACTATTTCACAATATTTCAGTGCTATTTCACAGCAAATCACTCAAATCTTTATCGCGGTCATAGTGACCGCTCCTGGTAGTTCTAGGTAGAACATTAATTTATTCGCTCATTATAAAATATTGCCAAAAACAATGATATACATTTAAAAACTAAAAAAAAAAAAAACAAACAATAAAAGTCGCGATAAGTGATTGAGCTGACGTTAATGTTTTAAGAATAGTAATTGCTTCTCAAGGACGCTATGCGGTAAAAATGACCACTCCGGTCGTTCTAGTGATAAAAACCATTTTCAGAATTATTAGTATAATCAATAGTTTGACCCAGTTCTTGTTAATTCAGAATAACATTGGAGCTTTACTAATCAATTATTAATATTTTATATTATGTAGCAGTTGTTTTAGATTAGAAAAGTTAATTATAAAATAAAGTAAGTTGCGCGAATAAAAAAATAAAAAATATATATGTATATCCAGATAAATCTATTACGGAGATTAATGAATACAAATATTACGGGAATTAATTGTTTTGAAGTACTAATTTCTTGCCTTGAAACGATATTAAAAATTTTGCTTTTGTTAATAAATTGCACAAAAATAAAGGAGTAATATTTAGCTCATATTTAACTCATGTTTAGCTCATATTTATTCATCCAACGAGCGATAAAAAAAACTCAAAAGTAGAAAAATTATTATGTCTAGCATTTCAGAAAGTTTTGAGAAAGCAAATTTTATGGTATTTGTTTGGATTTGTTCATATGTTTAAACAAATTAATTTCAGCATTTAAGTTTCTATTTTAAAATTACCGGAAACATATTTTAATAACAATTAACTGACAATAAATTATAACAGAAAATATCTAAACGTTATGATTTTGTGTCTTAATTTTTGCATTAAAATATTTTACAGCAATTGATAAGATTTAAAGATATACACTCAATAACATTTTCTTACTAATTTAACATGGAATACATTCAAATATATACATTTTGTTGAATTTGCTTTACACTATACAACAAAATCTAATAAACTTTTATAAGCGTATAGGTTTTATGAAGAAGTTCGCGTTTATTAATTTTAACTGAAATTATGCATTTATTCATGTTACATAACTTAATTTAATATATTATCTTTATTGCATAAAAATGACTCATGTTAAACCTTATTAAAATAATTCATTTTAAACATTTTAGAATATATGCGAACTAAACCCTTTTTGTAACACCTGTTTCTGCCTTTCTGTTTTTGTAACACGTCTTTTGCCTTTGGTCGGGGAATAAAATAATTTAATGCAAAGGTAATCTTGACGAAGACATAAAAATTCTGCACAAATATGTTGTCTTTGAAAAGGGAATACAATTTCGTAAAGAGTTTCTTAAAAATATATATTTATACAATGACGTTTTGTACATAGAAGTAAATAGTGCTTTAAATATTCAAGAGCTTTCTTTTACATTTTGATGTGTTTTTTAGAACGCTTGAAACACGAAAGGAAACTATAAATAGATGTATATAAAAAAAAGCAGCTTTCCCACTAAAACATAACTTTCTATTATATGAACATTTGGTTACAGTGATTACTATAATATAGTTTGTGCTACTTGAGGATTACACCGTGTTACTTTACCAAATCCTGTACGTTTGATTAAATACGCTTCGAATGCAGTTCCAAAAACATCCTTAAAATTAATATACCTATGCGAAAAAAGCATTTTCTGCATGTTGCTGCTAATAACTGTTAGAAAGAAAATTTCAAGATCCCGTAAAATGTTATATTGCAATCGGAAATGTATTGGAGAAATTTAAATCTGCTTTTACGCAAAATTAAAAGTCTTAATGTCTTTTATTAGAAAATTTACGAAAGTTTAGTTTGTAGATAGTGTCAGATAAATTTTCTATACATACGATCAAGGCTTTTTTTACCCTGTTCGTTCACATTGTACTGACAATATGAAAAAAAAAAATCCCTGTTTAATCAGCCTGTTTAAATGAAATAATATCGATTAAAATAGTTCTTGCATCATGGATACGTTGTTGCAAGTAAATGAAGAAAATTATTATTTGTAATCACTTTTAAAAAAAATGAGACCGTCAATATATTACAAACAAATCTGCTCGAAAATTCCTTGATTTGTTTTACCTTTTGAAAATTGTAATCTTTTCATAAATTAAAAAACATAGCGTAATTTTTTACTATGCCCAGCTGAAAACTGCATTGATTACTTTTAAATTTTAAATGCGATTTTCATGTTTTAGAATATTCATATTTTAAAAATTAAAGTGAAAAATACAATTAAAACTAAAAAACCCTTTTTTATAAGCATTCAATTATCAACTTTAAAATAACGTCTAATTCCATGACTGAAATTCATGTTGATCCAAATATGTCCTTTAAAATACGTTAATTTGGTATTGGCGCTGATTATTGAAAATTCACTCATCATACGCTTTTCATACACGCTTAATTGAAAGAGCGAACCAATGAATTTATTAAAAATATGTGATTTTTGCACTATTTCTTTTTTAAGGTATGCCAACGGAAAAAAAACGCTATTTAATCGATCTATTAAGGATTTCTAAATAGTTTTCGGAACATATAATCATAATTTAATTATTATTAAATTAAATCTATACATACATAATTTTAGAAATATTTATAGGTATTATTATGCAGGTATTATTATGCAGGTATTATTATGTATGTAGGTATATTTGTATTGGGTGGTTCAATAATTATTGCTCCGAGTGTGTATAAAATATTTGTACTGCGATGGTTGATGTGGAATATGGAAGCCTAATCTCTTATATGCCTGTATGTTCAATGTCAGAACCGTAGCTGCTATATTAACACATTTTTTTCGTTTTAGGTGTAAGAGGTGGCACCTAGCTTGAAAGAGGCGGGGGAGCTGGTTCGGAGCTTATGGGGATTTGTGACAGTCGATGAGACGTGGTTACATCACTATGATCTCGAGTCCAAACAATAGTAGTCACAAGTAGCGCCAACTCTTCAAAAATATTGGGTGGGCTCAAAAGTTTTGAGTAAAATTACACATATATTTTTTTCCCTTTAGTGTGAATGTGTGTGATGAGAGAGAGAGAGGGGGGAGAAGCGAATGACTAAAGATGATAATCCGAAATTAAATTACGTTTTTTCTAAGCAACTTTTAAAATTATTATAATTTAATTATAATTTTATAAATAGCTTTATTAAATTATATTCTTATAAGTTCTTCCTTAAAAATACATTAATATTTATTTTAAATAACATTGGAATGGCTAAATATTGAAAGTGCAAAAAACTAAATGTCGAGAAAAGCAAACATATTAGCCACCTAAGTGCTTTATCAATTCAAGACATCAAAACAGTTGCAAAATAGGCAGGAAATTTGTTTTTGTGAGAAATTTCGCTGCACATCCACTGAAGGGGTTTTCAGTGCTCCTGTATTCCTAATTGATCTGCTTACTATTTATTAAACAAAATTATTTTTAGAACGTTAATAAAACGAAATTTCATTTCAGCGATTAAGTATAAAAATAAATAAATTACGAATTAAATCAATTGAAATTGGGTGGGCGGAGAGATCAAATTATTGGGTGGGCTCGCGACCCATGAGCCCATATAAGTTGGCGCCACTGGTAGCCACGTCTCATCCACTTCAAAAATCTATCACAGAACTACTTCAGGTGCCCCATAAGCTCCAAACCAGCCTCCCCCCATCCCCTCTTTCAATCTAGATGCCACCTGTCACACCTAAAACGAAAGAAAATATGTTAATATAGCAGCTACGGTTCTGAAATCGAGCATATAGACTGCTAAGAGATTAGGCTTCAATATTCCACTTCAACCATAGAAGTACAAATATTTTATACATACTCGGGACAATAATTATTGAACCACCCTCAGAGAAAATATCACACGGTTTTAATATATTAATCTGAAATTGCTGAATAGATATTCAACTTTTTCAAAAGGAGTACGCCCAACAGAGTGAAAAATTGTCCATGAAATGGGATGGAACCAGTGTCATTGACATTATGCGGCAAGGCTGGAACCGTATCACACCATGGAATATTTTTCGTGAGCCGCCACCAATTCTGTGGCAAACACGAAGTGAAAGAGAATCCGCCATCAATGAACTTTAAGAAATCTATTGAAACATAACTTTGAATTTTTTTTAGAAGTTAGCTTGTTAGCTTTCAGCAAGTTGAATAAAAATTTAGCAATTTCAAATTGCTAAATTAAATGCGTGTGCAATGCTTCACCAAAAATTTCCAAAATTATTAAATTTCATCGATTCCGGATTTTCTTTCGTTTAGCGTCTGATCCAGAATTGAAGGCTCACGGAAAATATTCCGTTGTATGTTGCTGTTGAAGCCTTGCCAACATAAGAGAGTGGAGAAGTGCTAGGCTTGGTATCGTACAGATAGATAAGTTGTAAGGCATTGGCGGATAATGTCAATGACATTGGTTCGATCTCAGGCTTCGACACTTTCTCAAAATGTTAACTGTGCGCCTTTGATGCAAGTAGAATAAAAATTCAGCAGTTTTAAGTTATTATTAATTATTAAATGTTAATACAGTATTTTTACTTCCGATATGCTATTTCTTCCAGACAACAATTAAAGTGTCGTCACTAAAAAATAATATTACACATAACCATAAACCACCCATCAAACGAAGCAGGTGTATCGTGTAAATACTGAACGGTTAAATATTTGTACGATTAAGTACTGAAAATCTACTGCAATTTTTTAAACTTCTAAACGTCAAACAATTTTGATTTTTACACTGTCGTATAGGGGAAAAATGTACTTTTAAATGCAATTTGTTTGAAAACTGCATCTCAATTTATTTTTTAAATATTGGGTGAGTGCAAAAGTTCTACCCATTTTGAGCATGTGTAAATGTCAAGCGGAATACGGACGTTACAGGTGACATTTAGAGGACAGGAAAGTGGACGAGAAAGCATGGAGCAGTAGAGTATGTATAGGCACAACATTCGTCAGAAGAATTCCTGCGGAACGGGAAACAACATGGCAAGCAAGTAGGACCACACCAGACATTGTTTACTGTACGAGTATGATAAAGCGGTGATAGCAGCCGGATCTTGACGCAGCATTTGTCCTGTGTATGCGGAAGATGCCGTGGATGATAGCACCTACTGCCGTAGGTTTAAAAAATTCCGGATGAAGACAGAAGCTGTAAAGATCATGCTCGTTTTGGACACCCATCAGTGGTTTCTGACGAGGATCTGGACACAGTCATATCAAATTCCCCTCATCCAACAGTCGGAAAATTAGCGGAAACGTTCTCGGAACACAGAACAACAGTCAAAAGATGGATGCATGCGCTTGGTTTCATCGCCAAGTTTGATCAGCGGATAGCACACCAGCTTACAGTAAGGGAACGATAACAGAGGATCAGCACTTGTTTATCTTTGTTTTCCTGTAACAGTAGTGAACCATTTTTTATTTGAATTGTAACGGGTGATGAGAAGTCGGTACTGTACCGTAATGTGAAGCATCAAAGGACCTTGTGTCGATGTTGCAAAGGAAGCTCCATCGATCTAAACAGAAGAACTCCATTCCAAAAACGTTTTGCTTAGTGTATGGTTTAATGCCAAGGTAATAACTAACTAGGAGGTCCTCGCACCAAACCAAATGATCAAAGCAGACCTCTACTGCCAACAATTGGACGCATTCTGAACAAAACACACGTCTAAGTGGCCAGCACTCATCAATCGTTGAGAGGTTCTCTTTCAACACGATAAAGCCAGGCCTCATGCTGTTTTAAGGACTCGGCGAAAATTACTGGACCTTAGTTGGAAACTTTTAACTCAGCTGGAGTATAGCCCCGACCTTGCACTTTCGATTTATTACCTTTTTTTATCGTTACACAACGCATTTTGCTCACCGAACCTTCAATAATGTGTAGAGTGTAAAAACGGCGTTACAACATTATTTTGATCCTAAAACAGAGGAGTTTTATCGGCGTGGGATTAACTTACTGCCAGACAGATGGCAAGAGTTCATACATAAGGATGATGCATGCGAGAATTCATAGGTGTTTAACTTTTTGTGTTCTCTGCCTTTCTGTTTTCCCTAAAAAACGGGTAGAACTTTTGCACTCACCCAATATTAATTTGTTTTTATATTTTTCATGCTGACTCTGTAATGGTGGCAACTTAATTACTGCGTTTATGTGGAAAGAAAGGGGAAAATGGTATATTACTATACCTTTCTACTGCCATTTTCTCATAACAACTGAAAAAATAATTGCAATTAAAATACATGCTATGTCAAGAATATCGTCTGCTATGAAAATGTATTTTAGAAAATATTTGCGTGGCTTATTTTCTCCGCATTTACTTAATACCTATCAAAAAGCTGAAAGAATGCAATTTTATTAATCCGTGTCTAATAACATTTTCCGAATTTTGAAAATATATAAATGGAGGATTTCCGATAAAACATAGTGATATTATAAAATATGTCTAATTTCAGTATCCATATTAATGTTACAAACAAATGAAGGCAAATGAATCATTAGATACCCTAATTTTTTATCGAGGTTCTTGAATGGCGACATCGATTTTTGCTGGGTTTGTGTATTATTCCACGATAGTGACGTCATATGCATATTTTTCTATAGATGTTGTTTAAGACTGGATCGTAAATGTAGAATTCTTCAGCTGATGCAAATGAAGTCATTTTATACAAAATAAAAGCACGTATTTTAATTCTTAAAACTGAAATATGTTTTGTACTATCTATATTTATAATTTTTTTCATCGAGGTCGACACTAAATTCCTAAAAGCAGAATTCTTGCCTTGTTTGTAATCAACCCTCTTCCTTTTGTTATATTATTTACTTTTTATTGTTTAGAATATTTTGTTTTTGCAGCTTCACAGGCCATTGGCATATTTTGACGCTATTGTTGTTGTAACAGTAACTTGTGCACAGCTCTGACCATAAAGGATATTTGGCACTTTTTCACCAGCGACGGATAACAAAAAAATGTTTTAAATTTAAATTATTAATTTAATGATTAAGTTAAAAAGCATTAAAATGTATTGCGATCGGAATAACACTTATCGGCACCAAATTTTTATAACTTTAGTCTATCAGGAGGTGAGTAAAAATATTATTACAAAAATAATTCTTTACATACAAAAGCAAAATAAGTAAGTTAAATAAAATAGTGTAATATGATATTACAACATATGTGCTTCCGAATCTTCTAAGTCCCCAATAGAAAAATTTATCTAACATTCGTTTCAACGTCTAAATTTGTTTCCATGTAAGCTTTTGTGCATATTTTTAACTACTTCTGTACTTCTATATCGAGCCTTGACAGTGAGATGAAAAAGAAAATGTTGGAATGTTCAGTATTTTTCCATTTGAGATAAAACGAGTTATAATTTTTATTCAAACACAGAAGGTTATTCATGTGCCTGAAAGTATGTTTTTTTTTTAGCATTTCATGATTGGTATTTGTATATTGGAGTACGTTTGTCACGTTTAAATTTTTGTTTTCCCATGATAGCAAAATATGATAACAGGTTTTTAATACTTCTATTCCTAAATTCGTCCCTTTTAAATTTATGAAATGTTTTAAAAATGACGATTAAGAAAATAATAATTAAAGAAAAATTAATGAAAAGGAAAAAAAATGCACCTTCTTACCATCCAAGAATCCATCTCTATAGTATTTAACATATCCAGAATAGAGAATCAAAAGCATCTAAAACATAATCTTCACGAATAAATAATTAATCACACATCACTACATCTAAACCGAAAGTCGGGACCGAAATGAAATATTTTCTAAAAAGACGTTTAATAGGAATTTGTACATTTATGTTATATATTTACTTTATTTAAATAAAATTTATTTGGAGATGCATTGCTCCACAGTCGTTTAGAATATTTGTGACAAAAATATCACATTTTTCAATCACCAAAAAAAAAAAAAAAAAAAAAAACATTCTAAAGAGCCCTCCGTTGCGTTCTATTGGAAAATAGAGTACATTCTAGGTGTAAAAGTTGAAGTAGGAGTTCATAGCGATGCAACGCCAATGTAAATGAAATTATTTTTGTCCAAAATAGAGCTTGCGTTCCATTTTGTTTTTCTCTTTCTCAGGATCCCCTCTCATGGAATTGTCAAACATATCACAACGGAAGAAACATCAGCATCTGTAAGCGCACAAGAAGAAACAGCATCTTAAAGCGCACAAAACCAGCATTTTGATGCGCACAAGAAGAAACAACTAAATTTGCTGAGAATAAACTGAAGAACAGAAGAACAAACAATTAAATTTTGATGAGAATAAACTGAAGCGCAAAAGAAAAAACAACTAAATTTTGAAGAGAATAAATTGAAGAACAGAAGAAGAAACAACTAAAGTTTGATGAGGATAAACTGAAGTGCAGAAGAAGAAACAACTAAATTTTGATCAGAATAATTTTTTTTCTGCAAGTTTCCTGCATATTTTTAAAAGTATTCAAAAAATGCACGAATTGAAAATTTTAGAATGACGACGTTATTAGGAATCTTTTTTCAAAGTTAGAAAAAATAGTTCCTTTAGTTTCTTTTAAAGATGAGGTAAGAACAATTAATTTTACCATGTTACGATGCTAGATTCTGCTGGTAAGGGGTTAGGTGAAGAGCCGCTAAAACTACTTTTTGGTCATTTCTAAACTCTATTTTAATTTTTACCATTACGACTTTCCCTCATGGCATATGAATTTGAACATTTTTCTCGACAGATTTAAATAGATTTCCATATACTGAAGCGCACAAGGAGAAACAACTAAATTTTGATGAGAATAAATTGAAGAACAGAAGAAGAAACAACTATAGTTTGATGAGGATAAATTGAAATGCAGAAGAAAAACAACTAAATTTTGATGAGAATAAATTATTTTATGTTAGTGTCTGCATATTTTTAAAAGTTTCCATTCAAAAAATCTACTAATTGAAAATTTTAGAATGGAGACAGTATTAGAAATCTTTTTTCAAAATTGGAAAAATTAGTTCCTTTAGTTTCTTCTAAATATGAGGTAAGAACAATTAATTCTACCAAGTTACCATGCTAGATTTTGCTGGTAAGGGGTTAGGTGAAGAGCCGCCAAAAATATTTTTTGGAAATTTCTAAACTCTATTTTAATTTTTACCATTACGACTTTCCTTTAGGGCGAACGAATTTGAACATTTTTCTCGACATATTTAAATAGATTTCCATATACAGAAGCGCAGAAGAAGATACAACTAAATTTTGAGTAGAATAAACCGAAGAGCAGAAGGAGAAACAACTAAAGTTTGATGATAATAAATTGAAGTCCAGAGTAAGAAACAATTAAATTTTGATGTGAATAAATTCTGTTCTGTAAGTTTCCTACATATTTTTAAAAGTTCCCATTCAAAAAATGTACGAATGGAAAATTTTAGAATGGAGACGGTATTAGGAATTTTTTTTTCAAAATTAGATAATTTAGTTCTTTTAGTTTCTTCTAAATCTGAGGCAAGAACAATTAATTTTACCACGTTACCATGCTAGATTCTGCTGGTAAGGTTTTAGGTGAAGAGCCGCTAAATCTACTTTTTGGTCATTTCTTACTCTATTTTAATTTTCACCATTACGACCTTCCCTTAGGGCGAACGAATTTGAACATTTTTCTCAACATATTTAAATAGATTTCCATAAACTATATACATAAAAATCACTTCAAAATATCAAAATACTAAATTATTGCTATATGTGATAAACATAAATTCAAAAAGAGGCAAAATACCTTTATTTATATACAGTGGCGGTCAAAAGTTTCCGGCAAGCATACATTTTTTGGTTAATTTGTAAGTATACCCATATGAAGAGGAATATCAAAGTGATACTTATACATTTTATTGACAGATTAGATATGAAGTTATTATGGAATAACAAATAAATATCAACAAATTTAATTGACAAAATTAATTGTAAAGGGAAATGCATGTTCTCAAAAGTTTCCGGCCTACTTTGCAAGTTTCGAAAAAAATCGTGTTATAATAGAAACTAAAAGTGATCAACAACATATACAATTAGTATTTTGCCGTCATACCTATAGCAAGAAGTACTGCGGCGCAGAAACTTTGCATCGATTCAATGAACTATTGAAGATCATGTACGGTACGTTTTTCGACTCTGCTTGCAGTTTTTGAAAAAATTCTGCTGAATTGGAAAATTTATAATTCCGCAAACGCTTTTTTTATAAATGAAAAATGTTTGTTTAAAATATTATAGTTGGCTCTTAACTTGGCATAATTTGTTGGATCAAATAGGGTCCTTTTAAGGTTGAAACGTACAGTTTTGTTTCTTTTAAAGTCAAAGGTATGTGCCATTAATGAACATTTTGAGAAAAGGTAATCGATCGTGTCTCCTATCCTCTTGCCACATGGGCAGGATGGAGAGTCTCGTTACCCTATTTCATTAACAAAGGCGGGAAAACTGCCGTGTCCACTAACATAATATGGAATAATATGACTTTTGCAGATAAAATCAGAATCCACATTAGCCAAGATTTTATAAGTAAATCGGCACTTTTCAAGCAGCGCTTCTACTTCGCCGAAACGTTCTGCCAAACAAATCAAAGAAACTAACTGGCCGGAAACTTTTGACCGCCACTGTACATTTCGACATGTTTCATTGCATCAGGCGGCAACATTCTCATTAAAATGATAAAAATATTTTCGCAAAAGTTCAAATCGAAAAGTTAGTAAACAAAAAGAAAAATCACGCGAACACAATGATAATGAAATTAACTGCAATAAATTTGTGAACATGAATTATTTTACATTATTGTTTCATGATTCTGTGTAGCATTTCTTTCCAAATTTTAGGGAGCTCCATGGACATTGAATCAATGCAAATATTCCAATTGCGTAAGAAGATCTCTATTGATTCTCTGATGATATATGACAAATAAGATCTTTATAGATAAATTAATCTATTGTTTTTAAAATCTATTTGTAAAGGTTCTGTGTTGCATAGTTTGGCGAGAGCTGTAGTTTTCTTGTTGTATTTGATGTCTGCTATAGGTTGTTTTTTGATCCTAGATATTTATTGATTCTCTGATAATGGATGGAAAATAAGATCTTGATGGATAAATTTTTCTATTGTTTTTAAAATCTATTTGTAAAGGTTATCTGTTACATAGTTTGGCCAGAGCTGTAGTTTCCTTGTTGTATTTGATGTCTGCTATATGTTGTTCTGTGATCCTAGATCTCTATTGATTCTCTGATGATGGATGGCAAATAAGATCTTGATGGATAAATTTTCCTATTGTTTTTAAAATTTATTTGTAAAGGTTCTCTGTTACATAGTTTGGCCAGAGCTGTAGTTTTCTTGTTGTATTTGATGTCTGCTATATGTTGTGTTTTAATCCTAGATATCTATTGATTCTCTGATGATGGATGGCAAATAAGATCTTGATGGATAAATTAATATTATTGATTTTAGAATCTATTTGTAAAGGTTCTCTGTTAGATAGTTTGGCCAGAGCTGTAGTTTTCTTGTTGTATTTGATGTATGCTATATGTTGTTCTTTGATCTTAGTTTTGAGCTTTCTATTTGTCACTTCTATATAAAATTGCACTGTTCCATCTTCTTTGGTGAAAGGTATTTCATATACCCCTGATAATTTATTTGGTTCTATTGGGTTTACCAGTTTTTGAATTTGAATTTTTGCGTAAATATTTTTATCATTTTATTTTCTTGAGAATGTTGTCGTCTGATGGAATGCAACATGTCAAAATGTAAATAAATAAAGGTATTTTGCTTCTTTTTAAATTTATGTTTATCACTTATACCAATAATTGAGTATTTAGATTTCCATATACTGTCAATTATTTAATGAATGCCCTTATTTCAAAACGTTGCACCAAATGCATAATATACACTGTAAAAATTTGATTGCATAACATTCTGAATTGTATCTCTTAAAATATTGTAATTGTATTGCCTAAAATGCAGTAAAATTGTAAGAAATTATGCAATTACAAGTTTCACGATGGCGGCATACAGAAGATCCGATGCAATAACGGTAATTGGATATGAAGGTGCGTGTTCTGGTTTTTATATAGGCGGCGGTCGTTAAAAGTATTAATATGTTCTTTTAAAATATTTTACCTAAATGAAACATTTTTAAAATAATGACTTTTCTTTTATAAGTGTTACAAAAAAAAAAAAAAAAAAAAAAAAAAAAGAAAAAAGAAAAGAAAGAAAGAAAAAAACGAAAAAAAAACAAAAAACATGAGCACAACCTGTAAAATTCAGAATACATAAACAAGTGTATTTTAATACATAAATAAAAAATGAAAAATATCTAAATGGTTTTTTTTTATTCTTGTAATTAAACTTAAAAAAAACTTTGTTTTTTTTATATTTAAATTTTTATGTGACTTTATTATATACCACGTTTCTGCTCTTTTAAATGTAATAATAAACTTTTCATTTTGCTAAAAAACAAATATGTACGATTTGGCTTGTTGTGAAAAAAATAAGATTTTACCAACTTTTATTCGTATTTAAAAACTGTAAGTTTCATGAAAAAGTGGTATTCAATATTTTTTAATAGAATGTTAGCAGAACGAAAAAAATTCTCAGTTTTTAAATTTTATTTGTGAGTTTAATTACATAAATGTTTAAGCCACTTCATTTACTGTAATTAAAAAATAAATAATAGCAGAACTCAGAAAAAAAAAAAAGAATACTGTTGGATGAATAATAATTGAACTACCAGTTTAAAAATATTTTTCTGACATTTTTAACTATTGGGTTATTTATTTAAAGATTTTCAGTAATAATGCAGCCAACAACGTTAAAAATAGACTTTTCTTCACTAACATCGCTTCTTGTAAAAACTATTTAAACAAAAACTATAGCGAAGAAATCGAAAAAAAGCCAGTATTAGAAATCACATATTTCTGTCTTTGACAAAAATGATCCCCAAATCTGACTATAAAACCTTTCACGTGTGATTGAATGCTTATTTTGAAAAATAAATAAATAAATAAATAAATAAATAAATAAATAAATAAATAAATAAGAAACAAAGAAAGAAAGAAAGAAAGATAAAGAAAACTTGCAGTAACCGTGTTTAAAGATTTCTTTGACTAACATTTAATAAGGGATTTTAAAAACAGTGGGTATAATGGGGAGTAGTGTGGTTTTGCCGGTTTGGCGCCACCTGCGTTCCGGCGGTGAAGGATGTGGAGATCTGTGGAGGTTCGTGGAGACGCGCTGATAAGACTCGGTAGTGGAGGAAACGCATTTCGGTGGAGGAGATAAGAAGTAGGTGTGTTAGTGTATGCTGTCGGGAACTGATAACGAGTTGTATTATACGAGGGTATTTATTTCGGGAAATGAATGAATTAGCGAGACTTTGAAAACATTTGACTGAACTATTTTTGGGAGATAGTGTCTTACAGTACGTGGTAATTTTATTTATTTTCGAACTTTTTTTTGAGGAGATAGAAAATATTTGAGAATATTTTTTATTTCGAATTTCATTTTTAGGTGTTAGAAAATTTTAATTTTAAAACATTATTTTAGCGGAGATAGAAATTTTTTGCGATCTGAATTTATTTTAGCGTACTTAATTTTTATTTTGAAATCTTAATTTGACTAGTTAGAAAATTTATTTTAACGAAATTTTACTTTCGAATTTTATTTTTAGGTGTTAGAAAATTTACTTTAACGAAATTTTATTTTCGAATTTTATTTTTAGGTGTTAGAATTATTCTTTCTTACGAAGTGAATTTTATTTTTGCGTGTTAGAATTATTTTTTTTTTCTTACGAAGTGAATTTTATTTTCAGATGTTAGAAAATATTTTAGAAGATTTTTTTTTTCGAACTTTATTTTAGGGGAAACAGAAAATTTATTTTGAGAATTAAATTTTTGAGGAGATAAAACATATTTGAGAGAAATATTTTTAATTTAGGAACTTAATTTTTTTTTCTTTTTATTTTGCGAAGTGAATTTATTTTTCGAATGTAATTTGACTCGTTAGAAAATTTATTTTTTCTCTTGCGAACTAAATTTATTTTGACTCGATTTTGAGAATTTTTATGTAGCGAAGATAGAATTATTTTACGAATTTTATTTTCGAACATAAATTATTATTTTTTTCCTTGCTGGTTGAATTTTAATTTCGGGGAGATAGAAAATTTATTTTTAAAATTAAATTTTAGCGGAGATAGATTTATTTTACGAATTTTTATTTTCACGTGTTAGAAATTATTTGAGAACAATTTTATTTTGAGAAACTATTTGTTTTCATACAAAATGAAACGGGTAGGGGGGAAATTTAGATTTAACTAGTGGGGAAATATTTTAATTGAATAGGCGTACTTTAATAGAAGCATATATGTGAGATAAGTACGATATGTGAGATATGCACTGTTGCTGTTTAGTAACAACAGTATGAATCTAATATTGAAATTGCCTTGATTATTGCCTTGATTATCTTATATGATAATACTTACAGTACTTTATGTATCCTATTAAATATTTTGTAATTATTTATGTTTACACTTAAGCATTGTTGAGAATTTTTATATTCTCATATCTATTTTGTACTCTTAATAACTAATACTTGATTTATCTATTCATAAACAATAAAAATTTCAAAAATTGCTAATCATTTTACTTGTTATGTTTAATTTTCTAAATATTATAGTATAGCGTCAGTACTACTTCTTTTATTTCCCACGTAAACATATCACACCTAAAAATTCTTACGATTATTAACTGCAGATATCTATATATATATTTCTTTTACGTTTCTTTTCTAGTGCGAAAATTAGGCAGAATTAGTAGTTTGCTATTTGGCAACAACCACAATGACGATTCTCAGCAGTTAATTTCGTTGTTGGAAGGGTTCTGACGTTTTGTGTTAAGGGTTCTTAAACATGATCCTCTGCAAGGGACCAGTACTGAAGTCGGGAAGCAAATGAATTAGCTGTACTTCAGGATTGCTCTGGTTTATGTGCACTCAACGACATTTACAGCTAGAAAGTTAGATAGACTGGTTATGTAAGCAACTGCTGGTACACAAGGTGTTAAAAGCTCTTTCCTTGGAATGTACAGCAAAATATTTTATATGGATTAATAAAAGGGATTTACTTCATTGGATTGATTTACTTCAAGGGAACATTCTGGAAGTGAGGCTAGGTTATTTAATATAAGTAAAAATAAAATGCAAAGCGGCCAGAATCGTCTGTGTTTTAAATGCTTTGATGCCTTTCATGATAAAACCTTGTCTAATCAGCTATAGACATAATTACATCCACGCGCATGCGTGTTTTGATTTTCTGTTTTGTCTTATAATATCATGTTTTTAATAAAATGCCATTGTAATTATTGTACTTTTATATTCCTAATAATTTATTTATCAAAGGGTTAGTATAGAAAAGTTTAGTTATACATGCGTAAATCCCATTAATTTGATAAATGTTCCTTTATTCTCACTGCCATATTAATTTTGTAAATAGTATTACATAATGTACCCCTCTCTCTCTTCAATCGTAAAAGCCATCATTTACATGTGAATTTATGATAATTTTATATATCTCGAAAATGAAATATGTGAGAAGGATATTTTTAAAAGAAATTTTTTTTTTTATGAATGGGTCTTATGAAAAAGGTTTTTACCTATATAAATTATAACTAATCCTGCTACTATCACTATAATATGCGTATCTGAGTGAAAGACATTTAATGACATACTTATATTTTCACACGTGTTTACACTTGTTTACTAATATATCCAATGCAAATTGTTCTATGAATGTCTTTTACACTGTATTGCAATTATTAACTATCCATCCCTTAAAAAAATAAAAAATAAAAATAAATAAATAAATAAATAAAATATAACAAAATATAATTTAACAATATAATGGAGTCTTTTTTTTATTCTTTCAAAAGCAATAATTATACTTTTAATTGCAGTCTACATAAAATCATCACGAGGATTTTTTTTAATTTCACAAAGAAAATTAAGCCTTTATCCTTTAATTAAATTTGCCTGTGTGGATTTAATTGGTTAGATTTGCTTTGTGAATATCATCCCGTATCCGTAAGACTTATTAAAATTTCACTTAGATAAGAATCTTAGTAATATATATTATTAAAATACCCGCCATCAATTTTAATACAGTTGGGTTGAATTTTATTTAAATCTTAGTTAATCTAACAGCTTATTTAGATCGAAAATAAAAAATAATTAATCTGAAAAAATAATAAGATTACCTCATGTTTTATCATTAAAACCTTAATTAAATGTAGTATCTTTATTTTTTATTAAGCAAGATAAAAATAGAATAGTCTGAATTTTTAAATAAAGATACCTAAGAATAGATAAATTTATCATAATTATGAAAATATGAGAGGATTTTTGAAGGAAGCACAAAAAGTTATGAACTAATTAAACGTTTGAATATGAAAATTTTATTTAGACAAAATCAATTTTCTGTTTCGTTATTTTACATCAAAATTAAAGCATTTTTAAAAATGAAACAAGAATAACTTAAACATTCTTTTTGGCAACTTTTAAATATTTATACATTTACAAAAGTACATTTTATTCACTACATAAAAGATTGGAAAAATCAAAAGAGTACGATGAAAAATTCATTGTATTTTATTAAATTGAAGGATTTCCAATTCATATTTATCTATAAAATGGGGCAATTAAAATTGGACTTTTCTTTGTTTTATTTTAACTCCAGCACTTGAAAATTTTTTTTATATTGAAATATTTATTTATTTATTTATTTTTTTATAACAATGAGAAGTTCTTAAAATTTTCCGTATGAAATGTAGTTAGTATTTTTTTTTCACATAACTTCGTCTTACAATATGCATATATCGCTGAATGCATTGTAAGTTATAACCGTCAAGCGATATTCAAAGTTGATTTTGTAATGTAATTAAAATTATTTATAGAACCAAAAAATGAGGTTAAAAGACGGTAAATATCAAAACAGTACGATAAAAAATTTATTATTTTTCTTTGATTTGAGGGTTTATTTAAGAGACATTTGCATTTTATTTTAAATGTTTGTAATTTTTATAAGAAGTGTCTTACTTTTTATTTTAATGCAAGCGCTTGGAGAAAATTACTCATACTGAAATATTTTATTGGAATAGGAAGTAATTAAATTTTTCCTGCTGAGATTTAATTTGTACTTTTTTCATATAATTTCGTTTTGAAATATGCAAATTTCCCTTAATAGATAGTAAGTTATGACCGCCAAGCGTCATTTAAAGTTGAATGTGTAATGTAAATGAAATTTCTAATAAAGGCAAAAATAAAATAAAAATAAAAATAAGCAAAGCTTTCGAGTGCTTTGTGTACCTCTTCAAGATTCATGCAAATGTACATGAATGGAAGAATGTACATAAATTTAATTTAAACATTAATGTCCCAAATTATCAATTAATAGAGGAAAAGGTGTAAATATGGGCACCCTCTTTTGTTTTTGACTTAAAGTGACTATTTAAAAAAATTTTAGATTTTTGACCTTCATCGACAACTATAACAAGTTTGCTAAATGCTAGGATGCAAAACAATGATTAATATCAATTGTATCAATTCACAAACGAAGATTTACAAAAGGCTTTGAAAAAAGCACCAGACAAAATGGGGTGCAAATATCTCTCCAAAAAAAGGTCACAAAAACTAGTTTAAAATGTTTTAAAACAGGTAAAACAATACAAAATGGTAGAGAATTTATTTATTACAGAAAAAAATTATTTTCAGAAATCGAAAACATAACTGGCTCTTTCAGACCGGCGCAATCTAAATGTGCCTACATTTGGCACATAGCATATTTAACCCAAAATTCTCTGCTAATGTCTTCACAGAACCTCCCATCACAAAAGATGCAAGTTGCACCATTTGTGACTGGTTTAGTCCCATCGTTGATATTCAAGTTCATATCATCATCACTGTCCATAAGCGGAGATTCAGTGGATAAATCGTATCGTTTCATGGGTCGATTTTTCTTAAGGCCTTTGGTCTTCCCACCCCTGCTCCCTGACCAGTCTCTTACTCCGGGAAAACTAAAGAATGTCTTCTTGAGAGCACTTTTGTCAAGCGACTCTGTTAACTAGAGCCTCTAGAGAGTATCACTAGTATTACATATTGCATATTTAACCCAAAATTCTCTGCTAGTGTCTTCACAGAACCTCCCATCACAAAAGATGCAAGTTGCACTATTTGTGACTGGTTTAGCCCCATCGTTGATATTCAAGTTCATATCATCATCACTGTCCTCAAGCGGAGATTAAGTGGATAAATCGTATCGTTTCATGGGCCGATTTTTCTTAAGGCCTTTGGTCTTCCCACCCCTGCTTCCTGACCGGTCTCTTACTCCGGGAAAACTGATGTCTTCTTGAGAGCACTTTTGTCAAGCGACTCTGTTAACTAGAGCCTCTAGAGAGTATCACTAGTAGCCCTACCGCAACTAAGAAAGATGGCCACCTTCACATGTAACCTAAAGTCGTGCATGACTAAAGGCGTGCTTCCAAAAGTAGCTTAGGATCTTCGCTTTCCCGATATCACTCTGAAATAAGGAAACGATTTCAGATACCTGTCAAAAGTTTGCACTCCCGAACAAACACCAATTCGCACTATAACTCACTCTGCTTTCACACTATTTGAAAAAAAAAATGGTTCCAACTGCTCTCTATTATCTTATATCAACAAGTGGTATCATGTACAATCCTGACCTCCAGTCTTCAACACCTCCAATGGCCACTTCGGAAGGGGTGCCCATATTTACACCTGTGCCCGTTTTTACACTTTCCCATCTAATACTTTTCATTCCGAAACCTCACCCCCTTTTCTTGGATTTTTAATAAATATTAAAAAAAGTAAAAATAAACATATTATATTAGCATTCAATGTTTATTTTGAAAAGCAAACGTAATTTCGTGACTGCGTTTAATAAAGTTTCAAAGTTTTCCGTTACAGCACATTATTTTACCGGTAGTCCCAATTACGGAAAATTAGCAGCTTTAATTTTCGCTTCGTATTAAGCGTATACTTGTCAAATTATTAAAAAATTCATAATTTTTATATAGTTTCTTTTTTTTAAAGATATGTCAATAGTAAGGGATAAAAAGCATTATTTAAACTATCTATTCAGGATTTCTAAATTATTTTCTCAACATATAGTCTAATGTAATTAATATTGAATCAATTATTGACAAAATTATATTAAAAAAAGTACACTCTTTATAAGGTATATATAAATATTTTACAGACATAAATACAATAAATCCAACTGGAGTGAAAAATTAGCCAGAGCCAGGAATCGAACCCGGGACCACTGCATTCCAGGCAGTCGCTCTAACCACTGAGCTACTCCGGCCGATACTTGAGTCTGCAATTTTTCACTAATAAACCATGTTGGGGAAGTCACCAGCCATTTACAACAGCCTTGGATGACCGGACAACGATGAATAGATTTTACTATTACATCGATCTACGAAATATAATAATAAACACACATACTACAATATACATTAAAACACACATTCACACATAAATAACGCCTGCATTCAACAGTTAAAGGTATATATAAATATTTTACAGACATAAATACAATAAATACAATATTCCCGGGTTCGATTCCTGGCTCTGGCTAATTTTTCACTCCAGTTGGGTTTATTGTATTTATTGTATTTATGTCTGTAAAATATTTATATATACCTTTAACTGTTCAATGCAGGCGTTATTTATGTGTGAATGTGTGTTTTAATGTATATTGTAATATGTGTGTTTATTATTACACTCTTTATTGTTTATTTACTGTTGATTTTCTGAATTTTAGCATTTAAAGTATTTCATTGTTGTAGAATCCAGAATAAAAAGCATTATTTAAACTATGTATTCAGAATTTCTAAATTATTTTCTCAACATATATGTTGAGAAAATATATAGCCTAATGCAGTGGTTCCCAACGTAAGGCGTACGCCCCACCGGGGGGCAATTTGACCTTCTAGGGTGGCAATTCCGAATTTCTTACTCACTCATTCACTATCAATTTCTTTTGTCTTTTTTGGCGAAAAGTAGTGTTGTAGGCTAAAAATAAAAGGATACAAGAAAGATTTAACAAATCAGTTTTTTAATTGAATTTTTAAAATGTTCCCTATCGAAATTTTAAAATAGATTTACCACCAGAATAATTATTCGAATAATGATTTAAAATCTATTGATATATTTTAAAATATTAAAACTCAGGATAATTTTTCTGGCGGTGAATTTTAAAATTTATCTTAACGCTTTCGATTATTTATTGAATAAGTTTTCTACTTCTATTTCCGAAGACGATTAACGATATTGTGAAAAGGAAAACAGAGAATGCGTTATGCAGAATAATAGTTACTTAATTTGATAAAGATGAGAATATTGAAATACTTCTTGTGTACTGTGTTATCTGTAGGTAGAAAAGTCAGTGTACAAAGCTTTTCCACCAACTCTTAATAAGTTGCAAGAATGCATTATAAAATGTATAAATTTATCAATTTTACCGTCAAATGTACATGGGTGGTTCAATAATTATTGTCCCTAGTGTATATAAAATATTTATACTGCGATGGTTGATGTGGAATATCGAAGCCTAATGTCTTAAATGCCTATATGCTCAATTTCAGAACCGTAGCTTCTATATTAAAGTAGTTTTGGAGGGAGGGGTGAATTTTTAAAGACCTATTTTTGAGGGAACTTTTATGGAGGGGGGGGGAGGGTGAATTGCTGGTTTGGAGCTTATGAGGCTGCATTTGAGGCAGTGGATGAGATGTGGCTACATCACTATGATCCCAAGTCTAAACGACAGTATAGTTATGTCTCATCCTCTGTCACAAATCTAGCCACATAAGCTAAAAATCAGTCTTTCACTCCCATTCCCCAACCCCCTTTCACTCCTCCCTCTAAAACTATGTGAATATAGCAGTTCTGAAATTGAGAATACAGGCATCTAAGACATTAGGCTTCATTTTGGCATATAGACTAAGATGTATAATTTCATTGCATTTATAACATTATGTTAATAAACAATTAAATTTAAAAAAATAAAAAAACTCGGGAACTAATTAATTATTTATCATCAATGTGAAACTATTTTTTTTTTTCAATTCCTACTATTAGCTCACACTCTCGCTATATATATCTTGTTCAAATTTTCAATCGTTAATAAAATACTTATTATTCATTCAATCAAGCTCAAATAAATTTTTTTAAACTTGTAGTAGATGACACTTGATGTTAATCCAGTTTTTTTTCCAATATTAATTCATTAATTAAATTAAATTAATTAATTTTCAATAATCGAGAGAGCCCTCTTTTTGATCAAGGTATTTTTAGACCGAGAGAGCCCTCTTCTTTATCAAGGCATTTTAAGCCCTACTCAACAGGAAAGAAGAATGGGAGAAAAAAAATTCTCCCATTGACCTAAGTAGGAATTGACTTAAAATATTTTTTTTATATTACTTGTTTATATTACTTACCTATTTTTTTTATTTACTTGTATTGATGATTTTTAAGTTGCGTTTAATTGTTAGTTCCTATCTATAAACACTGTTTTGATGAGGTCTATAGATGTCTATGATGGTTAGAGTTACAGTAAAGCTAAAGATCCGCAATACATACACAACTTAAAGGTTGTATAATATTTTAATAGAGACTGTAAAATAGTCAATGAAACATCGTCTTCATTTTGAAAGACCTATACAATGATATGCCACTCAACAGGGTGCGTAATTTTTTTTTCGTCACTACCGCCATTTTGAATTTATAAAAACAAAACCCAGCCTATAACCATCGGGCCATTAAGACGAATTGATAGAGACCTCATTCATTAAAATCCATCCTGCCGTTGGGATGTTTTGAGGGTATAAAAAAGCCCACATACACGATAGGCGTGAAACACATAACCCTTCTTTTCAGTCGGGTAAAAACACATTTGTGGTAGAAGATTCACTTCTTTGATAAGTTAAAAAATGTGAAATGAATAGTTATTGTTAAGGCTCCATAACACTTCCACTGTGTCAATAGAGTTCACTTTTTAAATAATGAGATATAATTTACAGATTGGGGGGGGGGGGGCATAGTGACTTTACACATACTTTGGTGGGGCATGGCCAATAAAAAGTTGGGAACCACTGTTCTAATGTAATTACTATAAAATCAGTTATTGACAAAATGATAATAAAAAAATACTACACTCTTTATTTTTTATTTACTGTTGATTTTCTACATTTTAGCGTTTAAAGTATTTCATTGTTGTAGTCTCAAGAATAAAAAGTTTATTCAGGATTTCTAAATTATTTTCTCGAGATATAGTCTAATGTAATTAATATTAAATCAACTATTGACAAAATTATATAAAACAAAATACACTCTTTATTGTTTATTCACTGTTGATTTTCTGCATTTTAGCGTTTAAAGTATTTCATTGTTGTAGAATCAAGAATAAAAAGCATTATTTGAACTATCTATTCAGAATTTCTAAATTATTTTCTCAACATATACTCTAATGTAATTAATATAAAATCAGTTATTGACAAAATGATATTAAAAAAATATCACACTCTTTATTTTTTTATTTACTGTTGATTTTCTACATTTTAGCGTTTAAAGTATTTCATTGTTGTAGTCTCGAGAATAAAAAGTATTATTTAAAGTATCTATTCAGGATTTCTAAGTTATTTTCTCAACATATAGTCTAATGTAATTAATATTAAATCACTTATTGACAAAATTATATTAAAAAATACATTACACTCTTTATTGTTTATTTATTGTTGATTTTTTCCATTTTAGCGTTTAAAGTATTTCATTGTTGTAGTCTCGCAGCACTTTGGCATATTTTAGAGAGCTTTGTTTCCCGCATAAATAATCCTTTGTAACTCAATAACTAGGATTTTACATACATTTTCTCAGATGTTTGAATACATCATTTACAACGTCTAAAAAATTTAGAGAATAAAAAAAATATTGGCTACAATGTACTTTTTTATAGCTGCAATAAATAGAAAATTAAATACTTCTCATAATTATTGCCAATTTTCTAATACAAATTAATAAATTATGCGAAATTTTCTTTGTAAAAACTTTTTTAGGACGTTTCCGGCCTTTTTAATTTTACAAAATTCACAAAGTTCATTTGAGCAATGACGATACAAAACTGGTCAAATAATAATAATAAAAAAAAAAATTGGCATAAAAATTTTATTCATTATCACCATATTGTTGAAAATTATTTGAACAATTTATATTGACTGCCCTGTTTGGCGATAGCAGCAATAAATAAACTGGTCTTTTCAACCTCGCTGTATAAGTAACATTGATTTTTGAGTATGTTGCAGATATGCAATGAAGTGTCACGAAAGGTTAACTCTTTTGATGTCGCAATTAGCATCGTAATAGTTTGAAAATTATTTAAAAAGTCATAAAAAAGTCGCTACTTTGAGCTGTTGTTCTCAGACAAATTTATTTGGAAAGTAGATTTTTGTCGGAGTCGATCAAAAGCAAACTGCAATGCTACGAAAACACGAGAGAAGACCACAGTGGAAATAATAGGACTTTTCACTAATAATAAAATATATTTCCCCATTTTTGACTTCATTATTTTTTTTCTTTTTTGTAACTTACATATAATCATTTTCCGAATTATAAGCATCAGCGTAATAACGAGTTGGACACAATCCATCTTAATTCAGAACAAGATGCGAACTATACATTTAATTCTCTAATGCTTAGTTGTTTTGTAATGAAACAGTTATAATAAAACTAATTAATTCGCAAAAATAAATTATAGGAACTAGTGATTGTTTTGAAGTACTAATTATGTTTTTTCCTTGCAAATATATTAAACATTTTGTCCCTGTGAATAAAATATAGCCGATAATATTTAGCATATATTTAGTCAATCAAGGAAAGAAAAAAAAAGGATTATTAATACTTATATCTTTTTCCAACACAATTTCAATGTTTTTTTTGTTTTTTTGGGGGGTGGGGGTGGGGGGGTGGGGAGAAACTAATTTATATCTTCATTTAATTTTTAATTTTAAAAATAGTGTACAAAATATTTAAGGATCACTATCTGGAAATAAATTTAAAGAAATCTGAACTTTTCTATTTTTTATCCGGCATTTCTTTCATTAAAGTATTTCGCAGAATTGAATTCTCTTTTTAGTTAGGCTTTAAAAATGTTTTCTTACTGACGTAATATGAAAATCTGGCACAAAAAGGTTTTAATGGAATTACATTTACACTAGTAAACGAAAAAAAAAAATGAGTGTTATTGATTAAAAAACAACTTTACTTCGAATATTACAATAAATGTAAGTGTTTATTAAAGTTAAAAATAGCTTAAAATAATATATATTAGATATATAATTGAGATAAAAAAGAGGGCCATATCCGAAATCCATACTCTGGATTAGTGTTCTCACTGAATTGACTATCCTTAGTAATTTCGTTAATCGCCAAGGAAAAACCATAGCTAAATTAAAATATCGTTATCAATAGATTTGTCGTGAAACACTGATTCTAAGTTCATTTTTTAAGCTCTCTACTGTTCCCTCCTCTTTATTTCTATTGTGCGTTTTAGATTTTTGAACAACATCCAAACATTACATTTAATTATTTGATGCCATATTTGAATAAAATTAGACAGTTAATTATGGAAAATATTCCATAAATAAATGCATAAGTCCCATAAATAAATGCAAAAAATAAAAACAAACGCTAATAAAAATATTCACATAACGCTATTACAAAGACTAATTATGGCCTATATTATTGGAATTAATTTTACTAAAAAAATTATATGAGAAAATTAATAAGTTTCTGGTACCATTCTCTAAAACACATTTTTATGCATTTTTTATTTCAATCTAAAATACTTTAAGAATTAAACTTTTTTTTTTTCAAAAGTGCTTGAGAAAAATACTTTAATAATAAAATTATCATAAGAAATTTAAAGAAATCTAAATTTTTATGCCATAATTAATAGATAAAAATATTTAACTTATTCTAAAGATCTCCCTATAGGAAATTTTTTTATTAATTTCATATAGAAAAAATTGTGAAATTTTTGTTTTGTGAAAGTAAGTTTATGCTATGAAATAGTACTAAAAAACTGATGAGGTTTTATAACTAATTAAGAAATGCATTTGTGTAAAATATTACAATAAAATTATATGTTTATTAATCTTCAAAATAGTTGAAATTAATATCTCTAATATATGCGATATAAACTCTGTAATCACAAACAAGCACTTTATCCAAAAACGATAGTCTGAATAAATCTGTTTTTTAATAAATGAAACTTTAGTTTTTCTTTATTCATCTGTTTAGTGTGTTAAATATAAAAATAGTTAAACAGTTTCTTGTTATTTTTTACATGATATAATTAACCAATGTAAATGTATAAAAAAATAACAAAAAAATATTTCTCCATTTTCAGCTTCAGTAATTTTAACTTTTTCTAACTCACATAAAATCGCTTTCAGAATTATTAGCATCCGCGTAATAAACAGTTAGACACAATTCATTTTAATTAAGAAAAAACTTGCAAGCACTTGCATTTAATTATCTGATGCCGCAGTTGTGTAAGATTAGAGCAGTTAATTATAAAACAAATTAAGTTGCGTGAATAAAATATGAAAAAAAGAAATAAAATATAATATATATCCCTATAATGCTATTACGAAGATTAATGACGACCAATATTGCGGGAATTCATTGTTGTTTTGCTAATACTCATTTTTTTGCCTGTCAAAGATAGTAATTTTTTTTTACGAATTGTGTAGGAAAAATTGGAAATATTGAGTGCAAATTTAGTCATCTAAAGGAGGGCAAAAAATTAAAGGGATGAAATATATCATTATTGAGTCATTTTTTACAACGCAACTTTAAGGGCATTTTTTAAAAAATTTAAACTACTTTATAGCATTTAAGTTTCCGATTCAAAATTGCCTCAAAAATGTCTTTGAGTCACTATCATACGATAACTAATAATATTAATAATAAAAACAGAACCTTACTGCTTTTTATATCTTAATTTGTACATTGAAATATTTCGCTGTAGTGATATCACTTTATAATTAGACATCAGTGACATTTTCTTATTAACGTTAGAAATATTTGAAAAAGTATGTTTTATGAAATTACAGTTACAATGCAAAACAATAACAAAAAAAAAAAAAAAAAAAAAAAAAAAAAAACTGAAGATAATTTTTTTATTGATAAACAAATGTATTTATTAAAGCTAAAAATTGTTTAAATTTATAGATATTAGATCTACAAACATGATACGAACAGTTCTATATCCTAAAATCATGCTCCGAATATTGCTGTTGTTATCCTTTTACAAAAACTTTAGTTTCTATTTAATTATTGTTTTTACTTATGTTTAATTGTATAAAATGCTAAACAGTTTCTTTTTACTTTCTACACGATGTAACTGATCAGTATTAAAAGACAAATATAAAATATCGCTTTATTGTCTACTTTTCACATTTTAATTATCATAAAACCGTTTTCAAATTATTAGTAATAAACAATAATAAACCCATTCCATGTTAATTCAGAATAATTTATATTATGCAGCACATGTTTTTAATTAGAAAAAGTTAACTGGAAAACCAATTAACTTGCGAGAACAATTTTAAAAAAATATATCCAGATAAATCTATTATGAAGACTGATGATAGTCAATATTATTGGAATTAATTATGTTAAAGTACTAATTTGTTAAATTGCAACGATATTAAAAATTTTGTTTTTGTTAATAAATTGTACCATAATAAATGGAAATATTTCGCTCATACTTTGTCATCCAAAGACCAATAAAAAATATCCATTATTTGAGAAATTTTTAGAACGCAAACTTTATTGTAATTGTTTGTATTTGTTTATAGGTTCAAACAAATTTATTTTAGGATTAAAGTTTCTATTTCAAAATTACCTGAGAAAAGCTTTAAAAACAATTAACTGACATTAAGTTGTAAAAGAATATGTACGAATGTTATAATTTTGTGTTATAATATATAGCAGCAATTAATACATTTTAAAGTATAGATATATAATTAATTTTTCATTACTAATTTACATTTTCTTACTAATCTAACATTCAATTATTTGAAATAAATATATTTTGTTGAATTTGATTTATACTATACAACGAAACCTAATAAAGATTTATAAGCGTTTGTGTTTCGTGAAGAAATTCGCAGTTTTTACATTTAACTTAAATTATGTATTTATTCATGGTATACATAGATGAAATTATTATATTAAATTTATTTCGTGAAAATTACTCATGCTACACATTATTAAAATAATTCATTTAAAACATTTTAAAATATTCGCAAACTAGACCCTTTTTCAAACTCCTGTCTTTCTGTCATTTTCAACACGTGACTCGCCCTTGCGCGGGAATAAAATAATTGAATGTAGACGTAATCTTGATGCAGAGATGAAAAACCTGCAATAGTATTTGATCTTACAAAACTGAAGAAAATTTTGAAGAGTTTCTTAAGTACATATATTCATATGAGTATTAATTTTCCAACAGGCCGATAAATGTCCGGGCCCGGATTCAAACCAGGAATCTCTTTGATGAAACTGCTAATTCTCTGGCCAACTAAGTTATACCGGACGAATCTGGATCTCCCATATCACCCAGCTAACATTATTGATCATAACATCTGGTCTGCTGTATGAATTAGCTCAACAAAATAAATCTCAGGTAGCGGAACTCCAGTATGAAATGTAGTGTAATCTATATAACTTTATATTAGGTTGTAACGAAAGTTTTCCGCCAAATTACCATTACATATAACTAATTATAATATATCTAAATAACTGTAATTTTATATATAACCACCATTCCGACAAACTTTAACAGTGCCATATGATACAACACTGGTACCTAAAGCTGTACACTTTATTCGGTGACATTCTGTAGCTGACTTTTTGCAACAGAACTGGAAGTAAATGATGGTTCTAATCTGGTAGCGTGATAGTTCCATTTAAGACACCTTGTACTTAATGATAAAGATATTTTTTTACAAATTTCACAACACAGTATTGTAAAGCAAGTCTCTTTCTTTCAAATGCCATAAATCGTTTGACAAAATATGAACAAACACATCAACGTCCTGTTTGCACAGACCGTATTAGCTGTAGCGGGAAACTGTCGTTACAATCTGATACTTTGAAGTATTGTATATAGAGTAAAAAGTGTTTAAAATAATCAAGAACTTTTTTTACATATTGGTGTGTTTATTAGAACTTTTGAAACACAAAACGAAACTATATACAGGATTTATATAAGTGTACTTCTCCAATTAAAAAATAACTTCATATTATGACATCACTTGATACTGTAATTACTACTGCATAATATTTTATGCTACTCGATGACTACATCGTATTATTTAATCAAATCCTGCACAGTTCAGAATACAATTCTAAAAACATCGTTAAAATTAATATAATTATCATACAGATAAAAATGTGTGCTAACAGCTAGCATTTCATGCATGTTGCTTCTCATTGCTCTTAGAAACAAAGTTTCACGAATTTCACTTATAAAATGTTAGATTGTAATGGGAAATGTATTTTTAGAAATTTAAATCTTCTTTTACTCTTTTATGCAACCTCAAAAGTTTTAATGTCTTTTGTTAGAAAATATACGAAACTTTAGTTCCATATAGTGTCAAATTAATTTTGTAAAAGTACTACCACGTTCTTTTTCTGCTGATTCATATTTTAAACATAATATAAAAAAATCGCTGTTTCTTTACACTAGTTTAATTTTAAAACAACTATTCTAATTGATAAATAAATCATATCAGATATAAATATCCAACTTGGCGAAAAATATCCGGACCAGGATTCGAACCAGGGATCTCTTGGCTGAAGCCGCCAATGCTCTAAAATCTGAGTTATACCGGATAAATCTGGTGGAACTCTTTCACCCAGCTAATCATATTGATTATAGCATCTGGTTTGAAATCTGGTTCAGTTCAACAGAATAAATCGCAGGTAATGGAACTCCAGAAATCGCTGGATTCGTAATTACACTAGATTAATTTTAAAACAATTATTCTAATTGATAAATAAATCATGTCAGATGTAAATTTCCAACTGGGCGAAAAATGGTCCGGACCATGATTCGAACCAGGGATTGCTTGGATGAAGTCGCCAATGCTCTACCATCTGAGCTATCCCGGACGAATATGGGATCAATAAGGTTAGCTTGGTGAAAGAGTTCCACTAGATTCGTCCGGGATAGCTCAGCTGGTAGAGCATTGGCGGCTTCAGCCAAGAGATCCCTGGTTTGAATCTTGGTCCGGGCATTTTTCGCCCAGTTGGAAGTTTACATCTGACTGTTTCTTTAGTCTATTTAAGTGAAATAATTTTTTTGATTAAAATATTTCTTGTATCATGAATACTTTTTCGCAAGACAATGTATATTATTTGAAAAAATATTTTATATACTTTAAAAAAATTTTGAGACCGTCATATTAAAAACATACTTTCTCGAAAATTCCTCGGCTTATTTTACATTTTGAAATTTTTTATATTGGCATAACTTTCCTCTTTTCATAAACTAAAAACATGACGTAATTTTTCCCCATGTCCACCTTACAACTGCATTGATTACCTTTCAATCTAAAAATGCTATTCACAGGTATTCGAATATTTACTTTTAAAATATAAATATTTTAATACATGTGAATAGTATTTTTAACTTGAAAGATAATCAATAATAAACAAACCCCTAATTTATAAGCATTCAACGTTTATCTTTAAAATAACGCAGGCGTTGGAATTCATGTCGTTCCAAAAAATGTCTCTTAGAATACGTTAATTTTGCGTTGGTTCTGATTATTTAAAATTCACAACTTTTATATACGCTTATTAGAAAGAGAGAAAAAATGAATTTATTAAAAGTATAAAATTTTTTATCTGCTTTTTTTAAGGTATGGCAGCAAGAAAAAAAAATTATTTAAACTATTTTTACAGATTCCAATAGTTTTCTGAATGTATAATCATAATTTGATTATTATTAACAATTAACCTGAAACGTAAGTCTGTGAGAGGATTGCGTCTACATATCTGCTCTTAATATTTTCTCTCTCCGAGATTCAAAACTTATTTTTAGGATGTTATATTAAAAAAATGGTCCTGTTAATGCATTACTATTAAAGATTAAATGTTTAAGTTCACTATTTGGTAAATTATTAAGTGTTCTGTTTATGCACGGGGTTTTCACGTTTCCGATTAAGGGTTAAACTATTAAATGTTAAAATAATATATATATTTTTTTAATTAACCCTCTTCATTTTTAGTTTATATTTTCTATTTTTTGGTTTTTACAATATTTTATTGTTACAACTTCACAGCCTATTGCCATATTTTGACGGCATTGATGCTGTAACTTGTACACAGTTCTATCACAAAAAATATTTGACACTTTTTCATCTGTGCCAGATAACGAAAGAATGCTTTAATTTTAAATTACTAGGGGGCTCTGCTCCTACGAGCTACGCTCGTCAACCCCCGTACAGACACCACAGACTCTAACAGCACGATAATTTAATCGGCTTTAAAAAGATTTCGGAAGATTGAATTATAATTTGAATCTGAGAATTATAATCTGACGTAATTTTCACCAAACTTTTCTTTTCCTTTTTACTATTCACGTAAAAATACTTTTGTTATAAATGAAATATCATGATCATCTTAAAATATCAAATAAATGTCTCGAGCAATTTTTAAATTTAAACTGCTTTGCAATATTATTTTTTGTTCATTTTATATAATAAGTGTAATGTGACGTAAATTCTCCGATTTAAGACTTCTAACGCATGTTTATGAATTTATTATTTTACAATATTCTGTCCCTTTTAAAATTTACGTGTAATTATAATTTTTATGACGTAATTTTCAATGAGTTCCTTCTTTTTACATTTTCTGTTTATAATAGTCACGTGTAAAATAAATTTTTAATTTGAAGTAAACATTATTGTTTGTGCTGTTTATACAACTGGCAAAAGTTTAAATTAATAACATTTTCTAAAATTTGTAAAAAATATCTCTCGAAATGCTGAAAATTTGAATTTAAAATTGAAATAAAACCTCAAAAAATGAGTCAAACAAGAAAAATAAATATAATCTGCACACCGGGAACATACAATGTATAAAATGATCTAAAAATGATTAAATTCTCATGTATAGTTTTTGCACCAATAAAACTTTTTTGATGGAACGATTTTGTCCAACTTTAGCATTAAATATCTCTTAAAATAATTCTTCGATTTGAAAACTGTCTGCGTCAGCGTGTTTATCAGACATTTCTCTATAATACCACCGAATTTCATATTTTTGTATGCAACAGTTTTTTTAATATTAACGATGAAAGGCCATGCTTAAGCATTCAAATTGGATGTAGATCTACCCGGAATATCAACGCAGATTTTCATTGGTCCATTTCCAAATCAAAACTTTTTTTATATATAGAACGATTAATTTGATGCTTAGGTTAAAAAAAACATTAAAATGTTGCATTGTCATCGGAAACAAAGTTATCTGTACATAATTTATATAAATCTAGTATATCAGGAAATGGGAATTTTTTTTTTTCAAAATTTTATCGTTACATACAAACGCATGTGAAGTTGAATAAGAGTGTAATATGTTAGCGTATCATATGTATTTCTTAATCTTCTAAGTGTCCAATAGAGTAATTTGTATAACATCTTTTTCAACGCCTTAGTTTGTCTCCCTTGTTAATTTTGTGCCTATTTTGAAGTACTCCCCGTAAGGCATGGTGACGTCACGGCGACGTCGTTGTGAAGTCACACTGTGACTTTGTGACCGTCGATGTGACGTCACGTGACGTCATAGTGACTAGAATGCGAGGTCGTTATGGCCGTTTTAGAGGTCGTTTGTGACGTCACATTGTGACTTCTCTGTGAAGTCACGGTGTGACAAATTTCTGAAAAGTGTGTCATTTGTGACTATTTTGGCATTAACTTTGTGACTAACGTGTGACGACAGCGACAATGCTTTGACGTCACACTGTGACTAATTTGTGAAATATGTGTCATTTGTGACGAACTTGTCATAAACAATGTGATGATTTCAAATGAAAATCAAATTTCAAATTAATTGCTTAAAAGGGCAAAGGCCAACATAGAGAAAAAGATTCCAAGCCGGGACTCGAATCCGGGCCATAAGTGTAGCGCACTGACATTCTACCGACGAAACCACATGGAACGAGACCCAGCCTGCAAAATTTCGTACTAGTACATGTTGGCAAGGCTACAAACGCAGCACAAGATGGAATATTTATCGTGAGCCGCCAACATCGGGTAAACACGAAACTTAATTAAATCCAGCATCGATTCAAACTATATAAATACTTGGAAAATTTTCCATAGAGAACCATTCGCCTTGCATACAATATTTCAAATAAAAATCAAATTTCAAATTAATTGCTTAAAATGCAATTTTAATTTGAAATTTGATTTTCATTTGAAATATTGTATGCTGCGTTTGTAGCCTTGCCAACATGTACTAGTAAGAAAATTTCCAGGCTGGGTCTCGTTCCATGTGGTTTAGTCAGTAGAATGTCAGTGCGCTATACTGATGGCCCGGATTCAAGTACCGTTATGGAATTTTTTTCACTATGTTGGCTTTTGCGCCTTTTAAGCAATCAATTTGAAATTTGATTTCCATTTGAAATATTGTTTGCAAGGCGAATGTTTCTCTCTGGAAAAATTTCCAAGCATTAATACTGTGATGATTCTTGTTATAAACACTGTGATGAATTTTAAAATAAAGTTTTGTTTGAAATATACAATATTATCTTTTTACCGTACTTTTTAGCAATGTATCGCTATTTTGGAGTCCTATTCTTCTAAAATACTTTTAATTTTTACACTGAAAAAAACAATGCTTATCAACTGGCATCCTTTTTTATTAAGTTCTAAGTTTGATCTTGAGTTCAAGCTTTATATTAAGAATGTTTTGTGTGTTGTGATTTGTTATTATTTTATTAAATACGAACATGGAGTCTAACGGATATTAATACATTTCCTATTTAAAGAAGAATAAGATAAGCCATATTTATTTAAATTTTTTATTCCCGTGTATATTGTATTTTGTTAATATGAGCTAAATAGATTTGGTATGATTTATAGAAAATGACTGATCTGGGAAATAGAAAAAACAAGTAAGAAAAATCATGCGTTAAGCATAGATTATAAAGCACTTTCCAACGCTTCCTGAATGCTTTAACTAGACATCGTAATTTAAGGAAATAACGTAAATAAGATAACTAAGCAAATATTTTAGAAAACGCATAAAACATTTGAAAAACTGATTTCAGCAGTTACCGTTCATAGCCAAATATGTTTTCCAATTCTTTTGAATAGCCCTGTATTTAATCTGTAGGTTGATATATACTAGTATATAATGTGAAAATTTAGTTTAGCGAGAAAATGCATAACAGGTTGAAATTCTCATTCAAAAATTTATACTAATATATAAAAACATACTTGAATACTTTTGTACAACCCTGTAGTTTACCTAGAATCTTTATTGCACGCCACTATTTAGTTAAAATTTAATTCAAATTAAAACACTCTTAAAACTGCTGAAATCACTTTTCCAGAAATTATAATTTATAGGCGGCCATATATCCATTTCCTTGCGTGACCCTGTGTATCATTTTATCCATATTCTACAAACATTTCTTAGTAAATTAAATGCAGTTCAACATAAAAATCCATAACTCATCTAAAAAACACCATTAAGCAATTTGCGCCCATACCCCTTAACTCTTACGTATACTTTTGTGTAGCCTTGTATATGAATTATAGCTTTTATATACACCATATACTATGCATAAATATAGTGGATCATAAAAGCGCATATTATAATTAAAAATGCATTTCCAGCAATTATCGCTAATGAACAGTACAATATCAACTTTTATAAATATCATAAATTATAAATATTTTTTTATAAATATTATAAATATCAAATTTTAAAAAGTATAGTAATGCAGTTTAATCTATAAACTTGTTATCAGGCATGAAAAACACTTTATTTCAATGCTTAATTGTCATTTTATTTTTTAATGCGAAGTATCGAACGTGTATCGAAAACGTAGAAAATGAGTTTACGATTGAAGAAAATTTAATAACTGATTCTGAATGTCTACAATTAAATGTTTGATTAAAATCACGAACAGCAAAAACGTGCTTACATACAATTTAAAAAAATAAATATACCAATTTGAAAAACACTATATAATTAGTATTTATAATTGTACTATTAAAAAACAACAAAGTACAATAGATGAATTAAATGTATTATTAGATTTAACAATTTCTCAAAAATCTCTCCATATGTTACAAGGAATTCCTATTATTTTATAATTTTGGCAAATGTTAAATCTGAAAACATTGATATGAAGATTTAGGATTTTAAATAATAATTTAAAATATTATTAGCAATGAAAAAAGTCTTTCAAAAGTTTCACTACTATAGTATGTAAAACGGCATTTCCCATTCAGTATAATGTTAATTTCTAATCTGAAAAACAATCCCAGAACAGTCTCTTTCTATAGGTATAATATAAAACTATTTAACTCATCTCACCAAATATACAAAACAGGAACAAACAATTTAAATTAAATAAGACTTACTTTTTGAGCTCCATAAATTAATTATTAATATCCGTGTGTATCCGAAAATGGCGACGTCTTTTTCTTCCATTAAAAAAAGCACACGCAAAAGCTTACATTTTAGACTAGTAACTTACCGCATCTGTTAGAACAAAAAGTTCTCTGTTTACCCTGCGGTATCGTGGCAGACGATTTGGGGCAGGTGTGAGTTTATTTCCTTTTATATAAACAGATATGGAACTTATATGTGCAATCATTTTATGAGACTGTCTGTATTTAAATTTTTGTATTTGAAGAATTTTCCAATGTATTTTACCTTTTCTTTTTATCAGTTTTACCCCCCCCCCCCTCCCCCTCCCTTTTTCTAAGTAAAGATTGTTTCACACAAATACAAAATATCTTCCTAAAAAAAAAGATATAAATAAATATCGAGGATAAAAAAAATTTATTTGTCAATCGTCATTCTTTTCATGTTAATTTCCTGTAAAATAAAACAATTCGTAAAATAACTTTTTTTTAGAGTCATATCTCTAAAACACAAATTTGGAATACGAATAATAAATTATATCATGGGTTTTTGCATAAATTTTGTATTATTTTTATTTATTCGGAAAATGCTAATTTTATTTTAAAAGTCTGAAAGAAGTAGAATTTTTTTAAAAAATAGTTACTTAAAATAGGTACACTAACAGGAAAAAATATGACTTGAATGCAAATTATAAAGCAAGAAATGTATGTATGACTAAACTCTGAAGACTCTTTCTACGTGCTCATTAAAAGCTGCAGACTTAACTATAATAGAAATTTTTTAGTTTGAAGCCACAAAAGTGTTTCGAATACCAGTGGTCGGTAAAAATAAATTAAAAATTTTCCTTCCTGCAATCCTGCAAACTAAATATGTAAAGTGTATATATTTAATATTCCTAATTCTAAATATGTTATCCAAATTGCTCCAGCAGGTACCATTTTTCCGAGAAACACTTTTATAATAATAAGAATAAGAGAAGGATTATTATATTAAATTGCAATACTAGATAAAATTGAAATCAGAAAAAAAGTATACTTTCACACTCTTAGATATCAAATTGATAAAATATAGCATGGAAATCTAGTTTGTTGATACTTGTACCGTGCATTTTCCTTTATATGCCCCCCCCCCCATCTTTTCGTGTCTGAATTTACTACTTGGTACCCACTAATATATTTTCATTCCTTATGCCGCTGTAACGCGGGCCTTTTTAAAACATTTCTCTTCATTTTCAAAGATTTTTGAAGTTCATATTTTTCTCACACTGTGACTTACAATATGGGTTACAATTTTTTACAATTTATTACAATTTTTTTTTGTGAGTGTGTCGTGACCTACGTTACATGCAGTGACATAACAATTCTTTTTTATTGCCAGAAAAATAAAATTTTACAGTAACAACATGTTTTGAAGATTTTTTGTAATTTTTTAAAGTTTTCTAAGAAGTTCACATCTCATTCACAATGTGACATCACTGAGTGGTGGCATTTCGGTCACAGATGTGACGTGACCACAGTGACTCACAGTGACGTCACAACGACGTCACTGTGACCACGCATGCTATGAGGGTCCTTCTTTTGAAGTTCTTCTATATTGAGCCTTGACAGTGAGATGGAAAAGGGAAATGTTGTAATGCTCAGTATTTTTCGATAATAATTTGATCTAAAATGCTTTATATTTTTTATTTAATACGTGAAAGTACTTTCTTTTATTAACACTTTCCAACATAGTTGAAAAGTGTTTATGAATTCGGTTTGTATGCCTATATCTGTCTGTTTGTCTGTCCGTGTTCTAACTCGCTTAAATATAGTCCGATTGCCATGAAATGGTATATGTTATTAGGTTTACTATGGCATGTTCAGTATTTAAAATGATGTGTGTAGCATTTTCTGTTTTTTTACAGGGTCACTGAGAAGAATTCCGTTCCATTACGGTCTATGGGGAAAATTGTTTGCCGTATATTTTAATGATATTTAATGATAATGATTTTTAATATAGTCCGATTGCCATGAAATGGATATGTGTTATTGGGGTTTACTATGTGATGGTCAGTATTGAAAATGATGTGTGTAACATTTTATATTCTTTTACAGGGTCACTGAGAATAATTCCGTTACATTACGGTCTATGGGAGAAAATTGTTTGCCATATATTTTAATAATATTACAGCTCTTGAAATAGATATGCATCACTGGGTGGTACTACCAAGTTCTTACTATACAATATGGCGGGTATAAAAATTATCGTTCATTTATAGGGACGCACAAAAGTATTTGACTATCGAAGAAAAATGAGCAATAATTGAACTGTTGAAGCCTATGAACAATAATTGCTGAAAGTGTGTTTTCATCTGCAGTATCCATTTTTAAATTTAACTATTTTTTAAGTATTATTTTGTGTGCATAAATTCTGTAGATCCTATACAGGATCGCACAAAAGTTCGCAACAACATCCTTTTATTGGCGGAAATTGTTGAGTAGAAATTTTCAACTGTGCTTACATTTCACTGAACTACCTTTTAGCATTCTATGTAGTATACATAGATATCTGTAGATCATATACAGGGTTTCACAAACAAATCGCATATTTTACTACTATTCATGATAATAGCAGAAATCGGATTTTCAAATGGGTTATGCGTTTTCAGAATTGTTCATTTAGACGACTTCTTTCACCTTAATAAGCTGTGAACTTTTTTTACAGTATTCTGAATGTGTTAGAATGTCTTTTATAATCTATGCTGTACGCATTATTTTTTTGTTCTTGTTTCTAGATTAGTGTTTGTAGATTGAAGCATATTTGTCACGTTAGAATTTCTCATGTCCTGTAAGGCCAAAACATGCAACAGGTTTTTAATACTTTTATTCATAAATTTGCCCGTTTTAAATGGTACAATAATGTGGTTTAAAAGTGAAAGATTAAAAAAAATAATAGATAAAGAAATGATAATGAAAAGGGAAAAACAGGGATCTACGCATAATATTCCCCCTTTATAAAGCTCTCACTTCATTTTTTATTTTTCTTCTATAGGATTTCCTCACATGGAATTGCCAAAAATCTCACAACAGAGAAAAAAATCCTTGCCGAATCGTCTTCAAGCAGAGATAGATTTTGAAATTAAGTACTAATTTAACCAACATAAACCAAATCAAGATTAGAGATAAGCCCAGTTTAGCCATTTTATCAGGCCACTTTTGACGAGTTTTTAATTTCATATTTCTGTAAGAGCTGGTTTTATCAGACACATGTTAATACGATAATCTTTTTTTCAACTCCTATTTTTGTTTAATTTGTTTTTGCTGTAAGAGTTGGTCTATCAAACACTTGTCAGTATAAAAGTTGTAGATAATATTAAGACGATTTATAATAAATTTTAGCGGAATTGATATCTTGTGAATTGGGGAAGTTATTAATTTTTTTCTTCTTCAACCCACCCTCTTTTTTTTCGTTTTTTATTTTTTTTATTTTTTTTTCGGTAAGAGTTCGTCCTATCGAAAACTAGTCGGTATAAATGCTGTAGATAGTGTTAAGAGGATTTATAATAAGTTTAAGGTAAATTTACACTCTTAAATCAAAAGAACGAAAAGTTTTACGCGTGTTTTTGTTCTTTCAGAGTATCTGTTTTATCAAAAAGAGACATTTTCCACAAAAAACTGGTTTGCCAAATCATCCTTTTAGAAGTAGCATCCCAGGGCAGCTCATTTCAGATCGGAACAGAAAAATATCTCTAAAAGAGCGGTTTAAGAAGCTTCCCTATTGGTTGGAATCCTGTAACGCGATATATAGTTTGGCAGAGGAAGAACCGTTTTGAAAAGGGAGTCGCTTGTTTATTTCAAGCGTCAAAGCTTAGCGTTACCTACTTGATTAAAACAACAATATTACAATTATAATTGGATTGATTTAAAAATGGCATAGAATAAGATAGATGGATTATGCCCACGAAAGCAGGGGGGGGGGGCAATCATCACAAAGAACTGGATAAATTTCGTTTTTGTTTCCCAGCTAAAACCAAGATGGCTACCGGGGATTCTAGGATTTTACTGATTCTGAAAATTCTAAGGTAAAGTACGTTGTTTTACTTCATCTTTCTTGTAATTCCTTCGCCATTCCTTGTTGTATTTTCACATTGTATATATGATTTTTTGCGTTATTTAACTTTATTACTTTTGAACCGGAAACATGAACTTCTTAAATTACTTTTTTTTCTTTTTTTTAATGCGTCTGTTCCATAATTTTTATAATCAATAAAATGCACTTATATGTAGTTTTCTCGTATTCAAATTGTGTAAAATTTCGCTAATTTGGTATTTACATTATTAAACATATATCATTTTATGCTTATATTATTGATTATTAATATACTACTTTGCTCACGACATTCAGAAATATTTGCGGAACACAACCCATGATTATAAAAATTATTAAATTATTATTAACTTATGATATATGCTCTCTTTTTTTTTTTTCTTAATGTTTCAGTAAGTACAAGTATTTAATAAATTCTGTTCATTTAGATAGTTGTACACATCTACACTTTATTTATTATTTTTTTTAATTGCCACAGTATTATGTAAAAGTACGAAATGTAAAAGATAATTTAAAAAAGTATCAGAAAATAATAGATTAGTAAAAAATATTATCAATTTATTTTATTTTTATGACACAACTAGCTTGACCTTTTTTTAAATTATGATTTTGTGAATTTTTATTTTTGTGTTATACTTCACTCTGTTCATATTCAAAAGTTTAACTAAAAAAAAGTCTGCAGTTATGTAACACATGAATTCTATATTCCATAATTATTTATCTGTGTCATAAGCAAAATATATTATTAAGATATAATAATATGAGATATAATTAAAGAAATCGACATTTCCGGATTAAAACTAATAACGTTAAAATTATATATACAATGTGAAAATATTAAAAAGAAAAAAAAATATAATAAGAAAGATAAAGTAAACGCAGCGCACTTCAGGATATTGACAAGGTAGAAAATCTTGTCTTGTTATGGCGCGAACTATCTTTTATTATTATTATTATTTA
Source organism: Maratus speciosus (assembly GCA_963932465.1). Taxonomy (NCBI): domain Eukaryota; kingdom Metazoa; phylum Arthropoda; class Arachnida; order Araneae; family Salticidae; genus Maratus; species Maratus speciosus. The sequence continues at coordinate 506,823,879 of OZ010789.1, read as the reverse complement.
ATTCATATTTCGGAAATGAAAAAACAAAATTTCTTCTGCATCTAGATTAAAGTAAATCAAAATGGAGTTTTAAAAATAATACATTTTGCAAACTGGGGAGTTATATATGTTAAAAAACAAAATAAAAAAAAATTCTGAAAATAAGAGGGAAATAATTTATTTTGCCTATTAAATTTGACAAAAAAAGGGTTTTAAATTATGATTTTGTGAATTTTTATTTTTGTGTTATACTTCACTCTGTTCATATTCAAAAGTTTAACTAAAAAAAAGTCTGCAGTTATGTAACACATGAATTCTATATTCCATAATTATTTATCTGTGTCATAAGCAAAATATATTATTAAGATATAATAATATGAGATATAATTAAAGAAATCGACATTTCCGGATTAAAACTAATAACGTTAAAATTATATATACAATGTGAAAATATTAAAAAGAAAAAAAAAATATAATAAGAAAGATAAAGTAAACGCAGCGCACTTCAGGATATTGACAAGGTAGAAAATCTTGTCTTGTTATGGCGCGAACTATCTTTTATTATTATTATTATTTAATTTATCTTTCGGAAATGAAAAAACAAAATTTCTTTTGCATCTAGATTAAAGTAAATTAAAATGGAGTTTTAAAAATAATACATTTTGCAAACTGGGGAGTTATATATGTTAAAAAACAAAATTAAAAAAAAAAATTCTGAAAATAAGAGGGAAATAATTTATTTTGCCTATCAAATTTGACAAAAAAGGGGTTTAAAAATGACTTGTCAATAATGAGTGCAGTCACTCGTTTTGCCTATTAATTTAGTCGAAAAAATGAGCGAAAACAGCTTATCAAAAAGGAATGAAAAAAAACCACTCCGCAAGATGGATGAAATTCACTCCTATAGGATAAGTGCATTTTCAATACTGAAAAGGATTGAAAATACACTCCGTCGGAGTTAAAATCGCTGAATTTTTTAAGAGAATAAGTTATGATTTTTTTCTGCCTTTTTTTCGCCCTTGAGTCCATTTTTAATTTTATCAAAAATCTATGATACATAAGTTTTGTCACCGTTCCTAGAAATAATAATAACGTTAAACTGATTTGATATGTATTATAATTAAGTAGTTACTAGATTTTTTCGGTTTTCATAAAATTCCTCCCTATTTCCACCCCCTAGGTCCGATTTTGCCCATTAACGAACTTGGCTGAGATTTTCTGTCCCTTGATTTTATTTATCAGTTTCGAAGAGATTTGAGCGAATTATAGAAGTTATCGTGTCCATAAAAAAGTGATATATGAGGCGTTCAAAAGACAATCCGACTAACTCCATTTTAAGTGGCTTTGTTTAAACAAAGGAACATTGAAAATTTTCTACATATTTCTACAGTGATAAAAATTTATCCTTGATTAAAAGAAAACTAATGAGTTCAATCAAAATATCCCGAGAAAAATATTATATAGATACAATATTTTTATAGTTTAAATACTTTTAACTGTTTATGCTGAACATTTTCATTTGATGGAGTTAATCGATTTGTGCACTAAATGGCTAATACATATATACATATATGGGGCATTCTCACAATCTTTTAACTTTCATGTCCCTGAATAATAATTTTTTATTTAATACACTTTTTGTATTTTTTTATTATTTCATATCCTTGGGAACATCCAAATGCATAATTGCACAACAATATTAACGAGATAAATAAGTTTTGGACGATGTTGGGGTCCAAACACATGGAAAACTCATCTACCGTCCCGTGTCCTTGATGTTGATTTTGAAGTTTGGAGCTGTCTGGATAAAATTGTTTCAATAAAAATAATTCAATGTAACTTTTTTCTGAAACTGGGGCTATTGTTTTATATAAATATGTAGCTAAAAAATAACCTGCACACATTTTTAGAGTTGTTATTATTTTTTGAACTCTGTCCCTGGGTTTTAGATTTTTTACCATCCCTCTTCTAAAATGATACAGAAAATCACTTCAGATGCAGCAACGGAATTCTTTTCAAGTGTTTGCTCATGCAGAAGTATGCTAGAGAAAGAATATCTAAAATTCTTTGACAGGAAATTTACTGCAGAATATAAATAAGCATTTAAATATCATTTCAAGCACAGTGGCTTTATTGGTAGTCTTACCGTCCGCAAGGTTTAATCCTGCAATTTTCGAGGTAAATTAATTATTTTTTTTTATTTAATCCACTGCAAATAACTGTTTCTAAAAATCAATGAATAGTTTCGCTACCACTTATTCTTAACATGATCTGCCTAAAATATGTGGTAAGTTTCCTTGCTGTTCCATCCTTACCGTCCCTTTTTTCCCCATTTTGTCCCTTTTTCCCCATTTTGTTCCATTTCCCCCATTTTTCCCCATTTTGTTCCTTTTTGCCCCATTTTGTCCCTTTTTTTCTATACCATCCCCCTTTTTTTTACATTACTGTCCCTTCTTTAACACCCCTTTAAGACAATGTCATACCAAAATTTTGCACTAAAAATACTACATTGTCATTATTTCTTATTTGAATGTCCTATGGGTACTATGCAAATTCATTATAAGTAAAAAATTAGAAGAAAATAAAAAGTTATAGTGGTAAAATGGTAAGGAAAATTAAACTCGCAAGTTTAACTTAAACCTCAGTTAAATAAATTTTTTTCGCTGCTGACCATTTTTTCTTTATTTTGAATCATTATAGCATTCGTCTATTAGATTAAAATGTTATTTTAGCAAATTTAATTTTGTCAGATTTTTTTTTTCTCAAAAGTTAAAAGATTGTGAGAATGCCCTATATATATATATATGTAGATATAGATAGATAGATAGATAAATTTTTGAACGGGGGGTGGTTTTGGGTTCTAGAAGTCATGATCATGATCGGGTCATGATCGGCAAAGATCTGCATAAATTATTCAGAACTTCCAACATATAGTCCAGGCAATAGAGACCATATATGGACTCTACCTAGCAAAATTAATGGTAGTTCTAGAAATCGGCTTCCTAGATGTTTTTTGAATCGCTGAATCCGAATTTGTAACTTCCCACCAAAATTTCCCCCGGCAACCCCACAAAATTTTGGTAAAAAGCCCCCCCAAAAAGGTTTTTATTAAAATATTCCATTTTTTTATTGTTTTAGGGGAAAAGTAGCTAGAAATTCAGAAAGTAGAGAAAATTTTCAACAAATTAGATATATGACATTATGACTTAGGATGAAGGGGAAGGGGGGATCTGCCTCGGAACATGCGCCGCAGTGCTGCGTGGACTAAGTTGCGCAATTCCACATAACCACTCACACGTTTACATTAGCCCTCCCATCTTCCCTCCGAACTTTCTTTATAAGGTTTACTTTAAGTTTTTTGGGTCGCTGAATCCGAATTTTTAACTTACCCCAAAATTTCCCCCCTCCGAATCTCCCCCCCCCAAAAAAAATAGTTGTTTTTACTTAAATTTCTTATTGTTTTAGGGGAAAAGCATTACAAAATTCAGAAACTAGACAAAATTTTCAACAAATAAGATATATGACATTATGACGTAAGATAAACGGGGAGAGAGGGGGCTCCCTCGGAACATTCCCCGCGCGCTTTTCTCAAAAACCAAATTTTTTCAAAAAATCAATTTTTGGGGGGGTTGCCGGGGGAAATTTTGTTGGCAAGTTACAAATTCGGATTCAGCAATCCAAAAAACATAAAGTGAGTCGAAATACAGAACTAGTATTAATTTTGCCAGATAAAATCCCCTTTTGCCTGGACTTCATAATTTAGTGCACGTAGACCCGCAGTGCATGTTCAGAGGCAGCCCTCACCCTCCCCGTTCATCCTAATTCATAATGTCATAGATCCTATTTGTTGCAAATTTTGTCTAGTTTCTGAATTTTGTAATGCTTTTTCCCTAAAACAATAAGAAATTTAAGTTAAAAACAACTATTTTTGGGGGGGGAGGGGGTTGGGGGGGAAAGTTAAAAATTCGGATTGAGCGACCCAAAAATCCTAAAGTAAACCTTATAGAGGAAGTTCGGAGGGGAGATGGGAGGGCGAATGTAAACGTGTGAGTGGTTGGAATTGCGCAACTTAGTTTACGCAGCACCGCGCGCATGTTCCGCGACAGATCCCCCCTTTCTCTTCATCCTAAGTCATAATGTCATATATCTAATTTATTGGAAATTTTGTCTACTTTCTGAATTTCTAGATACTTTTTGAAATTTCTAGATACTTTTTTATTAAAATGGAATTTTTTAATAAAAACCTTTTTGGGGGGCTTTTTACCATAATTTGGGGAGGTTGGGGGGAAATTTTTGTGGGAAGTTACAAATTCGGATTCACCGACCCAAAAAACATCTAAGAAAGTCGATTTCCAGTACTACCATTAATTTTGCTAGGTAAAATTCCCTATTGCCTGGACTAATAGGGAGATTGTAATAGATAATATTTTTTTACGAAATATACCTAAAACAGTATCTCTAAGTGCACAAGAAGAAACAACAAAAATTTGATGAAAAGGAATTTCGTCTGGAAGTTACCTGCATATTTTAAAAGTTCCAAATTCAAATAAATTATGAATTATAAATTTGAGAATAGAGACGGAATTAGGAATTGGAATTTTCTATAAAATTCCAAAAGTGAGTTACAGTAAAGTCTGTCTAAGGCGGAATCGATCGGGACCGAGAAAAATTTCCGTAGTAGACAATATTCCGCCTTAGACAAATTTTACTCTATGTCTATGGATTCGTAGGGACTTGAAAATCTTTCCGAGTTAGACAGATTTCCGTCTTATACAGAGTCCTACACAGAGTTTACTGTACTTTTGTTTCTTCTAACTCAGAGGTAATAACAGAGGTAAGAAAATTAATTTCAGGAAGTTACCTGCATGTTTTTAAAAGTTCCCCATTCAAATAAATTATGAATTGTAAATTTGAGAATGGAGATGGAATTAGGAAGTTTTCTTCAAAATTCCAGAAGTGAGTTACTTCCGTTTCTTCTAACTCTAAGGCAAGAATAATAAATTCTGTCTAGTTGCCATAATAGATTCTGTTCATAAGAGGCAATTTGTAGAGCCGCCTAAATTAATTTTTGATCATTTTTTAACTCTATCTTAAATTTCAACTTTACGAATTTTTCTTCTGGCGAAAGAATTTGCGCTATTTAAATAGATTTCCATATACTGTCGATTATTTCTTGAATACCCTTACTTCAAAATGTGCATCCCAGGTAGTTTAAATTGATGATTGTATGAATATTAACGTGAAAATAAAAAATCCAAAATTTACTAAATGGTGTATACAAAATGTTGTAAAGTTAAAGAGTAAACAAACATTAAAATAAAATTATAAAAATCAACGTTTCGGCCGTTATTTATGTCCATCTTCAGGAAAGATTTGTTACATTACTTTTAAGATTTTAAAGAACAAAAACTAAGTCGTCTTGAATTTGAAAAGTTCGTTAAGTTTCCAATCGATTATTCAAGTTCAAGACGACTTGTTTTTGTCCTTTAGAACTTTAAAAGCAACCTAACAACTCTTTCCTGATGATGGTCATAGATGATGATCGAAAGGACCATTGTTAAAAAGAAATTTTATAGTTCGATTAGTTTTTTACATTACAACATTTTGTATACACCATTTAGTATTCTTGTGACTTTTAGGTAGATTTCGTAAGAAATACTACCTATTACATTCTCCGCTATGTTGGAATTTTTGAAAACTTTTTTGCAGATCTACGCCGATCATGACACCTAGGACCTCTACCCCCCCCCCCCCTAGTTCAAAACTGTATCTATCTATCTATATATATATATACATAACTTTTTTATGGACACGATAACTTTCATAATTCTGCACAAATATCTTCCAAACTGATGCATAACATCAAAGGGTAGAGGATCTCGGTCAAGTTCGTTAATGGGCAAAATCGGACCAAGGGGGTGTTAATAGGGAAGGATATTTGTTAAAACCGAAAAAAAATAATAACTTTTTAATTATAAAACGTATCAAATCAGTTTAAAGTTATTATTACTTCTAGGAAAAGGGGCAAAAATTTATGTGTCACAGATTTTTCATAAAATTAAACATTGGCTCAAGGGGCGTAAAAAATTGAGTTTTAGTAAAAAAAAAATTCATAACTTTGTTAATTTTAAGATATCAAATTTACTTAAACTTATTATAAATCTTCTTAATATTATCTACAACTTTTATATTGACAAGTTTTTGATAGAACCAACTCTTAATGAAAAAAAAAAAAGAAAAAAAACGAAAAGGTAATGGGGGTGGGAGGGGGGTTGAAGAAGTAAAAATTTCAGAATTTCGTCAGTTCACAAGATATTAAATCCGCTTGAATTTACTATACATCTTCTCAACATTATCTACAACTTTCACACTGGCATGTTTTTGATAGGACCAACTCTTACAGCAAAAAGAAATTAAACACAAATAGGAGGTGACGAAAAAAATTATCGTATTAAGGGTGTATAGAAATCCAAACGGCCTATTTTCTGACTCATTTTTAAATTTATTTTTGCTCTCAAACGCATCCAATTGGCGGGTTCTCTTATTCAGAAGCAATATAATGTGCGGTATTGCTCGATTTTTTGACAAAGGCAGAATGTATTTCAAAAAAAGGCTGTCAAAGTGATCATTTTTAACCGAATTTCCCGAAGCGATAGTGCTGAAAACGAAAAAAATGGCCGTACTGAGAAAATAATTGTTTGTAAATCAAGTTCTAATTAATTGAACCAAAAATAAAAACACAGATCGTTTATCAGTCTCTTCAAAAAATCACGTCAGCAAGTTTCATGTCTTTACTTTTAAAAATGAGTATGATATTGTGTCAGAAAATTTCGAGCTGTTGAGTGTGGAAAAATATTTTTCTGATTACCGCCTTAACCCTGTAGTGTATACCAGAGGTGCCAAGTTCGCACTAATCTTCCGTAATGCGTGGATTAATTTAACCCAGTTTAATAATGTTTCGAACCAGAAAAATTATTTGATGAACCTTTATTTATTTAATTCCAGTTTTCTACGTGTAACTTATTTAATTTCATCACTGCAAAAAAATTCTGGTGCGAAATGTATTAAACCAGGGTTAAAGTAACCCACATATTACGGAGGATTAGTGGCAACTTGGCACCTATGGTATACTGTTGCCAGTTGCCAATAAATTAAATTTTCTCTCCTTAACTTTTATTTACCGTTGACTCTTGATAACTTTATGCATTGCGTATTCATTTTGACCCTAGACTTAGGTTTAGTTCATTAAAAATACCATAGGTGATAATATTTGTTTATCAGTTACAAATAAAAAGGAACTTTTGAAGCCTTCCATTTTCCTAACCATAGATGGATTTCTAACACGAATAAAAAATATTTAAAATGCAAAATTTCATTTAAAAAAATCTTTTTCAAAAGAATAGGCTTTTAACTTTATTTTAAATAATTTTCGGTAAGGTTTTTTGCAACAATTATTGTATGTATGCGAATATACTCTTGTTGCCATTTGGCAACACCATGAATTGAGTTCCGCTTTTATTTATATTTTTAGTATTCTGTTCAATAAATTTTTTTATTGTTTCAACTTGATTTTTGCCAATTTTTTCATCAAAAAATTTGTTCTGATAAAGCCTCATCATGTTCAATATATATTTGAAAGCAAAGACACTAAAAAAATATTAATAGAAAAAATATGGATTGTATTGTCAAGTGAAAGTGGCATTTCTTATAATGACAGCAATGACGATCCAAACATTCTGTTTAAAAGCTGTTCCGACACTTATGATGAGACTGATTGTGACTTACAAGCAGCTAATGAAATTGAATAGAATGTTGATGCAAATGTTGGGATAGTGAATATTCCATCTACATCAAAACAAAACAAAAGCAGTCAGGAAAACGTAAACAGAAAAAGTGAAAGCTTCAAACTCTTCAGCCAGATCCATCTTGGATAAAGATTATTGGAGATGTTTCTCTGCCTGAAAGTGTTTTATCATTAAAAACACCATATAAATATTTTTTGTATTTTTCCACCAAGTACTTTTCGAGCGTATCTCTGAACAAACAAGCTTATATAATGTTCTAAAACATATTCAAAAGCCACTCATTACATGCTCGACAAATATAAAAATGTATCTAAGAATTTGTATCTTTAGTAGCGTGGCAAACTTTAAAATCATAAGATTATTTGGGAACCCTATCATTGGTGCATCACCAGTTAGTCGCACTATGATTTTGAATACATTTGAAAGTATCTGAATGATAATATATTGTCTAATGGGGAAGATAAGTTATACAAGTTGAGAAAAATAGTCGGTGCCCTGGTGGAAATTCTTATCCATTCCCATCGAAGAATCTCTCTGTGTTTATGAGCAAATAAGTGCGACAAAGGTTCATCACCATGAAGCAGTATATCCCTTTCCTCCCCCCCCCCCAAAAAAAAAAAATCACATAAATATGGTTTTTAATTGTAACTCATACAGTTGTTCAACCTGTAAATCATAAACTGTATTTTAATATTAAACATCAGTGAACCTAATGACACTTTTAAAGTCAAAAGTAATTTCGTGTCTTACTGGAATAATAAGAAGAGACAGAATCCCGTGCTTCAAAACGCCACCCGACAATTAATAGAAAAAAGACCAGAGAAATATCGTAGAATATGCTTAGAATAAGCTTAATGCATGGTGTTGCAATTTGGCAACCATTTAAAAAAATCCAAAATACGGAAAAGTATAACAGTGATAATTTTTTCAGTATTTTTCCTTTAATGTATGCCCATTAAGGAATAAAATGTATTTTTTTAAAGGAAAAATAAAAAATCATGCACTAGAGGATTAATATGATTCTGAAAAAACCAGCTCCTACTGAAAAATGAAATTAAAAATTCGTCAAAAGCGGTCAGATAAATTTGTTAAACTGGGTTTATTTCTAATCTTGATTTAGTTTTTGTTGGTGAAATTAGTATTTAACTTCGAAATCTACCTTCGCCTGTACCTCGAGCTGACAGGGATTTTTTTTATTTTCACGTTAAAATTTAACTTTTCATGGTGTAAATGTCTAGCTCTATTTTTATTAAATTTTATGAAATACAGTAAAAATTGTAAACTATTATGGAATCGCAATTTTTAACCTAAAGGGGAACGAATTTGAGCATTTTCCTCAAGGCGTTTAAATAGATACCCATATACTGTATTCATACTATTGTATTCATACTACCGTACTCATAAAAAAATCGTGCGATTATTTTATCAATACCATTCTTCAAACCATTTATCAATACCATTGCTTCAAAATGTGCAACCCGGCCAGATGGTGCAATGCATTATATAAAACGAAATGAAAATTATAATCAATTATGCAATTACAATTTGAACGCTGATAGCATAACGAAGAGTCGATGGTAATGATGGTAATTCGATCTGATGCAAGTTCTCAATTTTAAATTGCAGGTGGTCGTTAAATATATTAATTGGTTCTTTTAAAGTACTTTAATTAAATGATGCATTTTTAAAATAGTGCCGTTTGAATAATTATCGAAAGAAAAATTAGCACAGCTTTTAAAATTTAGAATGCATCCAATAATATTTAAATAAATCAACAAAAAATATCTAAATGAATTTTTTGTTATTCTTGGAATTGAACTTGAAAAAGAAGACTTTATTTTTCTTATTTTCGATTTCATGTGACTTTATTATACAACATATTTCTACTCTTAAAAATGTAATAATAAAACTTTTTATTTTACTTAAAAAGAAATATGTGTATTGTGCCTTGTTTGGAAAAGTTTTTCCCGAGATTTATACCTATTTAAAAACTTGAAATTTCACGAAAAAGTTATATGGATTAATTTTTTATACAATGTTAGAAAAACAAAAACAAAAAAAAAATGCTCAGTTTTTAAAATTTTGTATTGAAGTTAATTTAAATGAATAATTATACCACTTCACTTTATGTAATTAAAAAATAAATCATAGCTGTTCTCAGAAAAAAAATAGCACCAATTTAATAGCAATTGCACTACTAGTTTAGAAATATTTTCCTTACATTTTTAACTATTGGCTTTTTTTTTTAATTTTTCAGTACTAAGGTAATTAAAAATTTAAAAAAGACATTGCTTTTTTAAAAAACTATAGCAAAGAAATACAGGAAAAGCAAAATAAACGTTAGCAATCATATATTTATGTCTTTGACAGAAATTATTCCCAAATCTGACATTAAACACTTTCACGTGTGATAGAATGTTTATTTAAAAGAAAGAAAGAAAGATAAAGAAAGCGTGGAGTAACCGTGTTTATAGATGTCTTTGACCAACAAATAATAGATAATTTTTAAAATAGCTGTTTCTATTTTATAATAGCAGTATGAATCCGATATTTACCTTGATTTTCTATACTTACAGTACTTTATATTTCATATTAAATATTTTGTAATTATTTATATTTACACTTAGGGATTGTTGAGTATTTTTAAGTTGTCATATTAATTTTGCATTTTGTACTCTTAAAAACTAATGCTTCATTTATCTATTCATAAACAATAACTTTTTATATATTGGTAATCATTTTAATTGTTGTATTTATTTTCTAAATATTTTGGTATAGTGTAAGTCCTACTTTTCCTATGTCCCTGGTAAACGTCTTACACCTAAAAAGTCTTATCAGTATTAACCCCGGAGACCTACATATATTTTTTCTTACATGGCGCGAAAAGCAGGCTGGATTTACAGCCTACAATTTGACAACAACCACAGCAACTATTATCAGCAATTAATTTAGTGACCCAACCCAGTCAGCAAATCAAAATTCAGAGAGAATAATTAGAAAATTAAAATCTGATAACAAATAAATTTAATATTGTAGAACTATTTTTGAACACAGGCGTTTTTATCCTGCCGGAAATTAAATGGCAGCGTGAGTCAACCCAAATTGTTTTTTAGACACAGCGGAAAACGTTTTTCTTACATTTCGTTAGCATCATCTTTTTCAAAAAGTTTTAAAAAGCCGTGCTCTGCAGTATTATAGCCGGAAGAAAGTATTCTTATTTGCATTTTCAACGAAGTTTCACATTATGTTTTTCAATTAAAATATTTGTGAATTTTATGTGTTAAAATGATTTATGATCATTCTAGCTCAAGTTTATGCAAATAGTGGCGTTCGAGTGAAGCGAGCTGGAATCGCGTAGCCGTCATAATGTGAATTACGTTGCAATTCACGGTGGTTGGTGGGCGTAAGAGAGCAGGGGGATCAGCCCCTTAGTACAATATAAAGTATAAAAATTGGGCATTTCTCATAAAATAAAGAAGTTTGATGTGATAAGTAATCTTAATTAATTTATAAATTACCAAACCACAAGGCGAGCTTATAACATCGTACTATTACAGACGTGTGAAAATTATTAGAATAATTGTGATATTTACATTAAAATCTAGTTATATTAAAGAAATAATACATTTAAAAAATATTGATACATTTAATATTTAGTGTGCATCCCCTTGTTATTTATTAAAGATTCGATACGGTTTGGCATACTTTGTATGAGTTGTTGGCAATTAATTTGTATTTCGTTGTCATGATGCCAAATTTGGATGAGTTTTTCTATCAGAACATTTTTGTTTGTGATGTTGCATTTCTTTAATTTAATTAACGAAAACACTTTCATGGCCTGGAGAGAGTCCGGATATAAACCCTATAGAGAACCTTTGGGCCATTGTAAAGAAAAAATTAAAGAAATGCAACATCACAAACAAGACTGGTCTGATAGAAAGACTCATCCAAATTTGGCAACGTGACAACGAAATACAAATTAATTGCCAAAAACTCATACAAAGTATGCCAAGACAAGTATGCCATCAATTCTTTAATAAAAAACAAGGGAATGCACAATAAATATTAAATGTATCAATATTTTGTAAATATTTCTTTAATATAAGTTTTTAATGTAAATTTCACAATTATTCTAATAAATTTCACACGTCTGTATAATACATTATCTATTATTTACAACAACACTGTACTATTATTTTATGAATGTTTTACAAACAACAAATTTTATTACAGCTGCAATCAAAAATCAAAACCATGAATCTTCTATTAAAAGAGGATGCTGTACTGGTCTGAAACAAGGTTGGACGGAGTAAAAAGTTAGTCGAAAATTATGCCATTTTGACGCATAGTCATTTTTACAGCTTTATGCGGAGGCGGGACGCGAATGTATTAGCTGCAGTTCAGCGCTACTCTGGTTTTAGTGAACGCAGCCAATTTAGAGCTAGGAAGCAACACGAAACGGTTATTCAAACAATTGTTGCTCTTTTTTGCGTCTAAACACAAGCTGTTAAAAGTAGAGATAGACCGAAAATTTGGTTTCGTTTTCGTTTTCGGCTCAAAATCTTTATGCTACTGAAAATTTGGCCGGACCAAAACTCGACAGAAGATATCTGTAATCCAAAAATCTCGTTTCTTGCTTCGGAAAATTTCAACGTTACTGATCGATTTGAGCTGTATCGGCCGAAATGAGACTATTTATTGCTATGAACTTCTTTGTTTATAATTATCAGTCATGACTGACTCAAGACGCGGGTGCAAATTGTAAAGCAAGCAATGCATATATGACTAAACTTTTTCACGTGTTCATTAAAAGCTGCAGACCTACCAGTAATATAGGGAATTTTTAGTTTGAAACTGCAGAATTGTTTCGAACACTCTTTGAGAAAGTTCTAGTATAACAGATGGTTATTTACAAAAATCATTATAAAAGATAAATTGAGATGTGAATACCTGAAACTAATATATTTTTTAATTAAATGAAATTCGTATAATTAGAAAATCTTTCTGTGTCGTTGATGAATTAATTACGTTTTATTTCATATGAAAATAAAAAGTTTTGGGCCTAAGGGAAAGGCAGCCAAATTTGGACACACATAAAATTAATTAATAATTACGTGTATTTAATAGGTACATATAATTAATTTATAATTATGCATTTTTTAATTAACACGTATAATTAATTAACAATTATTTATATTTATGTATGCATTAAATACTTAAAAATTTTGAACTTTTTCGTTTTCGGTTTCGGCCTTAAAAACCTGTTTCGGTCGATCTTTAGATAAAAGTTGAGAATGTAGAGCAAAATATTTTATAAGGAGCGCTTCAAGGGAATTTACAGGAAGGGATGCAAGGTTATTTAATGTAGGTAGAAACAAAAGGCGTCTGTGTTTTAAATGCTTTGATGCCTTTCATGATAAAACCTTGTCTAATGAGCTACAGACATAATTATTGTATGTACGGTCATGCGTTTTGATTTTCTGTTTTGTCTTATAATATCAAGTTTTTAATTAAATGACATTGCAATTATTGTAATTTTATATTCGGAATAATTTAGTTATCAAAGGATTAGTAAAAAAACAGTTCTGTTATATATTCATAAATCATATTAATCTGAAACATTTTAATTCATTCTCATTGCCATATTAATTTTGCAAATATTATTATGTAATGTCACCCTCTCTCTCCTCCATCGTAAAAACCACATATCTAATAGTTATTTTCTGTTTTGTATTATAATATCGAGTTTTTAATAAAATGACATTGCAGTTATTGTATTTTTATATTAGAAATAATTTAGTTATCAAAGGCTTAGAAGAGAAGAGTTCAGCTATATATTCATAAATCATATTAATTTAATACATTTTCATTCATTCTTATTGCCATATTACATTTTTAAAAGTCTTTATATAATCTCACTATCTCTCTCCTCGATCGTAAAAGCCACATATCTAATAGTTCTTATCATTGACATATGAATTTATGATAATTTAATATATCTCGAAAATAAAATGGGTGAGAAGAATATTTTTAAAAGATTTTTTTTTTAATTATGAACGGTCTTATGATAAAGGTTTTACTATGTAAATCATAACTAATCCTGCTATATACTATATCTATAACTAATCACTATAATATTCGTATCTGTCTGAAAGACATTTAATGTGGTACTTATATTTTCACACATGTTTACCCTTGTTTACAAATATATTCAATGTTAATTAGGTTCTATGTAGATCATTACAATGCATTACAATTATTAACAACCCCTTCCCCTAAAATGAATAAATAAAATATTTAAAAATGTGATATAATAAAATAATGGAATCTTTTTACTTTTATTCAAAAGCAATTATTATACTTTATATTAGTCTAGTTCAAATCATCAATAGACTTTTTAAAATTTTACAAAGAAAATTAAGCTTTTATCCTATAATTAAATTAGACTGTGTGGATTTAGTTAGTTAGATTTGCTTTGTCGTATATCCGTATGACTTATTAAAATTTCACTTAGATAAGAATCTTAGTAATATATGTTAATCTATCCACCGTCATTTTTAATAAAGATGGTTTGAATTATATTTAAATCTTAGTTAATCAAAGAGCTTATTTAGAACGAAAATACAAACTTAATTAATCTTAAAAAATAATGAGATTACAACCTGTTTTATCATTAAAATCTTAATTAAATATAATACCGTTATTTTTTATTAAACAAGATAAAAATAGAGTAATTTGAATTTTTAAATAAAGATGTCTTAGAATAGATAAATTTATCACCATTATGAAAATATGAAAAAAAATTTGAAGGAAGCATGAAATGTTATGGACTAATTAAAGACTTTAATATGGAAATTTTATTTAGGCGAAACAATTTTCCGTTTCCTTATTTAACAACAAAAGTAAAGCATTTTTAAAATGAAACAAGAATACCTTAAACTATCCTTTTGGTAACTTTTAAATATTTATACATTTACAAAAGTGTATTTTTTATTCACAAATGAAAAGACGGGAAATATCTAAAAAGTACGATGAAAAATTCATTATATTTTATTAATTTAAAAGTTTTTCTTTTTCAAGACACCTTTGTATTTATCTACGAAATGTGGCAATTAAAATTGGATTTTTCTTTCTTTTATTTTAACGCAAGCACTTGAAGAGAATTATTTGTACTGAAATATTTTTGTTTATAACAATTTGAAGTTAAAGTTTTCTGGATGAAATGTAGTTAGAAATTTTTTCATATAATTTCGTCTCACAATATGCATATTTCCCTGAATGCTTTGTAAGTTATGACGGTAGAGGGATATTTAATGTTGAATTTCTAATGTAAATAAAATTACTTACAGCATGAAAGAATGAACTAAAAGACGGTAAATATCAAATGATCAAAAATTCATTATTTTTTCTTAATTTGAGTATTTTAAGACACGTTTGTATTTAATTTTAAATGTTTGTAATTTCAATAAAAAATTTCTTACTTTCATATTGATGCACTTGAAGAAAATAATATGTACAGAAATATTAGAATAGTAAATAATTAAATTTTTCATGTTAAAATATAATTAGTATATTTGTCATGTAATTTTGTTTTACAATATGCATATTTCGCTTAATACATAGTAAGTTACGACCGTCCATCAACATTTAAAGTTGAACCTGTAATGTAAATAAATTTACTTCCTTTACAGTACGTTATTTTACCGTGATCCCGATTACAGAAAATTAACAGCTTTATTTTGCACTTCGTAGAAAGTGCATATCAGTGAATGTATATAAAAATACATAATACTGCACTGTTTGTCTTTTAATATATGGCAACAAGAAAATTATTTAAAATATCTAATCTAAATTACTTTCTCAGTGCATAATCTTAATGTAATTAATATTAAATTATTAACTGACGAAAACATTAAAAAAATATATTACACTTTCTTTTATTTACTGTTTATTTTTTACATTTTAGTGTTTAAAGTATTTCATTGTTGCAGTCTCACAGGCCGTTGGCATATTTTTGCGAGCATGGTTTTTCGCATAACCACTTCCATTACCAAGTTTTTTGAAAAATTAATTACAAAAATCATCACATCATTGCATTTCACCATTTGCGTTTTATATCACAAAATTTGGAAAACTGCTCATCAAATATTATATATAATTTATTATATTATCTAAAAATATTTTCTTTTTTTTTTAAGCTTCAGGCCGAGTAAAAACCTGATAAAATAAATCGCGGTGATAAATTATATAGTGCGTCCCAAAAGTATATGGACATGCGATTTTTTGAAATAATAGTTCAAAAAATGAAGCCATAATCACGAAAAAAATAATAAGCATATGTAATCATATTAAAAGTTTGTGACAACAGAGAAATACGGTATAGGTTTTACCGAATTTTTGTAAAAAAATAAAAATCAAAATAGGCTGTCCCAAAAATATATGGACTTTTCGAGAATTTTGCATTTAAATTCAAATTTTCGATCCGTTCCTTTGAATTATCATGAAAAACTTATCAAGTATGGTCCAAAATAATGTTTGGAGAATGTGTGGCTGTAAAGAGACCCAATTCTGCTCTACTTGTTGCTTTAATTCCTGAATAGTAGAAAACTGACGACCATGAGCATACAAATCTCGTGTAAGTACTCCCCGAAGTTTTTCATATGGATTTAGATCTGGGCTGTTGGCTGGCCAGTCTATAACAGTCACTTGATTCTGCGTAAACCAATCTGTTGTTGAGTGGCAGGTGTGAATCGACGCACTGCTCTCTTGGGATTTTCAGTTTTCCCTTCCTAAAATGTTTCCAAATGGAAGTAGATTGCTTTTAAGGACATTTCATTAATCCTCACAGCACTGTCGACCATTAAGAAAAGCGATATTAGTTGTTCCATTGAAACAAATCGCGCCCAACACGATGAGATAATCCCCTCCTTGTTGTCGACTAAAGAACACCCGAGATTCAAGTCGCAGATCATGCCGATGGTATACCCAGCCACTAGGGCCAAATTGGTTTTGTTTTCGTCAGTGAAGAAACACTTAACAATTCATCTTCCCAAGGCGTGTGTTGTTTAGTTCAAAGAACGCGTGCATTTCTATGGTGCAATTTCAGCATAGATTCCGCGCACGTTCTGCGATATTTATGGATTTTTCATACCTGTATTCAACGGTGAACAATAGATCTCGTAATAGGAAACGCTAAAGTCTTCGAAATATCACGAACAAACTTCTTTTGGATTGAAACTGCTCGAAAAAACTCTCTGGCTTGTCATAGAGTTGCTTTTTTTGGTGGACTTGAACGTTGTTTTGCAATCGTATTGTCACTTTTTGATAAAATTTCATAAATTCCGTATCTATTACTCTTTATGTGTTTAGCAATATCAGAAATTTTAACATTTGAGTCTTTAAACGCCAAATTTTAGCTATATCGGCAGCAGAGAATTGAACGTTGCGAGGCATTTTTCCACTATTTTATAATTGAAGAATGAGCAGTGATTTTATATTTCGCAGTGGGTACTTCACGTGTACAGAACGCAGAAAATACAATTTCTTTTGATACTCTGGAAATAAAAGCAATTCTCTTCATTGACCATATATTTTTGGGACAGCTTATTTTGAATTTTATTTTTTAACAAAAATTCTGTAAAACCTATACTGTATCTCGTTGTTGTAACAAACATAAATAATGATTCCATATGCTTATTATTTTTTTTCGTGACTATGGCTTCATATTTTGAGCTGTTATTTCAAAAAAATCCCTTGTCCATATACTTATGAGACGCACTATACTACGCCCCCGAGTTTTATCGGGATAATAATTACTTGTAATATCTTTGAACCCGATTTAACTCGGGATAATCAGGGAAGCGGTTAATTCTTTGGATGTTCTAACTCGCATACAGTTGTAACGATAAAGAACATTTGGCGACTTAGCACCTGCAGCCAGCTAACGTAAAATGCCTTAAAATGAATTTATTTATTTATAATTAAATTCTAACGATATTTCGATATTTTGTTGACTTCGGAGTACCTACCTGTCTACATAATTTTTATAATTCTGACACATCAGAAAATGAGTTAAAAATCGATTAAAATATTCCATCTTTACATGCAAAAAACAAATTAAATAAATGAGTGAAACAATATTTTAGATAATTTCTGGAATTAGTAAAAAGAAGTTTAGAAAGATTTCTTCTATAAAAATACATAAACTAAATCGGAATTTATAGGACTTGTGTGGAATAATTTCCACTAAATCCTTTATTTCTTTAAAATATTGTTTTTAGAATTTTGTCGAAATAGACAATGTCAAATATTATTGCCTTTGCAATATAAATGAAAATATTTTTCAGGACTGAAACTTTTCATTGTATGTGTTTCAACATCCAGAAAGTTGAATATATATATATATAGTATATATGTCCACTTAAGATATTTTTTTCTTTTACATAAACCAAATTAAATAAATGAGTGAAACAATATTTTAGAAGATTTCTGGAATCAGTAAAGAAAGTTTAGAAAGGTTTTTTCGATAAAAATACATAAAATAAATCGGCATTTATAGGATTTATGTGGAATACTTACCGCTAAATCCTTTATATCTTTAAAATATTGTTTTCAGAATTTTATAGAAATAGACAATGTACAAATATAATTGCCGCGCAATATAAATGAAAATATTTTTCAGGGCTGAAAATTTTCATTGCACGTGTTTCAACATCAAGAAAGTTGAACTGAAATATATATATATATATATATTGTATATATATAGTATATATGTCCATTTATGGATATTTTTGCTTTTATAAAATCAAATTAAATAAATGAGTGAAACAATATTTTAGAAGATTTCTGGAATTAGTAAAAAAATGTTTAGAAAGATTTTTTCTATAAAAATATATAAAACATAAACTAAATTGGCATTTATAGGATTTGTGTGTAATACTTACCAAATATCCTTTATTTCTTTAAAATATTTTTTTTTTTTTAATTTTTGTAGAATTAAACAATGTACAAATATTATTGCCATGCGATATAAATGAAAATATTTTTCAGGACTGAAACTTTTCATTGTATGTGTTTCAACATCGCGAAAGTTGAACATATATATATATATATATATATATGTATGTATTTAAAACCACAAACAAATATCTAACTTCATCACTCACCATATTTAAACTGAAACTCTACATCAAAAATATTAAAACAACCAACATAAACATTAATACTTAAAACCGAACTAAGGAAAATATTTATAACAGCAAAACAGAACAGAAGGCGAGCGGCATGGCTAACGACATGCTCTGCAGGGTTAAGTCAGACTTTACGCATGCTACGTCCCCCTTCACTCGCCGAGACCAAAAATGAAAAACCATGAAAAACTAAACAGATCTACCAAATCCATCAAAATATCTTTCTATCTCATTAGATCAATCAAAGCATCAAATCCACCATTCTCATCCATCACTGAATTCAGTTCTGTTCCGTAACTGCTACTCTTAATAAATTCACTAGTTATTCTCCTGATGAAATTGCGAGGATAATCCTGTTTGAATCCCTGACGACACCAATCCAAAATGCCATTAATCATATCCTCAACTCCAGTACTCAGTCTTTGGATTCGTATTAAGCCGTTTCTTAGGACATTTCTTTTAACCGATACATGAACATTTGAATCAAAATATATCAACTTTAAGGTATTAAAGTCAAAATCATTTCGCTTGTCAAGTAACTTAGATATCAAATTTTCATTTTCTATGTTTAAGTTCACATCTAATAAATTAACATTTTTACAATTCTGGGAGGAGGGGTCCAGACTCAGAGACGTAGGATAATATGTGAAATCATTTTTTTCAATATCATTATTTAATTTGACTATCAAAACATCATCTATATATCTGTAGGCTAATGTATTACTGTTTAAATTATTATTTTTTTCATATAGATGCAAATATATATATATATATGAATATATATAGTATATATGTCCATTTAAGGATATTTTTGCTTTTAAAAACGAATGTTTATGGAACATCATAAAGTAAAATATCTAAAAATAGTAAAATAAATTTAATAACAAAATTAATAGTTTGAAATCGCATAGAGGTATAAAGAGTTAATGTGAATTGACTTTTCCTTAATAAATGAAAAATATAAAATGTTCATACACCATTACAAATACGTTTTGAGAAAGCTAAAATTCAATAAATCTATACGCTACTATTATGTCTGTGAAATAAAGGTGAAGTACCTTTATGGAAGGTATGCTGGAGTAACTGTACCCCCGAGGTAACTGGGCAATAGTGTATTTTATAAAAAACACCTTTGATGCTTTTAAGTTTTAGCTTTTGCCAACATTGCACACCCATCTTTACCTCTTAAAACAACGTGTGTCAACTCAATCATAACTTTGTCTTTGCTGTGATAAATTGCCGAAAACTTAGGTTTCTTTTTTACAAACAACGTCGATTTGGCTAACTTCCTCGGTTTTATATTAAAATACTGTAAGCACTATTATTATTATTATTTTTTTTTTTAAGATTAGGCATATAAATACATTAATATTTTTATGTATCTATACATATTTACTTTATATTTCAAGTATAAGGCCGGTGTTCCAGTTACTCCATACATGTTTGAAGAAGAGGGTAATCGGGCCATGTATCAGGGGTAACTAGACTACGTGGGATCCAGTTACCCAAATGATGTAAGTAATTTCTTGGAGTTTCTCTTACTATGGAAAATAAATTTTTCCTTTTTTTTTTTTTTTTTTTTGCAATAAATAAAGTTATATAATACCTTATGAAAATTACATAATAAAAAAAAAAAAAAAAAACATGTTGGCGGGTATCAAACCAAATTTCTTAAGTGAGATTGCCAAGCTTCGAAATTTTACGATATAGATGAAGAGGCGTATATAAGACAAAGTGACATTATTAGAAAATTATCGAAACAGATAAAAAATAATTCTGTTCGATATTAAAACATGATTACATTATCCGCAGATTAATTGGACTTATCGAACTTCCATTGATGTAAATAAAAAAGAGAATGAGATACTTAAGTACTTAGGTACCCGTTTGTTCATAGATTTTTCTTTTTTCTTTTTTCCCTAAAATACCCATGTAACTTTCACACTTAGTACCTATATTAAAATACATAAGTACTTAATCAATTCTTATGTTTTTAGTATAAATAAATCTAATAATTTCACATTTGGTGCTTTCTTTAGAAACCTTGACAGCAAAGGTTTCCATTACAACGCTCTTCAATTGAAATATAATTTACATGATCTGCCTTGTTTAAACTTTTTAAAGCTATTTTCCCTTTTTCAAATAGGATTGGATACCCCATAAAAAAAACAACAATCGCGTGTGGAACACAGACCTACCTGGACCAGTTGCCCCATACAAATGTGGCAAACGAATCCACGAAGAATGAAATTTCATGTAGGGGAGACTAGGGAGGTTTGAGCCACTTTTTACAAAATGATTTTTTATTTTTTAAATATTGAACGTAGAATAAAGTTTTATATTCCATTTTATTCGTTATACAATCAGTTATCAAAATAAAATTGCTACATCAGTGTAACATATAACAAATTTGAAAACATGATTGATTTTAATCATGAGAAAATAATGGGTCAAGGCTCCCCACATATTGGAGGGTTGACCCACTATATGGGAGGCTAGACCCACTTTGTTTTAAATATTGAAATATTTGTGAAGCGAAATAAAATCAGTTAAATAAAAAGATAAGAACTGCATGCTACATGATTTAATTATTATAAAAAAATATTTTGAAAATATCATGCTTAAAAAGACCTGTTTAGACGCAATCGCAAGTCCAAGGAGAAAATTTTTGTTTTAAACAGGATTTTGTCTGAGCAGATATAATTGTACAGGAGGGAAAATGTAACTTTATCATTTAAGACAGTATTCCGCTAGAGACAGATTCCGTTTTCATAGGGTTTCATGCATTATTATGTCCGGATTTATTAGCCACTGTCTCACTTTTTTGTCTCCCTGTCCTACTTTTTGTGACATTCGATCTGACAACTCTAGTTGTCAGATAGTTTGGCTTCATCTCACTGTATTCATGCTGGCGAAATTTGTCCATAACTTTCTAAAGTTTTTCGATCAAAGCTATGTTATTTTCCAACCGCATGAGTACTTAACTTATAGTTAACATCTTTTTAACCTTTCCGGGCAAAGTACTTTCAGTACTAAAATGTTGAAATAAATGACTGGCACTGGAAAATACGAACAAATTTATTTGGAAATATGGAAAAAGGCTATATTTCACATACATATTAAACGGAAAAGATTTTAGCAAACTTCTGGTGCCATTCTGGCGTTTGGGAATTAAAATTAAGTGGTTTCATAAACATACCACTGCCCCTGAAACGGCTAAGAGTGTTGCTTTCATACTTTCTCGTCTTTTTCACTGTTTCTATTTACCTATTGTAAGTACAGTAATCTCTCTGTAAAGCGGACTCTGTGTAAGACGGAAATCTGTCTAACTGTCTAACTCGGAAAGATTTTCATGTCTCGGCGAATCCACAGATATAGAGTAAAATTTGTCTAAGACGGAATATTTTCTACTGCGGGAATTTTTCTTGGTCCCGATCGATTACGCCTTAGACAGAGTTCACTGTAATATTAAAATGGAAAATAAGTTCCTGTAAACTTTCCCATTTATATTTCCATAATTTTTTTGTGCAGTTCGTGATACTATAGCAATTTTTCACATCTTTCTTTAATCAGTTTCAAACATTTTCTTTTCCATCTTCCCATTTTACTGAAGCTTTACAGAATAAATTTACATTCATTTATATATATAACCATTAATCTTTCATTATGCACAGTGTATAATAAAAAGATTTCCAAAACCCCTTAACTAACACATTGCCGAAGGGGAATTTTTATCAAATCTGAATTTTAAAACAGTAGAAGTTACTCCCTGTTCTGGAAGTCTTTTGTAAATTGGTGTACTAGACAGGTTTCCCAAGTTTATGCATCGGTAAATATCTTTCAATGTAAGAATTTAATATAAAATGTCTTACAATCTAAAAAAATATGGGCAACATGATATAAGTGCATTTTCTGTAAGGTAGAAGCCACGCCCTTAGTCAATGGTGTTTTTTGAATGAAAACGAGAATTCTCGTTTCCCGTCGTGAATTTGTTACGGGAGCCTTGAACATCTGGTTAACCTTCCCTCATATTGACTGGGTCAAGCCTCCCCCACATAGTCCTTTTCTAATGACTAGCACATTGTTATAAGCCTAACATACGATATAATCTTTATGCCTGGAATGAGAGCTCGATATTTCTGCATTACTTAAAACCTACTTACTTAAATTTCTGTGGTATATTTTATCTGAAAACAGCTTACAAAATATTTCCAAAAAACACAACTTTTAGGTTGTAAACTCTTCCCAATTGATTTTTAACACAACTATTTCGATTATCAGTATGAAATAGAGACTGTTTAAGCATTCGAGTAGCTTTGGTTGGCACTTATTGATAAAACTCTGAAATTCTTTTAAAAATGAAAAATGATGGCTGGGTCAAGCCTCCCGTATGGTGAACCCTAACCGAGTCTCCCCTATATATACAGGGTGTTTCCCTACCAGGCCGACAAATTTGCAGTAGGTGTAGGAGACAGAAATGACTCGGAATCACATAGCAATGCAGGGTCGGAAATGCAATCCTAACGAGATAGAGTGGTTGTTATGGTCTGAATCATAGTGATAGAATATTGACATTTAAAGACCATAAGCTTAAAATTAGTCATGATTTTCATGATAATGAAGTTGTCCAATGTTTCGTAATGTGTGAATGAAACATTCGTAACCTGGAATCTCGGAAGTTTTGAAATACGCCGGGCGTGTTTAGGACGTTTGCGGTAGCAACGAAGTTGCGCTATTTCATAACGCTCCTACTACCTCCAACGACCAAAACTGTAGGTGGTAAGAACAAGGCACCTAGACAGAAAACTTCGGATAACTTCATTATCAGAAAAGACATGATTTATTTTAAGCTTATGGTTTTTAAATGTCAATTTTCTATAACTATGATTCAGACACTAACAACCCCTCTATCTCGTTAGGATTGCATTTCCGACCCTGCATTGCTATGTGATTCCGAATCGTTTCTGGGCCGTCTACACCTCTGTCAAGTTTGTCGGTCTTGTAGTGAAACACCCTGTATGTTATTTTTAGACATTAAAATGTAATTTTGAAAATTTTTGTCTGATAAAGTGAACCTAAATGAACACATTGACAACGACTCGGACTTTAGTTTAAATGAATGTTAGCTTTTGGAAGCTCAATTGCCAGAATCTTTAGAGTCACACTGTAAAGTGGCCCAGTTGCCCCGCGAAACCTCATAGCGTAATTTCGAAAAGGAACATCAGAATGGGTAATTCGCAATATACACTCCTTCGCCAATCTCCTTCGATAACTGCGCCAATGTGGCAACGCTGGTTTATCGGGCTACTCCTCGGACGTCACAAAATATGGCAACCCTAAGATTTCTCTGGAGAGAGTTGATGGTTTAAACTCCTTGTTTTGTAAGCTGCTTTCTAATTGGACTGAATCGGAAGCTTGTTTTTTTTTGTAAAAGGCTTTCTTATTGGACAAAGAGGAGAATCAAGGAACATTTTGAATTTGTTTGGAAAAACGTTGATATTGCTACTGTGGATTTTCCGTTGAAGAGTTCTCTGTGTCGCAGTCGCGTATTTTTATTATTTGTTTTCTCAATCTTGTATATTTTGAAACAAGTACTTATCTGGATAAATGCTTGACAGGTGAGAATAAATATTCGAAGTTATTTTTCTTTTATTTTTACGTGTATTTTTGAGCATTGATTGAATTATGTACGAAAGAAAGGTTGATTGTTCCAAGCTATGAATGACTAAAAGTGACAGATTGAGTGATGCTTTTGAATGACATCCTAGAGCACAAGGTAAAATTATGAATAAAAAAACGGGGGGTTCAGGGGGGCTACCGCCCCCCTGATTAAAAAAAAACATCATTGTTTTGCTCCCATTACTGTTAACAAACGCTCTTTTTTAATAATTTGGGTAAGTGAAAGTTTTGTTTTTAGGTATATTTGATAAAATGTATTTTTAAAAATATGAAATGTATTTTTTTTTAATGTATTTCGAAAAAATTTGAAATTTTATGTATTATTTTTACTCAAAAATACAGGTTAAAATAAGAGAAAAATGACTGATCGAATATCTATTTTCACATTTTAAGCATTTGTCTAGATAGGTACTTGTTTCAAAACATACGAGATACGAGAAGAGAAAACAAATAATAATTTTGCTTACTATCTCCGGATGTTGCAGCTCCGGGAGTTAGTACGCGAAAATGCACCAATTTGGCGATTTTTGAAAATTGCGCCAAGAAGGAGAGTAAACTACGATCGCACCAAATCATTCATGATTCTTTTTATTTCCTGAAATAACATCTAGAAAACAAAGAAAACGCCCAAAGTATACATTTGGACATGTTTAAATAAATAAATTGAAGAGACTAAAGAAATTTAAACATTTTAAGTAGCAACTATGAAAATCAGACATTCATTACGCACATTTGATGACATAGCCTATAAATTTTATGAAACTCTATTGCACTCTTCATGAAGTAAAATTCCTGGACATTTGAGTCCAAGTGTAGCTACAATGCATCATCCAAGTGTATTCAAAACGTGTTTGATAGGATCTAAATCGAGAACATGACGACCAATATATACGCTCTATTGTATCTTTTCAAGACTTTTCTCCACTAGTTTATTTATATGAAGTCTGGTTAATATAAAGTATTGTGTAATGACCGTTGCTTTGGATACGACATGATTCATTAGGATCTCATATGCGTACCTTTGGATTGTCATACCTCCGTACAGGATAATATGTAAGTCCATAAATCCACCTATGGTGATTCTAGTAATCATCTTTAATGTGGGAACTCGGTGTTATTTTGAGTCCTCTTTCAGTCTGTATCAGAAAATATTCGTTCTAATTCCCATAACACTGTTTGTTTTCGCATTTTCCACTCTGCAGCAAGAAAAAATACTCTATGCAGCTGAATAGCATTAAGTTTCTGCTAATATCTGGTTCCGATCGTCAGTTGTTGTTGTGATAGCTAAGGGTCGACCCCTAACATTCCCTGTTTATTTTGCTGTTTTTTTTTTTTTTTTTTTTTTTGTTAACAGAATCTATAGTTTAAGAGTACTACTTCTTGGCACTCCAAGAAATTCTACCATACTTCTCTATGTTTGTCTTCATAATGCGTTTTTGCGATTATTCACTAGAACATAGATTACGGCAAATTATGTTGATGTGACACTTAAAATTAAAATTTTGGTTTACATTCAATACAGTGAAAGCAAGTGTTTTATGTTAATTCACGAAATTAGGATTTATATAATTTTTTTTCGTTAGTTGACGTCCGTAACGCTGGTTTACATTAAAAGTTTCCATTCGAAACCTACTACATTTAAGAAAACAAGTGGTTTCTGTTAATCCACGAAATTAGGATTTATATAATTTTTTTTCGTTAGTTGACGCCCGTAACGCTGATTTTCATTCGAAATCTATTAAACTTAAGATTGTTTCTGTTTAAATATACGTTAGTTATCAGTAGACATATTTGTATAAATTCTTTTATAGCAACAGCTAATTTAAGGAGCAACCTAAACGGTTTTATACCGCTTTCAAACCAAAACATTTCTTGTTTACTTAAAATATTAAAAGACTTAATCGATTAACTTAAATTAATTCAGGAATGATTTTTATAGTCCTAAAAAACATGGCAAACAAATTAAATATTTATTAGTGATATTCAATAAAATACAGAAAATTTAATATGTTTTAAATAGATAAATTAATCAAATACTCAAATAAGAATTCATTTTAAAAATATGGCTACAGTATAGTTCGTGAATGTAAATTTTAATGAATATGTTCTTTAGAAAATGTACACAAAATTTTGTTGAATTTGTATTACCTTTAATCCTTATTTAATCAATCCCCTATTATTATTTTATCCCCATGCCAGATTAGTGGCACAGTGGTAGAGGATGCCGGGTCTGTTTTTCCCATGGACAGTTATTACAAAACTTATTTCTACACTCGTGTAACTTTTCAACGTGATTTGCAGTTCCAAGTGCTCAATTTGTTCATTACTACAATATTGTACTATGTACAGCGGCGCTATTATACCCAATGCAGCATAAAACAATATCAACAGGAATGTGTACTACTTCATTCCGTATAGCGATTACAGTGCTAATAAAAATTGGCGATATCATCTATAAACACGTGATATTGGGAAACCTGAGAACTATAATATAACAGTGTACTTTAACATGACATTAATTTTGTTACCCTCCTAGTTCATACACTCAATTCTTATAAAATAAATACTTCTTTCTAAGAGATTCTATCTAAATAATTATTTTCTCTTATTTAGCTTTAGTGGAGAACCATATATACTGTGGAAAGTAATTAAAAAAAGAAAAGAAAAAACGCCATATATTTTTCTACTTCTGTTATTTGAAAAAAAGAGAGAAAAACTCAAAAATCTGTTAAGTTAAATTAATTACTCGATTATACGAAATTTGTTTCGAAAAAATAAAAACTGGCTCAGAAAAAGTATTTTCCCTATCCATATTTTTTCCTTTTCTTACCATTTTTTGTATAAATAATGTGCATATAATAATCTAATAAATATTTCTTTACAAAATAATCTTCCACTTTTATCATGTTTCATTATAATAGATTTAGCATGTAATTTAATATTCAGGTACACATTTGCTTTTCAATACTTAACTGATTATCTGCTTAATTAATCTTTTTCAGTTTTCATTCGCTTTTTCAATAAAAGGTTTTGTTGTGAAAGATCTCATAAGTCTTATTTCTTGGCACATGTATAGTTTTCATTTCATAGATAACGAAATTCATTTATAAAACTCTGATAAAATCTCTCTTACCTAGAAGGATTTTTAATTCACTGAAACACACAGGATTTTAAAAAAATACTTTATTTTTCCCTTTTGTGCTTGCTGACAAAACTAAAGGCTCTTGATGATATCTAGAATCCTTGAACTGGCACTCAAAGATGAAATTCTATGAGAACAACAACAAGAATATTGCCTCTAGCAATCAATCATTCACACCTGCGACTGAGTTTATCTGCTAATTTTCTTTTTCTTTTGCCGTTAAATGTTGCAATAACAGTAATAACAAAAATAAACTGCACCTCTTTGTGAAATAATGGGAATGAACTTTTCTTTTTTCTTGTATAACTGGTTTCGTAAAGTAAGTTAGTCATCCTATCGTTTTTGCAAAGCTATTCTTCATGATAAATGAGCATGTCTGCAAACTTGGTCTGCAAAATATATTTTGAAGTTTGATCGATTTGTTTATCGTGCTTGCTATTTTTAGTATTTTAGTTAGTAAACTTAAAAAGAAATATAATATTTTATTAAAGTTAAAAAGATATATTTTTCATGATATACAGGGCGTTTAAAAAAGATTCTAAAAACGTTGAGATGTGGTAAGGCCCTTTACTAAAAATAATTTTTCTATAGGAAAACATGGTCGTAATTAGTGTTCCCAGGTGTTCCACGTAAATCAGGGCACCAAATGCCATGGACACCACTAATTTCTTACAGTATATTTCACCATCGTTGATGGCAGATAATTTTGCCATTAGATAGCGGCAAGAAATTTCTTCTAAATATTGCTGTCCATAGAATGTGATACCCCGGTTTACGCGAGACACCTGGCAACACTATTCGTAATCCACTTATAAAACCAAAAATATAGGATGTTTCACTCCATGCCAAACAAAGATTTTCGTTCACAACGATAACAGTAACCAAGATTTTTAACGATATTTTCAAAAGACTTTTTTGGTATTACGTAAAATTTGATGACATCATTAAAAGGTATTTTATTCTTTAATGCAATCATATGGTTGTTAAAGATACGATAAGAGCGGAATTTTTTTCCAGCTTTGTGAAAAAGTGTCCAGGATGGGAAACACAGGACCTTTGAATTAAATTGAGAAAGTGGTTGCAATTGAGTTACCTGAATCAACTATCGACCGGCTGAATCAATACATCAATTGGTTGATTGAGTGGATTGTGATGATTTGTTGTAAATCCGGGTAGCTTAACTGAAAGAGCATTTATAATTTAAAACTATTGTTATAGTTAATGATCACCAGTTTGGATCCCCTTTTCACTGACTTGCAAGAAAATTCAAATTGTATTATAGCTTTAAAAGAACATGTCTGCAAACTTAGTCTTCAAAATATTTTGTGAAGTTTGATCTATTTGTTTATCGTTCTTGCTATTTTTAGTATTTTAGTTAGAAGAAAAATAATAATGTATTAAAATAAAAAAAATTATATTTTAAATGGTATACAGGGTGTGCGAAAATATACTAAAACCTCTGTGATGTAGTAAGGTGCACCTTTAAAAAGATTTTTTCTATGGGAAACCAGTGTCGCAATCCAATATTTAACTCTTAAGCACCCGCGACTTTTATTGTCATGCGATCACTTCCGGGGCTGTTGCAAACACCCCAAAACTTTTATCATAATTTTTAAATTATAATGATTTATAATAATTTTGCAATTTACTCCTAATTAAAGTAGCTTACTTTAACTTATTATAAATAATTAAAATTAAGAAATACAAGAAACATGGGATATTAAAAAAATTTATAAAAAAGTTTACATATACTGCAATATTACAGTTAAATTTATATGAAAAATATTTACATTTATTACTTTTATCTTGTACTCTAAAAATATTGTCTTATGATATTTTTTTGCTATATTCCGAACGCACATTACGTTTTGTTTATGTATAATGATTTGATAATATTATTCGTTAAAACAGACTGTAGTTCGCCATCAGAATATTGTTCCAATATTTCATCAGCTTGTAGTTCTGATTCCGAGTTGAGATCAGAATGTTCCTCAAAGTGTTTTCCAACATCCAAAAAATTATCATTTGTACCTGTTGCCTCATTATCTTCAGAATCTGATGAAACAGAAGCCAAAAGATTCCAGAAACGCCCGTTTGTGGAATCCCGCACACCTGTTGCTCGTTTTCCCATGGAGATTTCGACGTCTTCTAGACAAAAGGATAATATAATTGACACAAAATAAATTTAAAAAACATACAGTTAATTATTTTTATGATAAAAATAAAATAAACCTGTAATGTAGCTTACCGTTTTTTAAAATAAATAAAAAAGTATTCCGTGATTACTCGAGGGGTGTTCTCAGAAGTCCCCAGCTGAAAATTTTCGCGTTCTTACCCCGTCAGAAAAAACGGTAGAATGAACATCTGTTGTTAGTAGGCGTGGCATCTAGAAGTGTTAAGCTACTAAAATTATTTTAACTTGAGCTTGAGTAGTTTCGTACTTGTGCGCATGTTTTTATTCGTGGAGTGATCAGAACACCCACGCGAGTAATGGAGGGTTAAATATAAAGTGCAGTATGCTTCATTCCAAGCCGAACAAAGATTTTCATTCACAACGATAACAGTAACCAAGATTTTGCAATGATATTTTCAATAGGCTTACTTTTGCTTTGAGTATAATGTGATTTCATCATTAGAAGTGATTTTATTACTTTAACGCAATCATAGGGATTAGTAAAGATATTGTGCAAGAGGAAGTTTTTTCCAACTTAGTGAAAAAGAGTCAGACCGAGAACAGAAACACAGAACCTTTGGCTTAAATTGCCAATGTTCTTGCAATTGAGCTACCTGAAACAATAATCGACAGGCCCAATTCGATACAACAATTGGTTGTCTGACGAAGTGGATTGTGATGGCCTGTTGTAAATCAGGATAACTTAATTGTAAGAGCATTGGTAATTTAAGAAAACTGTTATAGATCACCAGTTTAGATCCCCTTTTCACTCACATTCAAGAAAATTAAAATTGTATTATACCTTTACGAATCTCAATGATTATGTTAATATAATAAAGCGCATCAACGTTTCCAATGCTAGCTGGAGTCCCATTAGCTGTGGAATTTTTTATATAACTGCCTACATGATAGCCCAGATACTGATGTCAAAAGGTTGTGCTCAGTGAACTAGGTTTTCGATCTAAGTATCTCAAATAGAAGAGCATTGGCAACCTAGTGCAAAGGTTCTGGGTTTCGATTCTCCTCCAGCGCACTTTTTCGTCACTTAAAAAAATGTACAATTGCTTGAAATATTATGTTATTCAGGTAGAGACACTGCATAAACTGCCAGATACATTCCGAAATAGGATACATCTAACTCAATTTTGTTCTGAAGTCGGTGATAGTGATTTCAAGTAGGGGAAGGTGGCCTAAAATGATCCCCTTAAGGGGAAAATTTGTGTAAATTACATTACAGTTTAAATGAAACTTTAACCCTATGCTAATATGTTTTACACTATATTTTGCATTATAAACATATTTTAATAAACTTTTAAACCCAAATTGAGTAATGAAAAAAAAAATAGAATTTTGAAAAAGTGTCTAAAGGATCATTTTACCCTCACCCACGGGTAAAATGATCCGTCATTTAAAAATAATTGTAAATTGTTTTTATCGGCAAAATAAAGGATATACAAGAAAATTTGACATTACATAATGAAATAAAATAAGTTTTGCAATCAAATAGCATACATAATTTATTTTATGTAAATTTTAAATTAAAAAAGTGTCACAAATAATTTTGAAAAAAACAATAAAATTGAATATTTTAAAATTATAATCGGTAGGATAATACGTGGACTCAAAGAGAAAGATTTGGGGAAGTCAAACATTTGGCTCCCATAATGGCTAGGAGGCGGTACCGAATTTTCTTCACCCAATGAAAGGGTAGTAAAACGATGCACATAATGGATCATTTTACCCGGCAACATGGCCATCTATTTTAGATCATATAACCGGATGACGCCAAGAAACATAAGAAATTTAGCATGTGTAATTCACATCTACAAGCATACTCTATTAAGTCAACCAAGTCATATTTCTGTCCATGAAAGGCTGTATGTCTAAATAAATAGGAAAGTTAGTGTAACCACTTTTTCAAATGATTTTTTTTAGACACGTAATATGGTGATCGCTTGAATACCGCCATTACTTCTTCTTCACTTGGCACAACTAGTTTATATGTTACCCTGTAGATCGCGCAACTTGTCTGTAAGAAAAACTAAGTGGATCGTTTTGCCAGCTAGGATTATTTTAGACCACCTTCCCCTACTTCAAGTATTTTTTTTCTCATTGTAGAAAAGCAAGAGAAGTGTAAAATTTTCAATAAAATGTCGTTATTA
This sequence comes from Maratus speciosus, assembly GCA_963932465.1. Lineage (NCBI taxonomy): Eukaryota > Metazoa > Arthropoda > Arachnida > Araneae > Salticidae > Maratus > Maratus speciosus. The sequence continues at coordinate 506,791,750 of OZ010789.1, read as the reverse complement.
AGCATTTCAGTTGAATTAATTTTCGCATTGCTAATTAAGCGTAGAGCCAACAGAGTGAAAAAGTGCCCAAGCCGGGACTCGAATCCGAATCATTGGTATAGCACACAAAGATTCTAGCAACTGAATCACTCGGACGATACCCAGCCTCCCATCTCTCATTCATATTCTAAGCGCAAGATGAAATATCTTCATGAACCCCAATCTTCTGTCTCAAACATGAGATTACAATAAACCCAGCATCTGTGAAATGATATACATATATACAGGGTGATACCAAATTCATGATTCAAACTTTAAGTTTTGGTAGAGAACACAGTAACTTTCATTTGTTGTAGAGGAATGTATGGGCGCAAGTGATGCGTTGAGGCACAAAAGAAAGACAGGAAAGAGACACCAAAGGAATGTTTATTGACAGCGTCAGTGGCAAGTACTATGTTTACATTAAGTGTTCAAAATTGCGCTAACCAACAGTCATACATGAATGTCAGCGACAATGTAGCAATTGGTATACCGATTTAAAGATGTCAGGCATTTCAGCCACATGTGCAGCAGCAACGACATTCGAGCGACGAATCCTTCTGGAGTTGCATTAACGACCCTCAATCCAAGACAACTGAAAAGAAGCATCTTGGTAATTCCTCACAAAATTGCTGCAATGGGCTGGCACGACATTATGCTGAAACCAGAATCGCTGAAGGCCAAACGGAACATTTGGAAGTAGTTCTCGCCAACACTTTTCCTTAAAAAATATGGTCACAACTGCCTGATTTTGTGTACTAGACCAGTCTCTTGGCCACCCCGATCTCCCGATTTATCGAACCTCGATTACGTTTTAGGGTTCCGTACTTAAAAATTAAAAACGGAACCATTATAAGATCACTCCTGTGTCTGTCTGTCACATCCATTTTACTCGTAAACTATGGAACGTGGAAAGTTCAAATTGGGGTAAGTAATAAAGATCATTAACCCACATATTTTCAGTTTAATAAACATTCATAAATATATGTAGTAAACATGTAGTGGGGCTAATTATGGTACTTGAAAAAAAAATCTTTTCTTTGTATACCGTGTGGGGTATCGTGTGAAAGCTTTCGTAACGCTGAACTCAAAAATACATTCCAATAAATTTTAGGTATTATATTTTCAAAAATATTGTCGAAAATGTAGCGCGAAAATATGTCCCCCCCCTCCCCCATCTAATTCCAAATCTACTGAAACTAAAATATGAAAAAATTAGAGGTAGTAAACGTTAATTTATACCTCGCGGAAAATTATAGCGATCACCATAGGGCACATAGTTTTGAGGAGAAAATACCATTTTTCTGTTACACACAAATTTCGATTTACCGGCATTCAGAAAAATTGTTGAGCATTGTTGGATGTACCTATCGTAGCAGAAGTATAAAAGCATTATTGATAAAGAATTTCGAAAAAAAAATCGGTAATTAGCCGAGATATTATCTCTTAAAGATACGGCCAGTTTGGACATACACAATGGCAGGGGAGGCGTACTCTACGCCTAGTTAACAAGTTTTAATGATATATATGTATAATGTAATGTCCAGCAACAGTATAAAAGCAATAAATGCCAAATTGTCAAAAACATACTAATTTCAGGGATCACCGGACACAAAAAATTGGAAAAAACAAAAAAAGGACCATTTTCAACATTTAATGTCTTAAAATGTATATGACTTTAAAACACGATTTTAATTGGGATAAAGATATAAATATGTTCTTTCATTTCATGTATTTAAAAAAGTGCAAGATGCAGAATTAGTATTTATAGGGGGCTCGGAACTGTTAAACATTTGTCGAACAGAAAATTGGCATAACAGTTTGCAGGATTAGAAAATAAATATTGCAACTAGAATGAAAATTTTAGTGCTTACTTATACTTCAGATTGTAATAATTACCCTGAACTCAAGTAAATTTGCATTTAAAGCATTTTTATATTTTTAATGCAATGTTGGATTTAGCTAATACAAAATTTTGAAAATTTCAGCAGTATTATCACATAAAAAATATTTTTTTAAACAATAAAAAGGAAATTTTCGGTTCAGTTTATACAGACTAACATATGTTTTGAAAATTTCATGAAAAAATATTCAAAAGTTTTTGAGGTATCCTGTGCGTTATGCTCAAAAATCGACATTTGGAGACAAATGACTTCAAAGTTTCGGGAACGCCGCTTCAGCTGTTGAGCGAGTATAATTCTAAAAGCCATAACTTCTGTTCTAATGGGAATTTCAAGGAAACAATTATATCAAAATGTTCAGAAAAGATAGGAGTTTAACATCTAAAAAAATTAAATTTTCTATAATTTTGAAGCTTTAAGAGTCCTGTGACTACTTAACCCTTTCCGGCGCGGAGTAATTCTGTTTATAAACTTATGAAATAATGGACTGACACCAGAAATTATAAACGAATTTATTAGAAAATGCGAACTTGCTTATTTTCACGTACATGATAAAAGGAAAATTTTAATTAAATATTCTTGGTGCCGTTTGTCTGTTTTGGAATTAAAATTAGGTGTGCTTTTTTTAAGAACACTGCCCTCGGAAGGTTTAATTAGAATGAATCACATAAATACTGTGGGATTCGCGACTAGTTTGCATTGAGTGTGTCTCTCAATACTCCTCGAGTGACTTTAAAAGTGAATTAAAAACCTATCTGGAAAAACGCAGTACTGACAAAGGCGGCGTTGCGGCTTTGCGACCTTCTTTCGAAGCGCGCTTAGCACAATGCTAAATTTAAACTTTAAACAAAGGTTTTGTTTTAGCTACACTGTAGAAATATAGGTTATTTCTAGGCTGAATTTAGTTTTATGAAATGCCAAATGAAGTTTAAATATGCGCTGCTTTTATTGTCAGTACCGAATTAAGTTCACCATAAGCAGATTAGGATAATATTAAAAAATGAGTTATACAGAATGGCTACATTTGATATTATTTAGGTTCCAAATCTCTTTGAACTTTCATGATATATCCAGTAGGGTGGGTCGAAAAAACCGAAATATTTACAATCGAAATGTAATAGAGCGGAAAAGTTGCCTTTTGTAATAAACAATAAATTCATGAAATATTATACCAATCGGTTAATATCTTTTACCGCCGCAAGGGGGCCAAAGTTTCAAAAAATTGCAAAAAACATGTATTTTTCAATATTTTTTTTAATGTACGTATACAATTTCTAATAGGACGCAATAGCTACATGAAGATATAAGAAATGTTCCGCTAAATGTTCATTATGATAAAATCATATCTTTTAGTGCCGCAAAGAGGCCATATTTAAAAAAAAATTGTAAAAATTTCAAATTTTCAGTTTTTCTAAATTTTTATAATATGTCTAGGAGTAAATAAGTTTACTTTATATCTATTAATATGTCATAAATTTTGTTAACTATTTGTTATAGACTGGAAGATAAAAACGGTAATCATTCATTGTTCTTGACGACCGCTTCATCTACTACTGTTTTACTGCATATCAGCAGTTCATATACCACAAATCACAAAAATGATATAAAATGAACAAAATATTTTACGATTTTATTAATTAAAATACAGAGATGTTTATCCTAAACGGATAAAATAAACTTAAAATGAATAAGTATTTAAAGTAAATGAATTTCATAATATGACTTGCTTTCAAATAAAGCCATTGTTCCTCGAGAGGCCGAAATTGATCATATGTGATCCTCACTCTGTTCTGATCCACAAACTTTACCAGCAATTTAGTGACAAATTTCATTTCTACCGATTGAGTGGGACAAGGAAATTTATAATAGCTGGTATCTTTAATTGAACATTCTAAATTCACCAGCGTTGTTAGATCGTCAGTCGATAGACAATCTGTAACAGGTGGTTTCGTTAGTTTACAGTTTTTCCTTTCGACTAAAGCCATGCAATTTTAAGCTTCATAGTTCAAGTATGGAATGACGAAATGACGGATGGCACTATTCGTGTCCACAGAACTTCGTGCTTTGGCAATTTTCAACTTTGGCAATCGGCTGATGCAGTACACTTTCAGGGTGTACTCAATGAGTACATCCTGAAAGTGTCTACATCAGTTGGTTCACAATTAAAATGAATCCATCGTGTTTTTCAGATTCTGTGGACTATAATTAGTAACCCCCGTTACTTGCCATTATCATCTACGAAAGATTATAGTTCCTGTAATTTCACGAAATACCTGTTTCGCAAATTATGAAAATAGCCTCATTGGAATGATAGCATATGAAGGAGAGGACATCAGGACCCCAGCCATAAAGAAAAGTGCCAAAGCACGAAGTTATGTGGACACGAATAGTGTTATCCGTCACCTCGTCATTCCAGACTTGAACTGTGAAGCTTAAAATAGTATGGATTTAATCGAGCGGCAAAACTGTAAACTAACGAAACCACCTGTTATGGTTTGTCTAACACCTGACAATCTAACGACACTGGTACGTTTAGAATGTTCGATTAAAGATACCAGCTATTATAATTTTCCTTGTCCCATTCAGTCAGAAGAAAGATGCGTGAAATTAGTCTCAGAAGTGCTGGCAAAGTTTGTGGACCAGAACTCCAAAAGACAGGGGGGGGGGGGGGGTCACATATGATCAATTTAGGCCTCTCGAGGAACAATGGCTTTATTTGGAAGAAAGTCATATAATAAAATTAAATTATTTAAATACTTCTTCATTTTAAGCTTATTTAATCCGTTTCGATTAAACATCTCTGTATTTTAATTAATAAAATACTAAAATATTTTGTTCATTATTAATCATTTTTATGCTTTTTCGTATACACTGTAAAAAAAATTCTGTGAAGTTACTAAAGTTTTTCTAGGAAACTGTGATTCCTAGAACTTTTCATGTAACGGCAACAACAAAATTTCATGTAACAGACACACTTTTGCGCCGAAAATCAAAATATCTGTAAGGTTACTAAGAATTTTTTCGGAAACTGGGATTCCGAGAACTTTTCATGTAACTGCAGTCAAGGTTACAAATAAAAGTTTAGTAAGATTACTGAAATTTTAGCAGATTCATTTGTAAAGTTACAGATTTTTGTAGCTTTACAAAAACTAGTTTTGTAGATTTGCAGCTTTTTTCGTACAGTTACAGGTGAAAGTTTAGTAAGCATGTAACTTTACATCTGTAGAACTACAGATTTTTTTTACAGTGTATGAACTGCTGATATGCAGCAAAACAGCAGTAGATGAAGCAATTGTCAAGAAAAATGAATGATTAACGTTTTTATTTTCCAGTCTATAACAAATAGTTAACAAAATTTATGACATATTAATAGATATGAAGTAAATTTATTTACTTATAGACATATTATAGAAATTATAAAAATTTAGAAAAAATGAAAATTTGAAATTTTTACGATTTTTTTTTAAAAATATGATCCTTTTGCGGCAGTAAAAGATATGCCTTAATCATAATGAGTATTTACCGGGACATTTCTTATATCTTCATGTAGCTATTGTGTCCTATTAGAAATATAATTCGCACGTTTGGATAATTTAAAAAAAATATTGAAAAAAACATGTTTTTTGCGATTTTTGGAATTTTTGCCCCCTTGCGGCGGTAAAAGATATTAACCGATCGGTGTAATATTATGCGAATTTAGTCTTTATTACAAAAGGCAACTTTTCCGCTCTATTACATTTCTATTATAAATATTTCGTTTTTTTTCGACTCACCCTAATATCCAGTTACAGTTTTCTAACATATACTGTTATAACCAACCCTATGTTGTATAGTTTTTTACAAAGTCTTAGTATTATTTTAGCAACTTTTTTTAAAATAATACAATTCATGTATTTATTCTACGGAATCCTCTGTAAGCGAGTAATACTCGCACTTACCGTTTATTTATAGGGGCATCTGAGGAGTCTTCACTGTAAAAAAAAATGGTAACTTTCCATGTAAAATCCAGGAACGTTTCGCCTTTTATCAGGTTTTCAGAATAATTTAGCTCTTTCCTGTGAAATTCTGGTTTTCTTATCTGAAACGTTCCTGAACAAAAGTTGGAAACAGCAAAACGCTGCGGCCGCCATTTATTATATTTTTTTTCCTATAATCCGTTGCTCGCGCGCGAGTGTCGAAAACGAATTCCTTAAATGAATGTAAAAAAATCAATATGGAATGCAAATAAATCAATAGACGACATAATCCTTTACGTCTCTATTGTCAAGATAATTCAGATGAAAATACAATACCTCTGTGACATCACTAAGAGATTATCTCTCGTACTTGTCTGTGAAATCTTTAACGAGCAGACTGTGTAAAAAAAAATACACCTATTATTTGGATCTGCATTAACCAGGGGACATTCAGATATGATTCTCACCTATTTTGATTAATTTAAAGTATGTTTTAGAGTTCTTATCTCTAATTATTCTTGTGAAAGGATTTCTTCAAATGGGCCTTAGATTTTCAGAAATTAGATGCCGAGTTTTAGCATACGTTTCAAATACCCATTAGTTTGCAGCTCTCAACGTGTCTTTCGTGGTGTGGCCGCAGAAAGCTTGCACGCCACCCGTACGGCCCGGGTTCGATGCTACCTCTTGACTTTTTTTTTCTATTTTAATTAATTTTATATTTTAACACTTTATTACAATTTGATTTAAATTTGACATATATTTGACACTTTGAATTGCTGCAAATTTGAATTTTTTTTTTCGGAAAAAATATACAATTAGGTACAGGTTTTTTTTTCATGAAAATTTATATGTATTTTATCTAACTTGTAAACTAACATAATTACTGACGAAAATCCAAAATATTTTATGTCTAGATTTTTTTTCTAATTATTATTTACATTTATATATTTTTATATTTTAAGCAAAGTTCAGAAACAATCTATCACATATATATTTACTTTATTGAATTTTAACTGAAAATTTATTTTTTCGTGTAAATTATAAATAATAATTTTGATGTCAATTTCAAAATATTTTTTCATTCTAACAAATAATGATAATAAAGCGAAAATTGTCAACTGGAAATGTAAAAATCGTCTGCGGATCCCGCATGCTGTGAAATGTCAGTAATGTCATAATGAAGGGAACGAACATCCAGAGTGAATTATGTCAACCAGGTATCGGTCCGGATAGCCTAACAGGTAAGGCATTGGCACGGCACTCCAAGTATCCAGGTTCGATCCCTGGTCTGGACATTTTTCGCTCTTGTGCTACTCCAGCCTTGAATATGTCAGTAATGTTTTGCTGTCAACAGAAATATTCCTGGTATTTCGCAGGAAACTTACTGGCATTTCTGTAGAAAGTTTTTAACATATACAGTAAAGTACCAGTCATTTTCAAGAAATGTTTCTTGGAAATAATGTGCAACTCAGCTGCCCATTTTTTCCCAGGAACGTTGCGGAATTTTTTTTACAGTGTTCTTTATGCAATCCCAGTTGACTCAGAGAGGATCTCTTTGCTCGAATATCTGTAGCTACTGAACGTGTGCGTGGTCTCTAAACATTTCAAAATTTCAATTGAAAACTGAAATGAGCATAAAAGCTTCAAAATACAGCATAACCATTTTTATCCGAATCTCTTTTAACCGAAACGCTTGGTTAACCGAAAACCATTTTTTAATGAATATTAATGATGTGAATTATCACACTGCTAACAAAGCGTAAACCAACTTAGTGAAAAATGTCCAAGCCGGGAATCAAACCCATTTTTTAAGCTTTTTTTTTACATTCCTTATGGACAAAATTCATTTTGAAAGCCCTTTTTTTATTATTATTTTCTTCTTCTTATTTTTTTAGTGTGTATTTTCTATCCACTTTCTTAGAGTGCCTTTGAATTTAACTTGAGCTCCCGTAAGCTGTGGAATGGAACGAAAAAAACGAAAAAATTAGCAATTCTGAAGCTTTTGAATGTTTTGTAAAAGGTTTGACATCGCTGGAGTATTAGAAAGACTGTGATAATAGTGGAGAAATAATAATTAAAAACTCCGTGATAGACCAACATACAATCGAAACTGCGACAGACGAAACATTTTTTCAAACCCTTGTGATACATGAAAAAGGTACTTAGCTTAAAAATTAAAATTCAGGTTATTAATTCATGTTTCTATTTTGCTATTGCTTTAAATTTTATTAAGGGGTCTTGTACCTTTTAAACGCGACGGAAATCAGCAAAAACTTTCAAAGTTTGAATTGGCGTATCTTCGAAACATTTTACATTTAAACATGATATTTTGACTACTGATTAAACAGATTGAATTTTTTAATATACTACTATTAGAAACTGACTAGCCTATTACAGAATTTATGAATTATTGAAGATAAAATAACTCATTTTATTACTCTATAAGTTATTGCGCGCATGATATCTTGAAAATGTATGTGTGGATTGTTATAAAATTTGAAATTGATGATAAGCACATTTGTACGTTTAAAATGACCTACTTTTAAATATTTACAATGCTAAGATTTGTAGTTATGACTATTTTTATTCATTAAAAAAAAGTTTAGATTTTTTTCACAAAAATATTTTTTTTTTACGTTGTTAATAAAATAATTTTGACCTAAGAGTAGATCATTTAAAAAATACATGTGATTTTATTAATTTTCTCTAATTTCATAACATCCATACATACGTTTTGAAGATATCATGCGTGCAATGACTTACGAAGGAAAAAAAAAAAAAGCTATTTTAATTTCAACAATACATAAATTGTGTGAAACACTGATCAGTTTTTAATGGTAGTATATTGAAATCATAATCTTTTTAATATATTGTCAATATTTCATGTTTACACATAACAAGACTTTGAAGATACACTAATGCAAACTTTGAATGTTTTTGGTGATTTTCAGCGAGTTTAAATGTACAAAATCCCTTAAGCATTTGTTACCATAATAAGAAATATTGCATATATTTCTCCTTAACCCATTTGTGCCTGAATTTTGGTTTTCTCAAATGATTTGGTAAAATCACTTTAAAATATTGCAAAATGAGCTGGAAAAATACTAAAAAAAAATTACACTTAAATTTTTTTGTATTTATTTAATAAAATGTAAAAAAACTACATATGAGTATTTCTAGTAGAATAATATGCATAATTATATGTTTTGTCTATATTTATATTTAAAAAATTTTTAAATTGTATATTATGTACTATAATTAGTATGTTTATGAACTAAATATATATATATATATTTCTTTACAGAGACTAATAACGTTATAACTGTTATTAATAATAAATAAGAATAATCGTATTGCTGACTTAAAAACAATTTATTTCATGAATATCTTCAAATGGCGATTACATAAATAACTGTTTCCTAAATGTCCAACAAAAATATGTGCCCATTTGTGCCTAGAACCTTATATTTTGGACGTTACAAAAATGAATAAAAGGTAGGCTTGACCATTTAATTTCGCAATTTAAAAAAATACATATTTAAAAAAAGTGTACAAGCTAAGATTATGACTTGCGTTTTTGGATCCTTCATAGAAAAAATACAAATAAACTTACCCTTTACATTTCGCCATCTTGAAAAATTAAAAATTTATAAACACCGAAAAAAGCCTTCATTTAAACAAATATATAACCACCTTATGCTGTCATCTCTCGGTAATAGATAAAGACATTTATAAATAATTATTTCATACAATTTTCATGTTATAAACTAGAAGAAAAATATACTTATTCATGAAAATTTGAAATGTCCCAAAAATGGGACGCTAGGCACAAATGGGTTAATCTTAAAATTGAAGCATTCTCAATTTTCCGAAAGATGGTCGGTCCCAATTACTTCGGATAATCTCGGTTATACTGCACATTATTAATAATCTTTATTTAGAATTACTTTTAGTTTTAAAAATTTCATTCCCCTTTTCGCCTAATTCAGTGTTATAAAGAAGTTTAGCATAACTGTGGTTTAATTAGCAAATTTTGAGTTATACCTGACTGTATAACTTATTCCAATAAAAATTAGAAATAAAAATACCACTTGGCATATTTCGACTATTAGGCGAGCAAAGCCGCGGGTTTTGCTAGTGTCTGATAATCATTTCTGTAATTAAAAATATTGGTTGATTAATAAAACATATGTCTTTGATGATCAACGTTACACTTAAATAATAAGTAGTAAATCAAGATCCTCTTTCAAATGTGAAAAAATACCCAAACCAATAATTTTAACGAACAAACATTTCTATTAAATAAAATTTACTATTACTATTCACCAAAAATGTAACATGAAACTGTAACATACTCGATGCAAGTGCTAAATACGAAACGAAATTGATATTATACTATAAGCTTTTATTTCATTAAAAATACTGAATGAATGCTTTGCAACTGAATTTCAAGTTTGAGAGTAAACAGTTCTTTGCTTGAAGTTTCTACATAGATTCACACGGTCTTAGATTTTTTAGCAATGAAGATCAGTTTAAAGATAATAATTTAATTAAATTTACTATGACAGAGTTGCCAATACTCAGGCTTTTTGCACACCATTATTATTTTATAGAAAATGTTGTTCTTTTAAATCGGCCAAAAGTTCCAATTAAATAAAATAGCATTTTATGTATTAAAATACTGGTATGCAAAAAAGCCGGAGATTTGGAAGCTCTGCTATGAGTATATCGTGATGAGCCAATAGTATGGTGATGGATTTTTATAAAACTGTACGGCAACTACTGTCAGTTTTTACCACTGCACCGATTCGGGTAATTCTAATGTACCGAGGCCGATCCTACTCGAACCGCGGATCAGGCCAATAAATGATTGATATGGCAGTTAGTATAGAAATCGCAATTATCTAATTCCATGTATAGTTTACTCAAAAGAAAAAAAAGAGTTATATTTTCTATAAAGATTGAAATCAGGTTGCCTAATAGGGAAGGAGAAAAGTAATTTATAAATAAATATTTACCCGAAAGAAAAATCTAATCGAATTCCATCTTGCGGTAGTCCTTAAAAGATTTTAAAAATATTCTTGCGTGAAGGAAAATGAATGCTTGATTAAAAAAAAGAAAAAGAAAGAAAGAAAAATATCTTTTCAACTCCACTTGCATATTCACGAATAAATAACCTCCTTTGAATTATCAGAATGTGATGTTTAAATGTCTTGGGAAAATTTTATTAGTATATTTACTTTTGTGCCTACATAATTATGTTCAACTAGATAATTTCTTTAAGAAGATATTTCAAAAAGAAAGAAAAATATTAAAGAAACATATTTTTTAAAATAAATCTAGTTAATGTCATTTAATGAAAAACAGTTTTAATTTTATATCTTATAAACACTTTATTTGCCGAAGAAGATTATATTTTCTACATAGTAGCTTAATAAAATTATTCTCGTAATTACATTAAATTTTTTTGAAATATTTTTAATAAATTATTTTGTCCAAACTAAACAGTATTAATAAGATGACCAAGAAATCAATTTTATGAAAACAAAATGCAATTTATTTATATTTATGTTTTAAATTTCCTCCCAGTCAATATATATATATATATGTAGTCTTAAACTGCATTTAAACTGGTATTTTTCAGATAATGAATGTTAAGATATATAATATCCTCCACAATTACAAATTAAAGGCTGACAACTTTTTCTAAAAATACTCCGTCTCTTAGGGAAAAAAAAATCTTCTTGTTCCTATTTCAAAATATTCATGATTAATTTCGTTCTGGGCAAATAAAATTGAATTACAAAAGATTCTTCTTTAACGTTTTTTAATGACGATATTTTCTACTAAACAAGTTCTATTTCTTTTTCCTAATTTTCATTATTTACGTTAACTGCGAACAAAGCGAATTAATAGCCATCGGATTTTTAATTAAACATACCAATAAGATTTTACGTTCAAGAAAAAACAAAAATAATCTTCTATTGAATAAAAAAATACTTTGGGTAAAAACAAGAGCTCTGCATGTCAAAGATGCACAATACAATCTTGTTAAGGTGTTTAAATACGTTTTTAATGGACTTCAGGTAATCCTTAAAGTAATTTTAAATTTATTCTTGCGTAAAATAAAGCACTTGAAAGCTTGAGAAAAAAGAAAGAAACAACGTCAACTCAACACGTATATGCTTGAACGAATATCCCTTGTTTAATTACCAAATGTGATGTTTAAAATTCAAGTAAATTTTAATGAAAGAGGATTATTTTGTGGCCAGACTATTACGTTTAACCAGAATATTTCTTTAAGTAGTTATTAAAAAAGGACGCTTTTATGAAGTAAGTATTTTTATAATGCATGTCTCTTAAAGACTAATTGATGACGAGCAGATTTCATTTTTACTTTCTATGCGCACAGATTATAAGGAAAGTATTATAATCATGATAAAATCCTGATTATGGGAATTTTGGTATATTTTTACATTCTGGGATTACCTGAATCCGTGTTACTTTTTACTTTCTTCTATCTTTACAAGAAGAAAGTATTGGATTCGTGAAAATTTTCGACTTTCAGTTTTCGACGGATTTACACGTTTTAGGGGTCAGAGAACCCGAAAAACATGTTTTTACAAAATGTCTGTCTGTGAGTCTGTGAGTGTGTTAGTCTGTCTGTCTGTATGTGACACAAATTTTGTGGGCGCTCTATCTCAAGAACTAATGCACGGAATTTAACAAAAATTGATATTCAGTTAGCCCCTGATATAAATTGGTGCTGATTCGTTTTTGGTGTAAATCGCTCAACAGGTGGCGCTGCTATGCATCCTTTTTCACGATTTCCGCAATAGCTCAATCTCCAGAATTAAAGCACGGATTTTCATCAAACATCAGATTCAGTTAGTCCTTGACATGAATTGAAGTTTTGTACATTTTGGTGTAAATCGCTCAACAGGTGGCGCTGCTATACTGCATTTTTTACAATTTCCGCAATAGCTTTATCTCAACAACTAATGCTTGGATTTTCAACAAACTTCAGATTCAAGTATACTTTCATATGAATTGGTGCTGTTTGTGTTTTGGTGCAAATCGCTCAACAGGTGGCGCTGCTATGCTGCACTTTTTTGAATTTCCATTATAGCGGTATCTGAAGAACTAATGCAACAATTTTCACCAAGCTTCAGAATCAGTTAATCCTTGATATGAATTAACATTTTGTACATTTTTGTGTAAATCGCTCAACAGGTGGAGCTGCTATACAGCATTTTGCACGATTTTTGCAATTGCTGTATCTCAAGAACTAATGGACACATTTTCATCAAACTTCAGATTCTGTTACTCTTTGATATCAAATGATGCTGACTACGTGTTGGTGAATATCGTCCAATAGGTGGCGCTGCTATGCTGCATTTTGCACTATTTCCTCAATAGCTCTATCTCAAGAACTAATGCACGAATTTTCATCAAACTTCAGATTCAAGTACACCTTGATAAATGTTGATACTGATTATGTGGTTGTGTAAATCGCTCAACAGGTGGCGCTGTTATACTGCATTTGTCATGATTTGCGCAATAGCTCTATCTCAAGGACTAATGCACGGATTTTCCCCAAACTTTATATTCAGTTAGACATTGACATATGTTGATGATAATTAGGTTCTGGTGTAAATCACCCAATAGTGGCGCTGCTATGCTGCATTTTGATGGATTTACACGATTTCAGGGATAGTAATATCTCAAGAACTAATGCACGGAATTTCATCTTTTTAGAATCCTCATGATGAGCATAGATGCACTATGATAATGAATTTTGAAGTATTGACACGTATGAGATAGAAGAAAGTTTTGTGATGGCCACAACATACTAGTTTTACAATGTATATGTATGTGTGGATATATGCATGTAAATAAGAACTTTAGTATATTTTTACATTCTGTGATTACTCGAATCTGTTTTACTTCTTTACAATAATTGTATATGTATGTGCGGATGTATGCTTGTGTATAAAAATTTTGGTATATTTTGACATTTTGGGATTACACGAATCTGCTTTACTACTTTTACAATGATTTCACATGTATGTGTGGATGTATGCATATGTATAAAATTTTTACATTCTGGGTTACCCGAATCTGTGTTACTACTTCTACGATAATTCCCTATGTATGTGTAGATTAGTGCATGTGTAATTCCATATGTATGTGTTTTTTTGTGTATGTGTATAACAATTTTGGTATATTTTGACATTCTGGGATTACCCGAATCCGTTTTAATATTTTTACAATGATTTCATATGTATGTGTGGATGTATGCATGTGTATAACATTTTTACATTCTGGGTTACCCGAATCTGTGTTACTACTTCTACGATAATTCCCTATGTATATTTATATTTGTGCAGGTGTAATTCCATATGTATGTGTTGATTTGTGCATGTGTATAACAATTTTGGTATATTTTGACATTCTGGGATTACCCGAATCTGTTTTAATATTTTTACAATGATTCCATATTTATGTGTAGATGAATGCATGTATATAAGAATTTTGGTATATTTTTAGATCCTGGGATTACTTGAATCCGTTTTATTATTTTTATAATGATCCAATGTCCATGTGTGGAAGCATGAATGATAACAATTTTGGTATATTTTCAGATTCAGGGATCATCTGTATCTGTTTTACTATTTTTGCAATGATTCGATATGTATATAAGGATATGTGCATCGAAAAATTTTGGTATATATTTATATTATAGAATTATGTGAATCTGTTTTATTGTGTTTACAATGATTCCATTTGTAAGTATGGATTTATTCACGTGTATAACAATTTTCACACCTACTTCAGGCTCCCAGAGCACGTTTTTGATGTGTTTTTGAAGATGTCGCCTTGTGTGTGTATGCATGAGTGAACGCGATAGCCCAAGACTATGCTTCTGACTGAGCTCTCGATTGGTGAATGTGACATTTTATTGTAATTATCTTTGTAGATTTGTTATGAATTCAATATAGCAGTTCCTTTTTAAACGTTTTCAATCCGTCGGAATTCAAAGGGTTCAACCTCGTATCGATTTAAAGGAATATTTTTAGCAGGAACAAAAACAACAAAAAAATCTGGAATAAAAACAATACTCGGACACGACAAAAATATAGAATCGTAAAAGGAAAAATAAATACCGTTTTCTAACTCTGCCTTAAATCATCGTATGAACAATTAGACATGTGATGAGTGCCAAATAGGAATCTAGTGGTAATAGTGTCTACTAATTAATGCTATACTTAAATTTTGTTTAGGGAGACGTCAACACATAGAAATTGTACCAAACAATAAACTTTTCAATACTAACACCTAATATGCTAATTTTAATTGCTAAAAAGTGTAAAGTAAAACTTTAAAACAGTAAAAATAGGCTTATTCAACTGTTTACATGTTTCGATTCTACCCGAGTCATTTTCAAAACAAATAAATTAAAATATTCTAAAATTGCAATATGTAAGAAACGCCAACATTTAAACTTTCACGTACTCTTTCATATTATGCACATTGTTTTTTCATTTTACTTGCTTGGATGTTTATTTTTATTTTTGCAACCATTGAGTAGCTCGAGTCATAATTTTGATAACTTCAATAGTTTAGTGAGCTATTCAATGGTTACGAAAATAAAAATAAACATCCAAGTAAAATAAAAATAATAATGTGTTTAACATGAAAACTTGAATTATGGCATTTCATACATAGTGCAATTTTAGAACCTTTTTATTTATTTGTCTTGGAAATGACTCGGGTAAAGTCGAAACATGTAAACAGTTGAATAAACCTATTTTTACAGTTTTAAAGTTTTAATTTACACCTTCTAGCAATTTAAATTATTATATCATTACAGGGTGTTAATTTGTTGTATACTAACACCTAATTTTGACATCGTATATGAATTTTTTGGTAAATTTTATTTTCAGATAAAATAAGGCGGTCATTCTATCAAATACTTTAGGATTATTTATGCAGGCTTAAATTCTGGAACTTATAATATTAAATTAATTTTTCACGGATGGAAAAAATATTGCTAATGCGGGTAGTTTTATATGCATAGCTCAAAAATAGCTTGGCGAAAGGAGCTGTTGTTTTATATTTGTATTCTTACAGCTTCTAGAAATCAATTTCTCTTAAATAATTTATACGTTACTCATATTTTCTCGAGAATTAGTTTCGAACATATATATTCGTTGAAATACAAATTGTTTAGCGGAAATTAAGTTCTAGAAGCATTAAATATGTGAATCCAAAATTACAACTCCTCCAACCAAGCAATTTTCTAGAAACGCTTAAAAAACCTTCACGTATTGCAATCTGATTTCCAATGATTAAACATGAATTTAACATTAAAAGTTCGATACTTAAAACTTCTTAATATCCAAAGTATTTTACTGTTGGGACTTTCTATTTGGTATGCTAAGATAAAATGCACCTGAAATTTCAAATATTATGTCAAAATCAGGTATTGAAATTGAAAAATGTAAAGTACATTTTTACATGTTATATGTTACCGTGGCCGCCATCTTAGATTTTTTCTTGGCGTGAAAACCACTTTTCCGCCAAGTAAATGTCGCCAAGCAGACTATGCGCGTGTTATGCTTAACGGGGTTGCCAGAACACGTCACTCGTCGGTATTGCCTTATCGATAAACGCCAACAAAATTTTGCCGAGAAATCCAAGATGGAGGCCGCTGGAATATACAACATCTTAGCGAATTAATTTAAAGATAAAGTGTGATAATAAAGTTAGTATATAAAATCTATACGTTTCGAAAAATGTCTAAATCTAGACGACCACCTAAGCGAAGACTAAGTGTACATTAGTTAGCAGACATTATCATTAATAGAATGGTACCCATCACATTTTATTGGATGCTTTGAACAAATATGAGGGTATTTTTTTTAAGACAGTACAACATAATCATATTAAAAATGTTTAATTACTATTTTAATTAATTTCAGGTTATTCTTAAAGTAATATAAAATTTATTCTTGCTCGAAATAATATAATTGACTGCCTAAAAAAAAAAAAAAAAAAAAAAAAAAAAAAATTCTTTGAATCATTTAGCACATGTTTGAATGAGTATTCCTGTTCCAATTTAAAAAAGTTAATTCTAAAAATGTTCAAGATAATTTTAATTGAAAAGGATACTTTTTGTGGATAATTACGTTAAGCTAGAACACATATTAAATCGCTGCTTCCATGTAAGTGTTTGAAAATGCAAATTTAATGAAGTGCAATTAATGACAAACATGTTTGTATTCCAATCTCGCAATTATTATTTTTTTTTTCTTGCTTAATAAGACAATTTTTTAAATTGTAAAATTTAAAATTGTAATTTACAATTTAAAATTGTAATTTAAAAAAATACTTGTTGTAATTTTTAAAGATGTACGTATATTTAACCTTTTGGTAAAGTATATGAAGAGATTTCCCTGATCATTACTTCAGATTAATAAAAATAGAAATCCGTTTAAAAGCAAGGACAAGAACAGAAAGTTATGCGCACGACATAGATTATGAAGCATTTTCCAACACATTCAGAATATCAATAACAAAACATCACGGTTTACTAAAGTGAAGGATGACGTCTAAATGAACAATTTAGAAAATACATACCGCATTTGAAAATCTGATTTCTTTATTACAATGCATAGTCGTTAAAATGTACGATTTTTTTGAAGCCGTGTATATGATCTACACATATGTAGGCATACTACATAGTATGCTAAAGTTTAGTTTAATTTAAACGCATAGCACAGTGGAAAATTTCCACTCAGCAATTTCCGCCAATAAATAGATGTTGAGAACTTTTGCGCGACCTTGTATATGATCTATAGAATTTATACATACGAAGTAATATTTAAAAAATATTCAAATTTAAAAACGCATACCTCAACTGAAAACGCACTTCCAGCAATTATTGTTTGTAGGCTTGAATAGTTCAATTATTGCTCATTTTCTTCTATAGCCATATTCTTGTGTGTGTCCCTGGAAATAAGCACCTATGCACGCCATATTCTACAGTAAGAACCTTGTAGTACACCTCACCGATGTATATGAATTTCAATATGTTTAAAATACTTCAATATCGTTAAAATACTTGACAAACGATTTTCCCCATAGACCGTAATGTAACAGAATTTTTTGAGTGTCACTGTAAATGAGCCGAAAATGCTTCACACTTCATTTTCAATACGGAACATTACATAGTAAATTCCAATAACATATATCCATTTCACTGCAATCGGATTATATATACGTGAGTTACAGCACGGACAATCGGACAGACAGACAGAGAGACAAACCGAATTTATATACACTTTTCAACTATGTTGGAAAGTGTTAAAAATGAACAACGTGGCCCTATAACATGTTGAGCTTTGTGATATGTGTTTGCTACTATCTAAAACAATATGTGTAATAATAAATTCATTTAATATAGGTAACCATACTCCAGACACTTACTGACATGTTATGACATTTTCCGTGTGTTGAGATATCGGTACATAATTTTCAAAATGATAAACAATACTTTTATTTTTCACTATAAGAATTCCTGAGAACAACACAAACAATTCCTTCTAATTCGTATAAAGAAAATAATGCTATACTATTACCAATACATCAGCTGTAATAATAATAATAAAAAAAAATCAACTCCGCAAATATTTTCCGTTTCAAACTTTATCTCAAATAAATGTAAATTAAATATTAAATTCACTTCTGTACACATGTTGATATTCTTCGTAAAATAAATATTGAAAATATAATCTAATGTTATGACTGAAGTAAATGTTGACATCTATTTAAATTTATCAAATCTCTTATGAAAGTAAATTTTATTTGTTTCTCTTCTACAATTATTGGTGATTTTTCATAAATAGAATTCAATTGAAAAAAAAAAAATGTAATTATTTTAATAAAAATATTTCCTGTGAAAAATGTTCAAGCTCCTTTTTAACACTTTCCAACATAGTTCAAAAGTGTTTATGAGTCGGTTTGTATGTTCGTCTGTCTGTTGCACTAACTCGCGTAAATATAGTGCTAGTGCCAGAAAATTAATATATATATTACAGGGATTAACTATGTCATATTCGGTATTGAAAGTTAAGTGTGTAGCATTTACGGTTCATTTACAGGGACACTCAAAAGAAATCCGTTAAGGTATTTGGGGGGAAAAATCGTTCGGGGTGTATATTAAAGATATTACACTTTTTTAAACATATTGCAATAGATATATATCACTGAAGTATCTGAGATCTTTCATTTACATGGCATAAAAATGAATGTGGGTACAGAAGAAAATGAACAATAATTGAACTATTGAAGCCTACAAACAATAACTTCTGGAAGTGCGTTTTCAGTTGTGGTATGGATTTTCAAATTTAATTATTTTTTAAATATTACTTGGTCCGCATAAATTCTAAAGATCATATACAACGCAGTACTAAAGTTTTCAACGATATTACATTTTTTTTAAACATATTGCAATAGATATATATCACTGAAGTATCTGAGATCTTTCATTTACATGGCACAAAAATAATGTGGGTACAGAAGAAAATGAACAATAATTGAACTATTGAAGCCTATGAAGACTTTTTTGCTAGAAGAGATGGCCGTTTGCGTTTATAAGATTGCGAGAATTAAAAAACACCAGGTCCTATATAAAAAAAAAAAAAACTCCAATTCGGGTAAACGAAGACTTATTTTATTTTCATGATGAAAGTCAAAAGGAGAGGTACAAGGGAAAAGCAATAAGGAGCCTCTTTTAAGACGTCATCACGAGGCTAGAGAGAAAGCAGGAATGAATAGAATATACAGTTACAACTTTCTTGCTTGGCGGACTACAATATCGCCAATCTAAAAGTATTTTTGCGCCATGCACAGGGGGTAAGAGAAACATTGGCTGGTATGTTCGCCAAAAATGTACGGTAGGCTTCTACCATATTAATTGTGTAGGGGGGGGGGGCAGATTGTGGGCTGCATACATTCCTGAGTCATGATAGATGGAGACTCATCAGTACATTGATACAGCTGCGGTTAAATGTAAAAAATAAAAAGTGTTATCTGGAAAGGGCATAGTAACAGACCGAATTCGTTAGGCTAAAAAGCATGAGACTGTATTTTTCTAGACCAGATGTTAGATCAAAGATGCACCGCTTTACCACAAAAATGCAGAATTGCCATACATCTGAACAAAAGGGTGTGAAGCGAAGATAATTCTAATAAGTAGATTGCATGTAAAGTGATTTTAAATGATGAGTTATATTCATGCCCAAATAAGGAAATGACCGAAGTTAAAATGCTTTTGAAACTAACAGTCATCCGTAACGAATTTTGTACAAGGTTAAAGCGTATGTGTGAAAGAATCAGAAAGTGGAAATGGAGAGTGATTCACTGTTTTTATTTTATTAAAGAGATGAGTACTTAGAATAATTTAATTTAAATGTGAAGGGCTGATAATACAATCGATTTAGTTTTTAAATGTTGAATTTAATTTAGGGGCTGCACTGTTTGACTATAGTGCACAAAATAAATAAGTTATTAAACAGAATTTTAATTGAAACTGTCTGGGGGGGGGGGGAATAAAATGCAAACATATATAACGAGATAGTCGTTATATATATCACCTGGGACACCGCAAAAAAAAACTTTTGTTGACCCGTGTGCATGGGCAAAACAGCAAGAAAAAATAGTTACACATATAAATATATCTTCAAAACATAAAAGTTTTTTTTTTTGTTAAACAAGTTGCTGTCATGAAAACAAAAAAAAAATCTCTTTCATCAATAGTTCAACAGTCCTAAGAGATTTTATGAATTAATATTTTCTAAATTAAGTTTATGGATCTCCACCTTCAGTAAAATTTTCTTCAAAATTGCATACCATGGTATATTTTTTTTTATCCGAGTCGACTCTGACAGCAAGTAATTAAGCAGCATTTAACTATATATATAACGACTATCTCGTTATAAAGCCTACAAACAATAACTTCTGGAAGTGCGCTTTCAGTTGTGGTATGGATTTTCAAATTTAATTATTTTTTAAATATTACTTGGTGCGCATAAATTCTAAAGATCATATACAACGCAGTACTAAAGTTTTCAACAACATCTGTTTGTTGGTGAAAATGGCTGAATGGAAATTTTCAACTGTGCTATGCTAACTGAACTAAATTTTAGCATACAGTGTACATACATATATAAAGATCATATACATGGCTGCACAAAAAATAGTATATTTTCCAACTATTCGTTGTAATAGCAGAAATTGTGTTTTCAAATCCATTATGCATTTTCGAAATTGTTCATTTAAACATCATCTTTCACCTTAGTAAACCGTGAAATTTTGTGATAGTGTTCTGAATGTGTTGGAAAGTGTTTCGTAATCTATGCCGTATGCATGATTTTTCATTCTGGTTATTCTAATTTTCGTTATTTACATGTGAAACGAAAGTAATTAACAACCCTTTGGATTTCTAATTAAATATGCAAATATAATCTTTGTTAAAAATGTATTAAAAATCAATCTTTCGGTGCAAAAACTGTATTGGGGAAGATAAAGAGTGGTGCATGTCAAGAATGTACAACACAATACTGGATGTTTAAGTTATCTTTCAATGGAACTCAGATAATCCTTAAAGTAATTTAAAATTTATTCCGTCGTGATGTAAAACAGTTGAATCCTTTATAAAAAAGAAAAAAATACCTTCCACTCAACACGTACATGCATGAATGCATATGCGTGTTTTAATTACCAAATGTTGATTTTTAAAAATGTCCGGAAATTTTTATCGAAGAGGATTATTTTGTTACTAGATTCTACTGGAAAAGTTATTGAAGTATATATTTAAAAAAAAGGAGCTATTTGACACTTTTTTTTTTTATGGAATTTTCGTAAACATCAGATGTTCTAATTACGTGATTACCTGAAATGTTTTTGAGGATTTCTTAAAATATAATTTTATTTTAGTCAATGAAATTCAGAAATCTCAGTTTTAGGTGATTTAAAATTCTGCACGCTTTAATTTTAAGTGTAATTTTATTATGATTGTCAATGAACTATTGTGGAAAAAAATCTAAACATGGATCTGCTTTGAAAGCATTTCTTTTTTTTTTTTTTCAAAAAGCTTGGTTGATTTATTTTAATATTTCTCATTTCTTTCTACGAACAAGCATTTTCAAGCAGTTGTCTTTACTAGCTAAAGTGGAAGCTAGTTGCGTATTATTACCGCTACCAAACTGATAGGTGTTTTCTCCTTTCAATAATTTTCTTTTCAAAGAAGTACACCCACATTCCGGCTTGCATGATCAGTGATCACACATTCTTCAGCTGATAAAAGTGAGTACCGTTGGGCCAATTAATTCCAATTCTATTGGAAACGAGCTGAAATTCCCATCTGACATGACTGTGGAATATTCGCATGCTTAAGTAAGAGCGAAGAATTTCCGTGAAAAGAAATTTTTCATAGAGATCCTAAAGAAAAAAGTGTGCTAAATAGAAAATAGGTTTCTTAAATGAGTATTTTAGTTAATGCAAAATTACACCGAATTCAAATTCTGAAGAAATATCAGTTATTGAAAAATTATAAAACAGAAGTTCACAAAAAAGTGACTTTGCTGTATTCAAAATAATAATTGAGAGTTATGTATGGTAATTTAAAAAAGATAATACAAAAGGAAATGCAATTTTAATTAATTTTCAGCAGTTAAATTACGCTCGAAATTATTGAATATATAATGCGTGATTTATCGCATTGCTAAGGAAGAGTAGAACCAACAATGTGAAAAATGTCCAAGCGGGGAATCGAAACCGAACCCTTGGAATAGAGCTCCCAGTGCTCTACCATTTAAGCTATGAGGACGATACCCAGCTTAGCATTTCTCACATATGTTGGTAAGGCTGCAACTGCAGAACAAGATGGAATAGTCTTCATGTGCTCACAATTCTTCGGCGAAACATGAGACACAATCAAACCCAGCATCGGTGAACACAAATGTAATTTTAATTAATTTTCCAATTAATTTTCAGCAGTGAAATTACGCTTGAAATTATTGAATATATAATGCGTGATTTATCGCATTGCTAAGGAAGAGTAGAACCAACAATGTGAAAAATGTCCAAGCGGGGAATCGAAACGGAACCCATGGAATAGAGCTCCCAGTGCTCTACCATTTAAGCTATGAGGACGATACCCAGCTTAGCATTTCTCACATATGTTGGTAAGGCTGCAACTGCAGAACAAGATGGAATAGTCTTCATGTGCTCACAATCCTTTGGCGAAACATGAGACACAATCAAACCCAGCATCGGTGAACACAAATGTAATTTTAATTAATTAATTAATTTTTAATAACAACAGTGAAATTACGCTTGAAATTATAACTCGAGCTCGAAATATTATTACACTCGAAATTATTATTTCACTCTTATTAATACGCTAATTTGCTCTGTTTTAAAGAGATTAACCAATTACAGAAGATTGAAAGATATTATCACGGCTTCTGGTGATCTTCTGTAATCGAGTGTCATTTATTTTCCTTTGACTAAGGAATTTTTCTCCCCCCATACCCGATCTGCCACTATCATAATAAGTGACGCCTTGTTTGGTGATTGAATAAGTAAGATCTATCACACATTTTAAAATTAGCTTGTGTAAAAAGATTAAGTAAAAGAATGTCGTTGCCTCTCGGATTTTTATAATGAAGTGTAAATGAGAAATTGCATTTTTCTATCCTGTAAGAAAATCGTTTAAAATATGACTTACTTTTAACCCAATTAAGGTTTTTCACATGTAATAATTTAATTATTTTAAAATTTTGTTTCCCGTTTAATATGCACTTTTTATTATGTTTTTCAATTTAAAAAGTGTTTGGCATTATTATTATTAGGTCCTTAATGAAGTAATTTTTACTATTAAATATTTTTCATACCTAAAAATTTAATTATCTTAAAGTTTTTATTCTTTTAAATAATCAATATTAAATATATTTTTCAATTGAAAGGATTTTGTAAATATTATTATTTACGCTTTTTTAAAAGTGTCAGAATTGGTAAAAAATAACTTTTTATAAAATATGAAATAAATTTCTAATGAGATAATGAAATACTGAAAATAAAATTGAAAAAAAAACAGTTACAATTTTAGACAAATTTAGAAATTTACTGTACACTGCCCACCACTTTATATGTGCTCGCAAAAAATGATTAGATTGCTCTGCGTAGTTTTTGATTCTATAAAACTATTTTAACAGAACTATTTTGAACGATTTCAATATTAAATAGTGCTTAAAATAATTCTTGCATTTAACAACTGCCTGCTTTAGGATGCTTATCATACCTGTTTCTAAAACTACCAGTTTGTATATTTTTTATAAGTAATGATTTTCTTAATATAAACCGTGGAATAGCCCCAATCACAATGAATTCAATTACTGCGGCGACAGCGTTATATATATATATTTTTTAGAATAGAAAGAAACATAAAATGTATTTATTTATTATCATATCAAAATCACTATGTATATTTAGCCTTTTTATTACTATTAATTTTTTGTTAATCAACGAATGAATTATTTTTTTAATGAGCTAAATAATAAATTTCTAAATTAATGCAGTAAAAATTCTAAATCGCAGACAGTTCGATACCAGAATAGAATTTTTTGTTACTTAAAAGGGGAAAAACATTCAGACAGATAGACGTTAAGGATTGCAAAATGTTCAATGGAAATAGTCGTGTTATTTTTTTAAAGTGTCCTTTCTAGAAGTTAATTGTATTTTGGTTTGGTTCTATTTTTTAAATATAGGCCTTTTTTTATTAAATATTTCCTTTTCTGAATATATAATACGTGATTTATCCCATCGCTAACGAGTAGAACCAACAATATGTGAAAAATGTCCAAGCCGGGAATCGAACCCGGAACCCTTGGAATAGCGCTCCAAGTGCTATACTATTTAAGCTACGAGGACAATGCCCAGCTTAGCCTTTCCCACATATGTTGGTAAGGCTGAAACTGCAGCACAACATGGAATAGACTTCATGAGAACGCTAATGAGCCTCTTAATATTATAGAAATATAATATTGAATAATATTTTGGCTGCACACTGATAGTATTTCTGAAATAAATACTGAGATAAATAATACTATTCAATGTTACAGAGTAACAACTAACATCTATTTTTAAATAGTTTCTTAATTCTTTTAGGAAACAAACATATTTCCTTTGTTTCTCTTTTAAAAATTTTATTTTTAAATTCGTTCTTCACAAAGGAAATTCAATTACAAAAGAAGTTTCTTTAGATTTTTTTTTTCTTTACGAAGGAAATTTTTCTACTAAAGAAGCTCAAATTATTTGTTTTCTAATTTTAAGTATTTATACTTATGTGTAACTAAAGTAAAGTATGCTTCATCGGATTTTTAATTAAATGTGCTGATAAGACTTCTCATTTAACGAATTCCCTAAAAAAAGGAAAATTTTCGGTGAACCAAGAAACGTGCATGTCAAGGATGTACAACACAATCTTGTTAAGGTGTTTAAGTACTCTTTTAATGGACTGCAGGTAATCTTTAAAGTAATTTAAATTTATTCCGGCGTGAAGTAAAACAAATGAATGCTTGAATAGAAGAAATTATTATTATTATTTTTTAAGAAGTACACGCTTGAGCGATTATCTTTTTTTTTTTATGAGCAAAAGCTCACGTTAAAAATGTCCAAGAAAATTTTAACGGAGAAAATTATTTTTTGTGTTTAAATTGTAGCATAACTGACTAGCTAATCACTTATGAACGTAGTCTAGTGGATTTTGATTTTTGCGGGCGATCGTGGTGTCCTGAATTTTAACCTTTCTGCATGAACCTATTTCGCCATCCTTTAAATTTCTCAAAATTTCCTGGAATTTGATTTTTATGGAGGTATTGTGCCAGGATGTGTTAATTATGTATCTGTGAATGTATAGCTAGCATAAATAAGGCAGTAAGGATCAATAGGTTTTGTCGCATCCTGTCCTGAGTGGTAACGGACAAGGAAGGTCTACTTACTGTTTATACTTAGAACATTAAAAAAGATATGTACTAATTAAACTATTTGTGTATGTAATAAAGGATTAGTCAAATTTAGCGGCGGAATTACAATAGAAAGTCTGAAAAAAAAATACTTTCGAGTATTTGGCGTGAAAAGACGAAAGCGTAACGCGATTTGGGGAGCAGCATTTTCCCTCGCCAAAAGCAAATGATTTTACTGCATCTGAAAATTGCTTCTTAATTGATCTTTAGAATGCGTGTAAATAGTATTTCATGAATTTAAACTTAAACAATGAGAGAGTTTAATGAATATTTTTTTTTTTTTTGTATTACATATTTATGTTGCTTGTTGTTGCAGTTATTTAATTTTATCACTGTTAAAATAATTTCATATATAAAAAATATTTTCATATTGAAAATATATTTTTATACTAGGGAGCTCTGCTCCTGCAAGCTACGCTTGCCAACCTCCGTTCAGACACTGTAGAATCTAAAAGCACGCTAATCTGATCGGTTTTAAAAAGGTTAGAAAAGATTGAATTATACTGAAAAAACCTGTAACGATCTCCCTGTAAACGGGTTTCCATTCAATTCCCTTTGATTGCAAAAATTTAAGGTAGAATCAGTTGCTGTTGAGACATCCAATGGTTGTTTTCGTGTTTGGTTAAAGAAGATAAGTTAAACATTTGAAAAGAAGCTAAAATAAAATGAATTAAGTAAACAGAGTCTTTGTCTCTCGGTATTTTTTAACAGCGTTATAAAACGATTGACATAATAAGATTACTAAAATTTGCTGCTTTAACCCCTTCAAGGGCGGTGTTCATTTTTGGACCACTTAATTTTAATTCTCAAATGTCACATTAGCACCAGAATATTGGGATGAAAATTTCCCTTTTATTAAGTAAGTGAACAAAAGTATTTTTGGATTTCGAAATTTGTTTGTAAATTCTGGTGCCATTCACTGATTTCAAGATTTTACGAATAGAAGTGCCTTGTCCGTGAAAGGGTTAAACGCACATTAATGTATTTATTATTTTACAGTTTCCTTTCCCTTTTAATATTCACGTGTAAATACAATTTTCAAGACATAATTTTCAATATTTTCCTGCCTTTAACACGTACTCATTTAATAGTAAATTTAAAGTTTTTTTTTTCTGTTTTTAATAGTCACGTGAAAATAAATTTTTAATCGTTACGAAATATTATTCTTTGCTCTGTTTTTAAAATTGAAAACAATCTCTATAATAATAGCCTAAGTCATGTGACTATCATCAACAGCTCCAGGCGGATCCCTTCGCTTTTTATATTCCAGGTGGCCATTTTGGTACTTTAATGTTAGCCAGCCACAGGTTTGATAAGTCTCCGAATATTATTCTATCGCCATTATTTCGTTTATATTATAATAGTCCAAGTCATTTAACTGCCATAAACAACGGGCTGATTCCTTCGCTTTTCATAAGAAAGGTTTCCATTTTGATTAAAGAATCAAAATTATTTTTTCGAATAAAACTACATAAAAGTAGCAATGATCACAAAGAATTCCTGGTACTTTTATGTTAGCCGGGTGAAAATCTCGCCAATTTTTTTAACTCGTCAGTTAGCATTTTTTTATTTTTCGAGTAGTATATTAAAAAGGTGCAACTTGGTTATCCCATCGACCAAAAATATGTCGCCAAACTATAAGATTAAATGCCAATAATGATTGATCGTAAATGTCACATTCACTTGACTTTAAGGAAGTTACACATGTTCACGCCATCAAGTGATTTTTATTTCGACTTTTATTTGTATTTTTATTAATGTTATACTAATTTATTTGTTCTTTTGTTATTTAAAAAAAAAATATGTCAATTTGTATAATTTGGCTATTTATATAATTTGGCGAAATTGGTCGACGAGAGAAGTAATAACATTAAAACGTTGCTTTGAAGTGGAAATTAAATCTCATTATTTGTTGCATTGTCACATACGCACGTAGGTTTGGCGTGATTTTTTTACAACAATTTGGCGAAAACCTCGTTTTCAAATACCTGTTACATATGTATTTTTAAATTATTTTCTGTTATTTTTAAAAGGAAATAACAATAAATTAAAAAAAAAATTAATAACTATGGAACAAAACAATTTATAACACTTTTTGTCTATAAAAAGAAAATAAATTTAAATAAACATTTATTAATAAATAAGCAACAATAGCCGGGTTACCATGTCAGGCAAAATAACGCCATTTTGGCGCCAATTAAGTACCCCGTTGCGTATATTACATCTGTGTCTAATATTTTTCTTTTCGTTTCGTTTAAAAAAAAAGAATGAAGTAAAAGCCATTTATTTTAGAGGTTTCAATTTTAAATGAAAGTTTTGTATTAAATAAAATGATAACAAAATACAAATTGAATTCTGAATAAAAGTAACATGATGCATTTCTTAGCATACATTTAAGGGAGGCCAAACTCGTCGCCAAATTAATTTAAAATAACCTATAAACACATGTATAATAATCACTTATAAACAGATAAAACAGACAAAAATGCTATAAAAAGTGATAGAAAATCTTTATTAAGATTGACGATCGTTTCGTTGCACAAACGGCAACATTTTCAAAATCATTCAACGATAGAAAATATTTTCACATAATTTAAAAACAATAAACATATTAAACAATGTCACGCGACATGATGCATAATGAAAAACATTGTAAACATAAAATTAATTTAAAAGATTAGATTAGCTATTGGTGAGCGTGGATTAATTTTCAAAACAATAACATGGATAGAAACGATCGTCAAGCTTAATAAAGATTTTCTATCACTTTTTATAGCATTTTTTAACTTTATCTTTAAAATAACCTTTTCTAAAATATGAAAAAAATATCTGTTATGATTAAAATTTGAGTTGCCATCATTAGAAAAAAGTATTTAAAATTAGAAAAAAATTAATATTTCGAAAACTAATTCTAATTTTAAAATTCTAATACCAGTTTTGAGATCTATGGATCAATACAAATTTTTGGTGTTAATTTCATCGCAATGTATTCCATATTTTAGGAGAAATCTCCGTGAAACGTAATCAGTGTTTAATCAGCCGTTTCATAGAATCGTTACATAAATTCGTTTCAATTCGATTAATTATGATTTTATATATATAGTGTAGATATTTAAGAGTATCGTAGAAGTTTTTGTTTCCATAGCCAGAAAATTGAATCGACAGTGTTCAAATGTGCTTAATTTTGAGATTAAAACAATTTTAATTAATTTAAATTTTGTTTTAATTCATAAAATTTCATAAATGTATATATGACAAAGCTATTGTTAAAAGAAACTTAAACTGAGAAAACTAAATTTAATAGAAAGTTGAAATTTTAGTGCACAATTCACCTTGATTACTAATAAACATATATAAGATACACAAATGTAAATACATTGCTTACAGGTGTCCAGTATAATAAAATCCTTTAAAAACACATTAAAGTCATTTAAAATCCAAAACGTTTTCGACCGACACAGAAAAACAAAGTACAGTTCCAATTAAAAGATTGAAATTCTGTAAAGTTAATTACAACCCAAGATTTTTTGAGAGTATGAGGCATTCCCTCCTCAAGTTTGGTGTTACATTAATCGCAGTCCCTCCCCCAAAATTAAAGGATTTATTAAATAGGAAAATTGACCCTATCCAAGCCATCAACAGATCAGGAGTATATATTATACCCTTCAAGAAAGAAAATAAAGATTTTATGTACATAGGTATGACACTGCGAAAATTTCGTGACAGAATTAAGGAACATGAAGCAGATCTGAGATTAAATAGACCCTACACTGCATTAGCAAGATTAGCACAAATTCAACCTATAAAAATAGATTTCAATAGAGCCAAAATTATTTTCCATACAAATAATCACCAAGAAGCTATCATAAGAGATTCTCTGGAAATAATATCTAATAAAGAAATAGTCTGTAACGATATATTATCATATGATATCCACGCAGTCTGGAAAGAATTAATACATAGTTAATAAACCTGTACTTTTTGAAAAAAGAATAGCGCTTCCGCCCCCCCCCCCCCCTTATATTCCAATCCACCCTTGAAATAAAATAGTCTGTTCCGGACAAGGTCCTATTTAATAAATCCTTTAATTTTGGGGGAGGGACTGCGATTAATGTAACACCAAACTTGAGGAGGGAATGCCTCATACTCTCAAAAAATCTTGGGTTGTAATTAACTTTACAGAATTTCAATCTTTTAATTGGAACTGTACTTTGTTTTTCTGTGTCAGTCGAAAACATTTTGGATTTTAAATGACTTTAATGTGTTTTTAAAGGATTTTATTATACTGGACACCTGTAAGCAATCTATTTACATTTGTGTATCTAATATATGTTTATTTAAAACTAAATTTATTTAAATTAAATTTATTTAAACAAGTTCAACATAAAAAAATTGTACCTTAAAGAGTATTTGACATAAAAAAGTATTTTGTGAAATTTTATTCCATAGCCAATCGGTGATAAATCGCCAAATAACGAAATATTCATTATTTTTTACGGACACTCTATCGAGTTTCTGCCGAAATTTTTTTTATAAACATATCTGTCGTCATGAAAAGAACATTCCATTTTTTTTTATATTTCATATGGAGATATTCCTTTTGAGACAAGCAGAGAGACTGGATCATCTTGGAACCTTCCATGTGCTGTGAAATTTTACAGTGGGCTGTGTGAGTAGATTCCTCCTCTTAGAACTCGCCAACCTTGTAATGTGTTAGCTTTATTATTTAAAAGAAGGTAACATTGAAATCCATGGGGTGATTTTATAGTACTATTGCAGCATTTTGTAGTGACGCCTGCAGACGTTATAGTGACGTTTCTATAGTAAACTTCTTTGGTCCCTGCAAAAAATCTACGTACACATTTTGTTTTAAGCTAGCGTTAAAATTTGGTGAATTTTTTAGAGATAACATTAGTCCTCTCGCTTTTTAGTTTGAAGATCATTTAAATAATCTTTAATTTGAAATTACCGACTCCACTGTCATCCACCTTTATTTATTTCTTTATGAAATTATGTTGTTGTTCAAATTTTGTGTCAAGGCTACCTTTCTAATGGACGGACCATAAGGGTCCACCATAAGATGATTATACTCAACCAGGAAAGCTATTTGTATCGACATTAAAGTCTGGAAGTTTTGTAAATAAACCTCGTGAACACTATTGATTTTTTTAAAAAATTGTTCTTTTAATTCTTGAATATTTTTATTGGAGAATAAAACTGATTTTTCTAATTTCCGACTGAATAGAATTATTTCTTTGTTAAAATTAAAAAATATATTTTGAAATCTCTTTTGTAAAGTATTTATATTCAAATGATGTATATTATTAAGGGCCTCTGCCTCCTATGAGCTATGCTCGCCAATCCCTGTTCACCTCACGCCAGACCCTAAAAACACGCTAAATTGGTCTCTTTTAAAAATATTACGGAATACTGAATTAAAATTAAACGATCAGTGGGTATCTTCTTTAATAGGTTTCCATTCATTTTCTTTTAACTAAAGGATTTTAAGGTCGAATCAACTGCTGTAGAGACCACTAACGACTGTTTTCGTGATTAATCAAATAAGATCAATTAAACATTTGAAAACCTGCTTGTAAATAAATAAGCTAAGTAAATAATACAGCTGCCTCCCAGAATTTTATAACAGCGCTATAATAAAATTGTTTTAAATAAGACATTGCAAATGTATCGTTTTAAATATGACGCAGTTTCACCAAAATTTTGCTTATCCTTTTATTATTCATATGAAAATACATTTTTTTAATAGTTGAAAAGACCATCTCGGTATATTAACTCAATCTCTCGTGTAAATAATTATATATATTGAAACTGTTTGCCAATATAATTATTTGGGCATTTTAAATATGACATAATTTTTTTCCTATGACTCTTATTAACACGTGATTATTATTTTAAAGTTTTTATTAGTCATGTTTAAATGCATTTTTTATTGAAGGGAAATGTTATTTTTTGTGCTATTTTACAATTTGGCAGTGATATAAAAAAAACATTTTCGAAAAATCAAAAAAACCTCTATTTAATTGATGAAAGTTTGGATAAAAAATTAAAGAAATATATTTTAAAAACTAGTCAAATAAAATAAAAAAATATTTCACTGTGTACACATCAAACTTATCAAGCATGTCCCTGGTGAAAATGGTTAAACTGCTATGCATATTTGTTGCTCCTATAAAACTTTTTTAACGAAATTATTTCAACCTACTTCCACATTAAATAGCTCTTAAAATATCTATTTGATTTAGAAACTGTCTGCTTCAACGTGTTAATATACCATTTTTCTATAAAACTCCCAATTTTCATATCGTTATATTCAATAATATTAGCCAAGAAATTCCTCCTGTCAGAAAAAATCATTTACGGTTGTGACAGCTAATTTTATTAGAAATGAGATACCTCTGAAGTAAATATTCATTTTTCTAAACTTCTAGAAACCTTAGTAATGGTATTTAGACATAAAACAATTCGCCATGCGCTTGCCTCATGATATTGAGTCAATGTTTTGTAAAGAAGAAGAAAAACGACTCTCTCCATTATCTTTGTTGAACGTTCATGAGATATTTAAGTTTGTAAATAAATACGATTATACTGATTTCCGGATCCCATATTAAAAACTATTTTAAAATTCACCTAAACAATATTTTGTAAACACTTCTATTTTAAAGGTAAGAAATGTATTTCAACTAAAAATTCCTAAAATTTAACAAAGAAAATTTTTCAAAAGACATTCGACAAACTGATATGTTTACTTGCGTGAAAGATTTTCATAACATACGACGACACTGCTTTTCTTACTGGATTAGAAATGTTTTCATAAATTATGCGATTAACACTATTTCTACCGGCAAATGGTGTCTTTTAAAAGATTTGAATTTATGATTTTTCAGTTATAATTTTGAGATTGAAACAATTATAAATCATTTTTAATACATTAAAGATTTTTTTTTTTTTTTTTTTTATTAATACATTTAGAAACTACGAGCAAAAAAACAAAAACAAAACAAAAAAATAAAATAAAACATAAATCAAAACTTTTCAAAGTTGTCATTTGTCACGGGTAGAAATAATGTTAAAACAATGATCCAAGAATGGTCCGAGAATAGTCCGAGAATGTTCCAAGAAGGGTTTTAACAATGGTTATAAAAATCATTAGACCAAAAAGAGACGTAATACGTGACTAATTGAAACTGTAAAAGAATCACGGCAAATCAGTTCGTATGGCGGCCGGTGGATCTCAATTTTTATGGTATAGATTATACGTTAGTTTAATTTTTTAAGAGTGCAAAATAAACAAACACAAAAGTCTTCCAAACTAAACATTAAGAAAACCATAGTCAAAAATTTCCATTATTCTAGCTGTTAAAAAATATCATTTTTTCTCACTGATTTTTTTAAATAGAAATAATTAGAACGTATGTATTTTCCGCGTTCTAATAAATTATTTCGCTATTTCATTTTCCATAAAATAATTAGTTTTACGCATTTGTTTTTTTGTTCACCTGATCATTTCTATTCTTTGTGACATATTTGTTTTATTTTTATTCTTTCGTCTTGTAGAATGCATAATCGTAATCAAAATCGTTAAGAAAAGGGAACGAATGTTTAAAAAAAAATGACGATCATTTATATGTATTTAACTTACTTACGTTAATGAAAAGGGTAAAGTTGAAATGGAGTAATTAAAAAGAAGTATAATAAAAAAAGGGATATTTCCTATCAGATAAATAAATAAACAATAAGGAAGTCCAGTTTTTAATTAGCTAGAGTAGAGTAATAATATGTTTTTTTATTAATAAGGAAGCACAAAGAGTTTTTTCACCGAAAACAATATAGATACAGAAGTAGTTACACAAATATTTATGAAAAGGGAGTACAATAAACGTTTTTATAAAATATCCTATTGTGGATATTTTATAATGATACATATTGATCGCACATTGAGGAATTTTATACCTATAAAATTAGAATGTTTCAATGCTCTGTTTATTTTATAAAATAGAATATATTTCATGTTAGAATTAATTGGAATATTCTTTAATTAAAGTGAGTAGATCAGTGCTGTATCTGAAAATTCTTGACAAATTTAAGCTATTTAGTACAAACTGTAAAATTTCTCAATTGAAGTTATAAGGCGATAAATTAGGGAACTTTACCTGTAGAATGAGAAAAACTTTAGATTTATTAATCGCTGCATCTCTGATGGTACTAATAGTAGCATAATGTAATTTATTGTGACTTTTAGAGTTTCCCGGGTTATACAATAAAAAATTTTACATCTAAAAATATAAAAACATGTAATTTTAGAGAGAAATGATAACACAACAAAGCTGATGCAAGCAATTTTTAAATAGAAGAATTATTTTAAGCGCTATTTAGTGTTCAAATCGGTCAAGATATTTCAGTTATATATATGATTTATATGATAAAACATTATGCGTAGAATTTTAACCATTTTTTGCAGGCATATACGTGACTAGATTTTAGTGTGCAGTGTTCAATGATTTTTTGTTAAATGATGAAGGTTTTAAGTTTTTTTTCCAGTTTTTTATTCAAAAGTTCATTATCTGAAAGGAGATTTAATTCAGAGTTGTTTTTACATAATGTCGACAGATAAAAAAAAAAAAACCCAAAATACTATTTACAAACACTTTTCAAATGAAAAATATATTTACACGTGAATATAAGAAAGAAAGAAAACTTTAAAATAACTACATTTCTACACGTGAAAAAAAAAGTGAAAATTACGCCATATTTAAACCCATTTTTCTTTTACCTTCGTAATAAAAGTCTGAAAGACAGTCGCAATTT
The DNA here is from genome assembly GCA_963932465.1 of Maratus speciosus. NCBI lineage: Eukaryota > Metazoa > Arthropoda > Arachnida > Araneae > Salticidae > Maratus > Maratus speciosus. The sequence continues at coordinate 506,756,956 of OZ010789.1, read as the reverse complement.
TTGTTTGCAGGAGATCGCCACTGGTCATCATAATATCATTTAATCTTCCGTAATCGGGTAATATATTTAAAATAGAGAAATTTAGTGTACTTTTATTAGCTTACTAGCATATACATTTGTGTCTATGTTTACGGACTAATAATATTTGTATGCGTTTTGTGATTGTAAAAATGAAAGCAAAAGAAAAGAAAAGAAAAAAAAACATATTTTTCAAATTTTAAAATCAACTACATATAGCGTTTTAGAATTTAATCTAGAATTCTTTTGACACATTTTTTTAATTCATTGTTCTAGAGAAGCTGAATTGTTTTAATTTATTGTCATTCAGGAAACAAATAATACATCAGCAGAATTTTACTTGTTGGAAATTTTATATTTGAGAAACCAATTTAACACAGATAATATTAATTTTACATGTTTTCAAACAAAAAATATTATTTATCTTCAAATATATTTAAAGGCAAATTTTATTAACAAAATTAATCACAATTGTATTTAATAAATGAATTTTTAATTTAATTAAAACATTTTAATTCCAGCTATATAAGCCAGAATTAACTTTAAGAGGAGAAAATTAAATAATATAGCTCGCCTTACAATTAAATTAAATTTTTTATTAGTGAGTCTTTCCTACGAAAACATGTTAATTAAATATGTAATGAAATATCTAATAATTAATCTTTCCTTCTAAAATGAAAAGTTGTTAAACAAAGATTTAGTTTTCATATTTTAAAAAACACTATGCGTTACAAATAAGAAAAATAAATTTAATTTTTAATAAAGAAGAAAAATAAATTACAATGAAACATGAATTATTTTTGACCCATTATTCACTTAAACATCCAATTTTGAAATATATTTCTTAAGAATGAAATTTCTTTTGGAAGACTTTACAGTTTCCATCAGTTAAAGTTGTAAAATTTACTTTTTAACTTTTTGCTTTTAGCACGTTTTTTTATCTGTATTTTTTTCTTTAGCGAGTAATTTCCAAAATTAAATTACCCATCATAAGTTTTATAGAAATAGCTGTTTTGAGAAGTTTAAAATGCATAACATTTTCAAAACGTAACTGAAAAGCTTCTTGCAGTGGCGAGAAGTAGCGCGTTTAAAGTAGCGAAACTACAGTAGTCGATACTTTTACCAGTAATTTGTAGTTTAACGAACTAAATTTTGAAGAATGTAATGTATCAAGTAGCGCAATAGAAAAAATCTGTAATTTGTAAGGAGGACCGGCGCTAAGTTTAACTCTACTTCACGACAAAACTAACGTGCCATTCTGAAATTCATATTTAAAAAAACACTATATGTTACAAATAAGAAAAGAAAATTTAATTTTTAATAAAGAACAAAAATGAATTACAATAAAACATGAATTATTTTTGACCCGTTATTCACTTAAACACCCAATTTTGAAATATATCCCTTAAGAATAAAATTTCTTTTGGAAAGACATTACAGTTTTACATCAGTTAAAGTTGCAAAATTTACTTTTTAACTTTTTGCTTTCAGCACGTTTTTTAATCCGTATTTTTTTCTTTAGCGAGTAATTTCTAAAATTAAATTACCCATCATAAGTTTTATAGAAATAGCTGCTTTGAGAAGTTTAAAATGCATAACATTTCCAAAGCTTAATTGAAAAGCTTCTTGCAGTGGTGAGAGGTAGCGCGTTTAAAGTAGTGAAACTACAGTAGTTGATACTTTTTCTAGTAATTTGTAGTTTAACGAGCTACATTTTGTAGAATGTAATGTATCAAGTAACGCAATAGAAAAAATCTGTAATTTGTAAGGAGGACCGGCGCTAAGTTTAACTCTACTTCATGACAAAACTAATGTGCCATTCTGAAATTCACATGATTGTAACCCGCTTCTTTGTGCAGAATATGATCTACTCAATCATTTGCGAATTTGAGCAACGAATCTCAGTTGTAGATTTTAGAAACCCATCTCATGAAGTCATCGATTTTTCCGTTGACACTTGATGGTAAAACCAAGTGCAGACCCATCAAATAAATTAACACTTGTTTATTTACTCTTTATTGCTTGGTCGTTCATTTTTTAATGTTTCCTTAATTTGGCAAAAGTTTTATTTACAGATTTATTTAGTGTTTACCCTTAAAGTTATTTTTGTGTAATTTTATAGATTATAAAAGTAAACAATCAATATAATTAACTCTCAAGAAAACTAAATGCAATTAACATCTTAAGAATGTGTTATAGAGTTAAGTAAAATTATATATTAAATATATTTATCTTTTTCCATTAATAAAATTAATGGATGAATGAGAATGAGCTTTAAATGAGTATTATTTTATTATTCTAAAAACCTTAATTTGATTCGTATCTGACTTCTTAAAACCCATTAAATTACTTTCTTTCAGATTATTCTGAAACTAAATTCCTTTTGTTTCGAATATATTTAATATATTTAAAATCATTTGTTCTCTTTGTTCGATATCCCATAATTCCTTGCCAACTCGCGCCAACATTTTGATTGCGTTATAAATCTACCGCTGAACGTAAATAGTTAGCTCATTCACGTCACGCTTTCTTTACATTTTGATCCGGAGTTGTCCAATCGCTGACATGGCTTCCCTCGCTTCCCCCACCCCCTTTCATTTAACTGGATTGGCCTTTCTTTGGATCGGTATACGTACGCGTGTTGTTTTCGCACGTAATTAACCTGTTGCATTGGCTGGGAGAGACAGAATTTTACGATTATTACTCGTATTTTGCTTCAAAAACCGCTGTAACCTGGAGAGCTTTGCTTCCTGTATTTTCGTGAAGTTGTTCTAATATTTAACATCCAGCGGTCTACATTTTCGATGTAGCAATGACCTGACTATGGTTGGCATCATTGCTAGTGAAGTTGGTGCATTTTATGATCACGTAATAAATAATTGATGCATCTATTGGCTTCAGTTGCTATTTTCTTTAAAACTACCAATGGACGTCTGCCTGATCTTCCACTTTTACCAGGATTTCATGACTGCAAAACTTTGATACTCGGTTGGATTTAGATAGCGAGTGTATGGCTGTTGCTTAAGACCGATATAGTTCTATCATACTAGTGAATACATATCATATACATCAGTAAATACCTTAGTCATCGGTAATTTTATGTTCCAATGCAATAAGTACTATAATAATAGTTAATAAAATTTATGTAGTAATGGTTGTGCATAAATATATTATATACAATTGGAGTCCTTCCGAAAAAACAAGCTATTGTTTAATCGATTTTTTTTATTTAACTATATTTAACCTCTTCACCTCTTTAAATCTCTGGCCACATATGTGGAAGTTTAGGTTTTTTTTTTATAATTATAATTACTGTCAATAATCAAAAGAACCAAAATTTGATGATAACTTATTCATTACAGAATCCTTCAACAAGGGAAGGAAAAATTTTATGGTTTGGCTGCGCTGATAATGTTATTTCCTATGTATAGTTAGAGATAAATCGTGAAGTAATTTTTCGGCAGTCAGTGTTGTTGGATTACTTGAAAAAGTCGTTAACATTTGATAAAGTAATATCAGATAAATGCATTTAGTTTTACTATTATGTAGAAACATAGGAAAGAAATTTACTGTTATATTTTATATTATAAGAAATAATTTCACTTAGATATTACCGCTAACGCTCAGCGGCCACAAATGTGGAACTTTTTTTGTGAATTTTTATAGTTTTTCTCTTTTTTTTCTTTTTGAATTCAAATTTATATAAAATGAATAAATCGTAAACAAAAACGTCATTTTTTTCTCCCCATAAAAAATCGTTCCTGAATACGTTAAACATTGAGTGTATTACGCACATCCCTCTTAATTTAGGCAACAAATTTTTAATGTTTTTATAAACTGTCGTTTTGGCAATTTATATAAAACTTTTCCAGGTATGTTATCTTCCATAATTTGTTAATGTCCTCTGTTATATAGTACTTATTTGATTGTATCCTGATTTGGTTTTATCCAGAGAAGGTGTAACGGGTAATCAATGTATTCTTTAACCGTGTCCCCAATTTCGAATGAAGATTGAATACTTTCATAAAATCTGAAAGTTGTGAAACAGTGACTACTTCTGAAAAAAAAGTATGTAGTCGCTACCTTTTAAGCAAATAGTTGTAGTTGTAATTTTTTAGAATACTAAAAGTTGGTTTTCGACCATTGGTTCCATATATATTTGAATGATAAACTTATTAAAAAAGGTACCTCTCTATTCTAAAAAAGAGTAACTGACGCAGCAGTAAAAGAATGTTTTGTGACCGGAGACCTTTCCCGGCAAATATTAGAAAAACTATAAAAATGTGATTTATACTGCATATAAAAATATGAAAATTGGTAATGCTAGGTAGATACTGCGCCCAACATCAATTCATGATACCTTAAACACTAGCGCATTTTATAACTTTATGCGTGCATTTTATTTTATTAAAAATATTGCAGTATTCATGAAAGTATGAAAAAAAATACATTTTGCATTATACAATAATTAAGACAGCAATGAAAATATTGGCAAATTATTTATTGTCATATTAAAGTGTAAAAATATATTTTTTTTTTGTATGTATATGTAAAATTTTACGCAATCTGAATTAGAAGCAACCTTTAGAAAACATGTGCATTCTAATGCAGTAGAAATAAGAGAAAAAACCCCTTTAGGTGGAACTAATTGGAACAAATATGATTCTTGTTATGAATGGTAGTTAATGCGCTTCTAATGAACATACTAAAAATATACAGTCATATTGTTGCGCAAAATGCTTTTTTTTTCGACTATCTGGAAACATAGACACGAGCAATTAAAAAAAAAAAATAGCAAACAGCCATGTGGGGTATACAAATTACAGGAGATTGTGAGCTGAAAAAGGATATGATAATTCTTTTAAAAAATAAAAATAAATAAAAAAATGATGGCGAGAAAATGAAGGATTTCGGATTCTAGAAAGACAAAATTTTATTTAAAACATTCAAAAATTTGAAATAAGTACACAAGAAAATAGATTTAATTATATCTATAAAATCATAATTATGTAATCAAACCAAAATCTGCTCTTCATCTTCCTCTACTATCTAGAATACTAGAATCTATAAGAATACCTGTGAGGTGGGAGACTGACAAAATTTTAAATTTTCCGTTCTATGTTCGTTATTTTGTTGATGTTTATGTCCTGGTTGAAATGAATTCGGGTATTAATCATATACTCTGCATTATGAATTCCATTGATCCCTGTATTCAATTTACCTCTGAAATTGAGACCAATAACTGTCTTTCTTTCCTGGATTTTCTTGTTATTCGTTGTGAAAATGGCTTTCAGACTACCGTCTTTCGTAAATCTTTTGCTGTCATCTCCCACCTCACAGGTATTCTTCTCATCTGCCTAACCAGAAATTCGCTGGTTTCAATACTTTTGTTTTTCTTGCTGCCAATATTTGATCCACTCCAGTATCTACTTCAGTTGTGTTACCATTTTTTTCCTAAAATCAATCAGAAAGTTGCTAAAATATTAAGAAGGTTTGATTTTAATATTATTTTTTCTCCTGTTAATAAAATCACTTTTTCAAATCTCAAACATCCCGTTGATCGCCTAGATAACTGGGGTATTTACCAAATCTCTTGCCAGCTTGGCTTTTCTTATATTGGCCAGACTAACCATGCTCTTAGAATTCGTTTAAAACAGCATGAAGGTTATGTTAAAAATCAAGAGCTTAAACGTTCTTCTATTGCTCAACATTCTTGATCTTCTCAACATAGGTTCGATTTTTCCTCAGCCATCATTATCCAAAAATGTTCTTCTAACCTTGATCTTGATTTTTGGGAAGCTTACCACATCATTAAAAATTCTCACTCTTTAGTCAATGACCTATCTAGTACTGCTGATTTTCCAAGTATTTGGAAATCATTAATTTAATTCCCACTTTTTTTGGTTTCTTTTTCTCTCCTTCTCCGGTAGATGTCGCTACTTGTCCACCCAGTCGTTTCCACTGCTTCTCTCTCATTGATGGTTTTTGTCAGCTTCGCTACCCGCATCGGGTATATAAGCCAGCACGTCTCTGTCTATCATTTTGCTCAGCCTTGCTTTTTCTAGCACGCTGTTCCTTTTTCCCTATCTTCCACTGAAGAAGAATCTCGCTAGTAGATTCGAAGCAGCTGTTTGCTGCTTTTCATGTATTATTTGTGTATTCTTAAACGTTGTTTTTTTCTGCTTAAAATCTTACTTAGTCTCCAAATATGACATAATGGCAATTGATTGTAATCGAGATCTAATGAATACATCCCTGTTCCTTGCACCGCAAATTGTCGCGGTAGCTTCAGTGTCCACTTTAACACACCTTTTTACACTTTGAATGTGGCATGGAGAATTGCCTTGATTTTACCTTTAACCCCTTTTTAGAATGGTGAATAAATTTTTCAATTTTAATCTTGTAATAAATTTTTCAAGATTAAAACCATCCTTTGATTCCAATTCCATTGCACCACCGGTAGTGCATTGTATTTTTGATGCAATCTCGCTAAAATCTTAATCTGTAGTAACGTTAAAACTGGTACGCTTCATTTCAATATATCAGCTACAGTTAAAACTGTGAGAGATGAAGAAATCAGAAAATGCCCTCGAAGAGCATGTGAATATGTTTTACCTTTTAACATAAGCGGAACTAAATTTTCAACTACTGTAGAAACTAAACTGTATTAAACTAACTGTAGAGCTTCTTCTATGCCAGATCCAGCCGTCAGTCCTGTAATAGCTGCAAGTAAGGACATCAGTGTACGAAACCCACCAAGCCGGATAATCACATTAGCAAACTCTTTCTTGTGATCAACTCATTTAATTTCCAGTGACTTTATCCGCAAGCACTGATCAAATGTTACAATAGGAGTTTATGCGTTTAGTCTTTTGGGTTCCTTACTGATGAACATAAGGATAGTGTATACACATCTGTAAGAAGTTGGATTTAGATCAATCATTGGCAGAAGAGAAGTTACTATTGCACCATCGTGTTCACCTTCTAAACAATTTGCATGATTTGGGATAAGAGCATTTTGATATCCTAGCTTTTGCAGTGAATACATTATTTAGAAATTATAAAAGTTGATTAATGTTTATGTGGCAACTTTTCTATAATAATTTGTGTTGCAGCCGGAGTTGTCACATAACAGTATCAGGTTTAGGTGTAATGTAATGTAGCATAGTTACGTTTAAGGTTTTCCTACGGTGTCATGCAATTATCATTTTTCAAAAATTCCACCCTAGTTGATATTTATAAACATTTTGCTTTTAAATACCAATATTATACTCTTTTTAAGCATTAAATTTCCTGTAATTTTGATACCCCACATGATTTTTTAACATAAAAACAAACATTTTTTCAAGGCGGCCGCCAAAAAGTACAGAACATTTTGAGCAACAGTACGAATGTATATTTTTAGTAAGTTCATTAGGAGCATATTATCTACCATTTACAACAAGAATAATTTTTGTTCCACCTCTAACGCTATTTCTACTGTACGATATAGTCTACTCCTCTAATAATATAGATCAAGAAAATTTATTATCCATAATAAATTGTACCAGATTAAGGGCAATAACATTTTTCCGAATAAATTTATGGCCAATAACTTCTGGCCTCGGTAAAAGGGAGCCTCACGTGAGAATTACGAGGGAATCATAATATATGCAGGGGACGAAGAGCAGCAATCAGGTCGTTGGACATTGAAAAGACCAATGAAATAAATATGGTATGGACCAGCCCACTTTACCAAAAGAGCTTATTTTAAATTATAAAAAAAAAAACAAAAAAAAAAAAAAAAAAAAAAAAAAAACGAATGGTAGAGTGCCTAACAAGAAGTGAAGATATAGAAGATCCCTCTGATAAGTGTGGAGAATTCAGAACGCAGAGATGTAGAAAGATGCATATTACGATGAAAACTAAGATTTTGAGACAAGATGTCCCACTCCTTTAAATAAAAAAATAGCCAATTGTAGTCCAAGAAATTACTTATTCCACATCATCAGCGAGAAGCAAGCTATATTTAGAGGTATTCTCTTTCTGATTACACATTTTGTGTTCGTTTTGTTTATTATATTTTTATAAGTCATAAAGACTACCATGATCCACATATAAGATGCCTAGTGTAGAATAAATAAATATGATGTTTGAGATAATAATATTATATATTAGATCATAACAACTAGTTGTCATGAGATAATGTCAATTAAAAGAATGAAGTTAATACTTGCAAAATCAGCAAATAATGCTGAGAACTTTACTCGGGGAAATCAATGAGTTTCCTTATTCTTTTGTTTTATTTTTTTTATCTTCTGTAATTTTAATGTGATTAAATGTAAATAAATAATTTAGTTTAGTTTAATTGATCCTTATTTGTACTTATTAGAGTATGTGTGTAATCATTCTTATTAGGTTAATCTTATTTAACTTAATTTCTTTTTTATAGGTATGTGTGATTTACATTTCCCCGCCAAAATCTAATTGATAGATAGATTATATCAAATATTTTATTTAGTTTGCTATGACCAATAATTAATGGCGGAAGGTTTATAAGTAACGGGACTTCTTAAAATTTACACAACGCAACCATTTATTAGTTTACCCTTTTTAATGTTTAACAGCGTTGTTTTCATTATTATTATTATTATTCTTTAAATTAAAGCTCGCATCTACGTAAAATACTTTGGATTTATTTTGTACAAATTGCTATTCGATAAATACGTACTAGAAAATTCGTATATACTTTTCAATTAAAATAAACAATTTACATTTTTAAAGTAACATGAAAATATGCATGAAGGTGCATTAAAATAAAGAAAATAATTCATGCATGAACTATACCTGTTCCTGCAAACATCTAAAACTCGATATAAACATAAAATATAAGAGTAAACTATCTAAACACAGTGCTTTTCAATGCCGCGGTTTTGAATGATGTTCCCAAGCAGATGATTTTTTGACGACCTACCCAAAGGGAGAATATTGTATATAGCGTCCTTACTTACAATAGTACAAGAGGCAGCGACATTATTTACTTAACCATCAACAAGCTGATTTTCAAATGTGCGATTAATCTTAGATATCAATTCCAAGAAGAGCCGATAGCTATCGCTTCAGCAGTGGATGAGACCCTTGGAAACCAAAAATTCCCCATTCAAACAAAAAAGCATCACAACCTGATTATAGAAGATAGTCGCTGTTTGTGATAATGTCATTTAATCTTTCGTAACTGGGTAATCTTTTTAAAACAGGGTCAATTGGCATATTTTAGGAGCTGGGGAGTCTGAACGGGGAATGGTGAGCGTAGATCGGAAACGACAGAGCCCCTTATTGAAATTGCGAAAAATTTATAAATACACAAATTTTCAATATAAATAATCTGCTAAATTAAACTATTTGTAAATAAAACAAAGCTTTGTTGATAATACCATAAAACTCAATGATGATATCAACAAAGTTTATAATTTTATTTATCTGTCTTCAGTTTTGGGTGCTTTTTTACTACATAGCTTGTTTTTCTTTTAAGCATACATGATATATTTTCAGCAATTGTTTGTACCTATATAAATTAAGCATAAACAAAATCCATCAAATATAACAATATAAATTCCATATTTAGAAATTAAGTACGGAAAGTTTGGAAATAAATTTATTTTTTTTAAACTGAATTCAGTAAGCTTAGCTTTCAATTCCTTAATTTAGAAGAATAAAATATCGAATATCTTCAAGTTAACCAACATATAGCTTTGTTACATTGACTCATTAATAGTGAATCGTATTACTTTCACTTATACGTTTCACAGTTTTCCTTGTGTTTCATACAAAAAAAAAAGCAATCTATTTGATAAGATAGAGAAAATATCAAACTCATCTTCTTCAAACTATAATTGAAGTGACGGTTTTGTATCTAATCATAGTACTTATCACCTTGTCTGAATCACCTTTGAAAAGCTTTACTTTCCTTTTTAATTAATCAAAAATTATGGCTGACTAAACATTAAAGACACGTCAGTTCAAATTCTGTGAAAAGGATGAAAAGGTCAGGCCTTTGTGTCGAGGCAACTGACATAGAATGAGATGTGTTAATGCCTCGACTGTGATTCAAGGTCTTCATGGAATATGTTTCTTAATATTAAAGAACAGTAATTATTTTATGCTAAAATTATAAGAGATTAAAAGTGGTTGGTTCTAAATTAAGTAATGATGGAGAAATTCATATTTCCTCTTCGTATCATGAATTTATTTATTTATATCAATAAAAGTGGTGCTGAAATTTTATTATGGACTTTAAAGCAAACAAATTTTAAACACCTGCCACTATTTAATGCACATAAAGAAAAACATTATATTAATATTAGAAATTAGAAAGCGTTTACCACGTTATTTGTGCACGCTCTAGACCAGGGCTGTCCAACGCTGTGTATGAGAGAACCATGGCCACAATTGGATGTTTTCATTATGCCCCTTCTAATGTTTCCTGATGTTTCCTTTATTTAAATATATAAATCCGTTGTAAAGCTTGCTTTCTGTAAAATCAATAATATTTGCATATTTCTGTTTAACTATTAGAGGTGAGTTTAAGGCTTCTTCCCCTAAAAAAAGGGTTCAGAAATACCTTTTCTCAGAAAACTGTACGTCTAAATTTACTAGAATTTTTCCTTTTTTTTCTTTTTCTGCAAATTATATCTATATGGATTTATTGAAACGTAGAATCCTTAAGGTTACCACTGTACCGTGTATGTGCATCGTATAAGTCGCAATATTGACAAATTAGTACGCTTTTTATTAACATTATGTATCACTATTTATGCATAGTAATCTTATCTTTGCTTCATTCCAGGCATTGCTTGATTAAACAAAGCGAATAATACTATACGAAAGTGTATTTTAGATATGCAATATTGTTTTGTTATATTGTTATGGAATAATAGTATATTCCTTGTTACATAAAATTAATTTAAACATGCCTTAAAACTGTTTAAATGTCTTTTGATTATCCAAAAGTCCTCGTTATACGTAGTCCTACTTGCATTACAGCATGTACAATTTTAAATTTTACGAACAGTGAAGTACTTTTTAAAAAATAATTAAATTTGTAAAATTAATTAAATTACATATGTCTGCACTTTTTTCTCTTTTTCTTTTGAGCAAAAGTCTTTATTTAAAAAATGCCCTACTTTTTTTATCTTTTGAATCTGGAAACTCTGTATTTTTATATTATTTTTTGTAAGCTGAAACTGGCTAAATTTATTTTCTTATTTTTATTTGCTGTACTAATTTTGTAATTTTACTTTTTTTTTCATTTCTGTGTAAGCATAGTATATTGCGGTTCAACATCGCAAACACATAATTTGCAACCCGCAAGTAACTGGTTGCTATATGGTTCTAGCTGCTTTAGCAACTGTAAACTACTTAGATGTATCCATAAACATAATAGATTATTGAAGCGGATGGAGGAAAAAACATGATCTACGCTTTACAAAAAATTTCAGTAACTTTCACCTTCAATTATATGGTTACATAATTGATTGGAATACATAATAATCTGCTTCCATACTTTTTTTGTGTTAACATCTTTATCTATATTTTTAATGTTAGGTTCCTTTATCTACTGTTTTGCTCATACATGCTTTGATTGTTATGAAATAATTTATTGCGAAAATAAACAACAATGACGTATTGTAAGCTTCCAGCAAAAAATAGTCATAAAGAATGTCAAGAGATTTAATTTTCTTTATCTGTTAAACAGTTTCGAGCGAAAATAATCTATAAGCAGTTATCTTCTATGCCATTTTTTTCCTGACAAAGTATTTTTTGATATGAATAAGCATTTATATACATCGTATTTGTAAGTTCTTTTATTTCCTCAATTGAAAAGACCACACCTTTGTAACGAAACTAAGAACAAAATTTACCTTTAAAAAGTGAAAGTTGCATTTTTTGATGTACACATAAAAGAATTATCTACATAATTTAATTCACCTTCATAATTGTTAAAATGGCTAATTTATAGTCCGCAAACGACATTCCTATTATATGAATATACTTACCAGCTCAAAGCAAATTTATATTCTTTAATGATGCATATTGCAATACAATAATCATTACTATTACTAGCCACCCTTGGCGACCAGTTTGGTCTCCGTTAGATTTGTGCTAAGCATTGTACCATGTTACTTTTATCCAAAATTTAATTTACTTTCTCAATACTTCACCAAATCAGAAGTTTCTAGTAGAGAAATCAAGAACTCCGTATTTTTATGGGTACTACTTGGTTATCCCGTCGACCAAAAATATATCGCCAAACTATAAGATTAAATATCAATAATGGTTGATCGTAAATGTCATATTCGCTTGTTTTTAAGCAAGTTACAGGTGTTTACGTCATGAAGTTATTTTTACTTCGACATTTATTTGTATTTTTATTAATGTTATACTAATTTATTTGTTCTTTCGCTATTTAAAATAAAAATTATGTCAATTTGTATAATTTCGCGAGTGGTTTGACGATTTATATAATTTGGCGAGATTGTTCGACAGTATAACTAAGTAGTACCTTTTTCTGTTAGCCAGACGCAAGTGATAAATCATCAAACATTGTCTTTCCAATCGCATTTTTTCATATTTCATTAAATTCATCTAAAATAGGGATGCACAACCTTTTTAAGAGAAGGGCCACTTACAAAAATGTCTGGGTTGTCGAGGGCCACATAAGTAACACGGAGAGAATTCTATTTCGGGAAGGTAATCTGTGGCCTATAATCAGATAAAATATATGGTTTCAGAGGGGGGGGGGGGATTTACCCCTCTAGGTTCCCCTACCCAGCCAAAATATCCAATTTAGTTGACAAGAAAGACAAAGACAACAGTTTACATTTGTATTTATAACACAGGAGATTATTTTCAAAGAATGATAATATTCCTTGACTTTATTCGAGTGTGTGTGTATGTGTGTGTGTGGGGGGGGGTAAATTTTGTTTTATTAAAAGTGTTAAAAACAAACATAGCATGATAGCGGCAGTGTCGAAAAAATGTAAAGTTTATGAATGAAGGGGAGAAGAGGAGCCGATCAACGAAATTTTTCCGCAAATGATCGACAAAATTCGCGATTTGTCCGCACCCGATCGACGAAATTTGCTATTTTTCTGCGCCTGAGCGACGAAATTTGCTATGTTTCTGCCCATGATCTTCAAAATTCGCGATTTTTCCTTTCCCGATCAACGAAATTCGTGATGTTTGACCGACTCTGGCGAAATTTGTAATTTTTTCCCGCGGCAAATTGACGAAATTCGCGATTATTTTTCGCGATAAACGGACGAAATTCACGATTTTTCTGCAGCTGATCAACAAAATTTTCAATTTTTCCGCTCGTCATCGACAAAATTTGCGATTTTACCGTCTTCGATCAACGAAATTTACAATTTACGATTTTCCGCACCTGATCGTCAAATTTCGCGATTTGTTCTTTCCCGACAAACGAAATTCGCGATTTTTCGATGTCTAAACGACAAAACTCCCAATTTTTCCGTGCCCAATCGACGAAATTTGCGATTATCACGCGTCTGATCGACAAAATTTGCGAATTTTCCTGAACCGAATTTTCTTAACTGACTGGCGGTATTTGCAATTTGTTCCCTCTCCAAATTGTCAAAAGTTGCGATTTTTTCTCCCGACTGACGAAACTCACGATTCTGTCGCAGCCGATCAACGAAATTGGTGGATTTTCCGACCCCGATCGGCAAAACTCGCTCTTTTTCCGTGCCTGAATGGCGAAATTCGCGATATTTTTCGAGCCCCATTGACCAAATTCGCGATTTTTCCGTGCCCGATCTACGGAATTTGCGATTTTTCCTCGCCTTTTTTTTCATTCCGTGTCCGATCAGCGAAATTCGCGCTTTTTCCGGGCCTCATCGGTAAAATTCGGTATTTTTCCGTACATGATCAACCAAATTCGCGATTTTTTGTCGCAAGATCAACGAAATTCGCGATTAACTGTCTAATGAAATTTTCAGTTTTTTCAATCAATTGACGATATTCACGATATTTTCCTGCGACCATATGGATAAAAATTGCAATTTTTTCCAATAATAAATTGACGAAATTCGTGGGCCACACGTTAACCCATCGCGGGCCACAGGTTGTGCATCCCTACTCTAAAATATAATAATTTCACTCATTTTATTTAAAATACATAATTTTCATTTGAAATTCACGACTTTCACTTTTTATTTCCTTTTTTTAAGAAAAATAAAAGAAAAATAATAGATAATACCAAAAACCATGATTTTAATTTCAATAACAAAGCATTGTTTTAATTTACCACGCGAAAAATAAAAAAATGTAAAAAATGGTCACCTGGCATATAAAAAGCGAAGCGGTCAGCCCGGAACTATTAATGACAGTCACATGACTTAGGCTATTATTATAGAGATATTATGTATCTAAATTCTGTTAAAAATGACTTTGAAAACTATTTTTCTTGTAAAAAATTAGCTTAATTCTTTAAAAGCTAACTTGTGAGAGTGTTAGCTAAAAATATAATTAAGTTTATTAAATTTATTTAATCTTAACTCCTCAACGACAGTGCTGTCTTAAATTTTACTATAAATGTGTTCTCACAAATGGCGCCGACATTAAAATTGAATTTTTGGCAATGACATGGATAACAGCTCTTTTAAAATATATCTTATTCGTGCTATGAAATATGTTACATTAGTAACAGTACTACTATTGATCGTAAAATATTGAATATTCATTCAAAAATGAATAAGTGACCGCTGAAAGCGTAAATGAAAATAGATAAATTTTATCGTAATATCTTAACAACAGAAAAAAATATAAGATTCTTAAAGAAAAAAAAAAGGATATTTTGAAAGAAATAATTAAAAAAAAAAACAGACAGAAAGAATAAGAGAAAGTTTGAAAGCAAATTTTTATATCGAGAACCAAACGTTTCTTTTCTTTGGCGAAAGTATAGAGAACGGTCTACTTTCTATTTTTGCTCAGAGAAAAAAAGTTCATTATACAAAAATTTAGTTCTCCGTACTTCCGCATTTAAATCCTTAATCTCATTAAAACATGTTTTCAACTTTTCTATCCTTGCATTAGCATTTTAGTGAGTTACTTCTCTTTTTCTTTGGTAAATGTAAAAATATATATACGTATATGCGTATTAAAACACAGCCGATGCAACTAAAGTAATCCAGAATAGAAATAATTTTTATATAATTTTTAATTAATAAAAAAGCACCAATTTAACAGCCATTTCCTATCAAATTTAAACATTTTTTGTTATAGAAGTTGCCAACATATAAAAATCCACAATAAAAATCTTACCACAGCAATTACTGTTCTATTGCAAGATTTCCAGGTGAAAAATGAAAATGAAATAAATAGTTTGACGATTTTTTTAAAAAAAGTTAATATTACGTCATAACTTTTCTATTGCAAGAATTCCACGTGAAAAATTAAAATGCAATAAACAGTTTGATTGATTTTTAAAAAAGTGCATATCGTCATATGGCTTTGAACAAACGTATTGAAACATGATATAAATCCGATTATTGAAATATTGGCATATTTTAACATTTAGAGGTTCTCTGAGTTTGTTTTTGCAATTTTGAAATCTATTCCATATATATTCGTGTGTATATGCATGTTCTATACAAATATTATAAAGAAGTTAAAATTATTTGTTTGTTAGAGGTAATCTCTGGAGTTAACGAACCGATTTCAAAAGTAATGATATCAAAATGATGGTGTTAGTCCAACTTAGAACATAGGCTATATTTTATGTCGATGCCACTACCCCAAAGGGGGTGCAGGAGCAAAAAACGTTCTAAAAATGCGATTTTTGCGTTACTGAAGGGCCTAGAAATATGAAATTTGGAATATTAGTTACTTATAAGACACTAGCGAACCCCGCAGCTTTGCTCGCGTAATATTTGAAATATGCCAAGTAATATTTATATGTCTAATTCTTATTAAAAGGTACTAACTAAATTTTTATTTTATTAAAAGGTAATATCTAATTTTATTAAAAGGTTTTTTTATTAAAAGGTACTTATTACTTTTAGCAATACTTCAAAAATTACTATTTAAAACACAGTTTGATTAAACATCATTATTACACTGCATTAGGCAGAAATGAGACTTAAATTAATAAAACTAAATAAAACTAAATAAATGATAATTTAGAAAATATTTTGAAACTTTTATGCTCAATTAATACGCTCATTTCAGTATTCATTTGAAGTTTTGAATTTTTTAGAAACAATCGTCTTACATCGTAAAATTAACTATCATGTCAAATTCCAAGTCCTACCATTTCTCTCAACATAAAGGGCAATGTTGAAATAGGAACTGTCACCATTATTTTGACAACATTAATTTTTAAATCAGTTTTTATTACACAATATTCCACAGAAACGTAATTTAGAAAGCTTTTAAAGGCCTTTTTTAGAACGTTTGTTGTTCCTGTGAACCCCAGGTGGTAGAATCATAGGCAAAAAATATAGCCTATGTAGGATCAGAGACTGTTACCATTGATTCGCAACTATTACTTTTATAATCGGTTTATATTCCCTGTATGTGTATGCGGTCAGCGAGCTACATCATTGCATTATATCTTTAACTGTACCCTTACATCATATTACCATATAAGAAAATCTCCAAAAATTTCTTTGTCTCAGTGGTTCTCAGTGGTTTTGTCAAATCCATCATTTTGTCAAAAGATAATTGAATGTATGAAAGTTTTAGAAAACAACCATTATTTGTTTCAAAATGTTTTGCCATTTATAGTTGATGATGAGAACGTATCTTAACAAATAGACAGATACCACCAATTCAAAATAAACTCTTAGCCACAAACAACACGATTGAACTATAATTGAACTGTTGCAAGAACAATAGACTTTTGAACTTTTGTGTGTGCATATAATTATATAATATTCATCATAATTATTCACTATTTTACCTATTTTTTATATTCTACATTATTTTTAAAATTATGAATCTCTTTCTAATTTAGTATACATATACGTAGCTTTTATTGTACTTTTGCAGAACGCCCAGCTTTGCAGAGTAATTGAGCTTTTGCCGCTCCAACAAGTTTAAAAATCCTATTATCTATTATCTCATGATCTTATTAATTACAAATATCTAAATTTCTCTCGTAAACGCCCAGTAAAAATTGGGCTTTCCATCGTGTACATATTGTACTTATATTGTATTTAATCTTAATATTCTCAATTGGCATTCCTGTAGGTCCCTTCGGGCATTTTATTTATTATTATTATTATTTTTTTTTTTTTTTTTTTTTTTTTTTTGTGTGTGTGGTGACGGCGGTAGTAGATGGAAACCGCTGGGTGGGGCTTGTGAGTGCTTAAGCCATTTGGTAGGCCTCCCCACCTAGCTGACCCTGCATAGAAATCGTATTTTAGGACTTTTTCAGAATGCTTTCTGCACCTCCCCTTCTCTTAACCCCTTTGTAATTCGAATTTATTTTCGACAGTCATCCGAGGGCATTTATGTTTTATAAGTAACTACCATGCCATATTTAAAGTTTCTAGCCTTTTCAGTATCCCAGAAATCGTAATTTAGAAAGTTTTTAGCTCCTGGAACCCTCTGGTGGTAGTGGCACAGACATAAAATATAGCTCATGTTTGAGCAGATTCTATCACCAACAATTTGCCATAATTATTTTTTTTTTATCGGTTTGGTATTTGATAAGATTGCATAAAAATTGTAATTTATAACGCTTTTCGCTCACTTCATCTTTTTAAATTTGGAATTTTCCTTCGACTGTTCTTAGAAAGTTCTTATACAATTCGAAATTTAAAAGGGGAGAAAATGCACAAAAAGCGTTCTAAAAAACGTTCTAAATGTTAGTTTCTACATAATCTCAGGAAATACCAAACCGATTTAAAAAATATTGGAGTCAAAATGATGGTGACAACGCTTGCTCCAAGATAGGCTATATTTTATGTCAGTGCCACTACACCAAAGGGGGTGCAGGAGCAAAAAACGTTCTAAAAATGCGATTTATGTGTTACTGAAGAACCTAGAAATATGAAATTTGAAATATTAGCTACTTATTAGATGTAAAGAATTTCTAAGAACAGTTCTTAAACAATTCGAAATTTAAAAAGGGGTGAAAATGCGCGAAAAGCGTTCTAAAAAACGTTCTACATGGTGATTTCCACGCAATCTCAGGAAATACCAAGCCGATTTAAAAAATAATCGCTTCAAAATGATGGTGGCAACCCTTGCTCCAATATAGGCTATGTTTTATGTCGGTGCCACTACCCCAAAGGTGCTGCAGGAGAAAAACGTTCTAAATTGCGGTTTTTGCGTTACGGAAGGGCCTAGAATCGTGAAATTTGAAATGGTAGTTAGTTATAAGATACAATGATCTCTAAGGACATTTCCTAAAAAAAAATCGAAATTTAAAAGGGGTCAAAATGCGCAAAAAGCGTTGTAAAAAACGTTCTAAATTGCAATTTCTATGCAATCTCAGGAAGTACTGAACCGATTTCAAATATAATGGTGTAAAAATGATGGTGAAAGATCCTGCTCCAAGATAGGCTATATTTGATATCTGTTTCCACTACCCCAGAGGAGATGCAGCTACAAAATGCGGAAAAGCGTTCGAAAAACGTTCTAAATGCCGATTTGTCAGCAATATCTCAGGAAGAATCAAACTGATTTCAAAAGTAATGTTAGGAAATTGATGCTGACAGCCTCTGCTGTAACATAGACGCTATTTTATGTCGGTATCACTATCACCTAGACGTTGCAGGAACAAAAAAGCATTCTAAATTTTGATTTTTGTGATCGGTTGGGGCTAGCAACTTAAAATTAGGCAAGGTACATATATATTAGATATAAATGATCTTTAAGAACAGTTTCGAAAAAACTGGAAATTTAAAAAGCGGTGAAAATGCGCGAAAAGCGTTCTAAAAACGTTCTAAATTGCGATTTCTACTCAATCTCAGGAAATACCAAAGCTATTTCAAAGGCAATGCTTGCAAATCAATAGTGACAGTCCTTGCTATAACATAGGTTATATTTTATGTTGCTGTCACTACCATCTGAGGGTTGCAAAAGCAAAACATGTTCTAATTTGCGTTTTTTGCACAAATGAGGGGTCTAACACTTTGAAGTATGGCATGGTATTTACGTACAAGATGCAGCTGCTTTCTAAGAACAGTCGAAAGAAAATTCCAAATTTAAAAAGATGAAGTGAGCGAAAAGCGTTATAAATTACAATTTCTATGCAATCTTATCAAATACCAAACTATTAAAAAAAAATAATTATGGTAAATTGTTGGTGATAGAATCTGCTCTGACATGAGCTATATTTTATGTCTGTGCCACTACCACCAGAGGGTTCCAGGAGCTAAAAACTTTCTAAATTACGATTTATGTGATACTGAAAAGGCTAGAAACTTTAAATATGGCATGGTAGTTACTTATAAAACATAAATGCCCTCGGAGGACTGTCGAAAATAAATTCGAATTACAAAGGGGTTAAGAGAAGAGGAGGTGCAGAACGCATTCTAAAAAAGTCCTAAAATACGATTTCTATGCAATTTCAGGGAATATAAACCGATTATAAAAGTAATAGTTGCGAATCAATGGTAACAGTCTCTGATCCTACACAGGCTATATTTTATGCCGATGATTCTACCACCTGGGGTTCACAGGAACTACAAACGTTCTAAAAAAGGACATTTAAAATCTTTCTAAATTACGTTTCTGTGGAATATTAGTAAATAACAAACCAATTTCAAAATTAATGTTGGCAAATTAATGCAGACATTTCCTATTTCAACATAGCTTTTTTTATTGAGAGATGTGGTAGGACTTGCAATTTGACATAATAGTTAATTTCAAGATGTAAGAAGATGGTTTCTAAAAAATTCATAACTTCAAATGAATACTGAAATGAGCGTATTAATTGAGCATAAAAGTTTCAAAATATTTTCTAAATTATCATTTATTTAGTTTTATTTTGTTTTATTAATTTATGTCTCATTTACGCCTAATGCAGCGTAATAATCATGTGTAATCAAACTGTGTTTTAAATAGTAATTTTTGAAGTATTCCTAAAAGTAATAAGTACCTTTTAATAAAAAAAACCTTTTAATAAAATCAAATATTACCTTTTAATAAAATAAAAATTTAGTTAGTACCTTTTTAATAAAAATTAGACATATAAATATCACTTGGCATATTTCGAATATTACGCGAGCAAAGCCGCGGGGTTTGCTAGTAACAGATATTTTGCTCTTTATATAAAGCGATTTTCTAAATGTTAATTTTATATTAACCTGTTTGCATTAAAATTCGTCTGTTAAACTGAACTATGAAAATTATCTCCCGTACCTTAGTATTCGTGCCTTGTTATATTTCAGAAAAAGCGAAACGTTTCCGGTGATATCTATTAGGGATTTTGACCCAGTTTCTGAATCTTATTTCTAATTTTACTCAAGAAAGAAGTTGATTTTACAAAAAATTAGTTCTACGGATATCCACATTGAAATTCGTATTTCATTAAATGAAATTTTTAATTTTCCGTTTCTGACATTAGACATTTAATTAGTTTTTTTTGTTGTTGTTCGTCGTTGCTAAAAAATACTTTGCTTAAATTTGCCACTTTCAAAGTTAATCTTTTATCTATATATATATTTCAAATATCATTAATGAAAATTATTGCATCAAGAGCACCACACAACACATATAGCAATTTGTTTATATAACACGCATAAATTGTTTATACATATATATATCAAATACATTTTCTCAATTGTTTTGAAATAAAAGCAATCGTTTTACTTTTTATCCAATTCGATGCGTTAATTTACACATTTATTCCTTAGTAGCATGAGAAGTAAATAAAGCTGGCCACTGTAGGCTCTTATCCTTGATGGATCGTACAGCCACAGGTTTAGTTTAGTAGTTGACACGTCATCCTTAAGATTGATTAATTAATCATAAAAATAAAATTATCTGTTATTTTAATTAGGAATGTTTTTACTTTTAATAGTGCATTTGAGTTACTATTATAATTCAGAAAAATGAAATTTCTCGGTGACGTGCATTGGATGATTTTGACCCAGAGTTTGATCCTTATAGAAGAAAGAATTTGATTTTCCATTAACTTAGTTCTGTTGACTTCCGTATATCCGCATTAAAATCTTTATTTCAGTTTTAAAAAAATGAATTTTACGTTTCTGACATTAGAATTTTAATTTACTTCTTTTGTTCCTTTCTGATAAAAAAAAATGTATTTAATTTAAATTACACATTTTCTAAATAAATCTTTTGTTTATATTCTTTCATGTAAAACAAACAATTTTTCAATTATTTTACCAATAAGAGCAATCGTTTTTTTTTCTTTATCCAATGCGATGCGAAACTTTAAGTGTTGATTTCGTAGTAGCATGAAATGTTCTCATTAAAACTGATTTATTATTATTGACAGCAAAAATATTTTTTTTTGTCCTTCAGATTTACCAATTTTTTCACTTAAAAAAGTTAATGTGCCATGTTATGTTTCAGAAAAATGAAATTTCGCCGGTGACGTTTATTGGGTAATTTTGACACAGTTTCTGCACCTTCTTTGTCATTTCATGCAAGAAAGAAGTTAATTTTACAAAATTTTAGTTTTGAGGATTTCCGCATCTAAATCTTTATTTCACACACACAGAAAAAATAGAACAATATACCGTTTTGACATGAGAATTTTAACAAGTTTTCCTATGTTGCTTTTCCTTAAAAAAGTATTTAATTTAAATTAGCCGTTTTCAAATTATAGACTTTATATATATATATATACATATATATAATAAAATAATTTCTCAATCGTTTTACAATAACAGTAATTGTTTTTCTCTTTATAGAACGCGATGCGGTACTTTAAATGTTGATTTCGTAGTAACATGACGTGTTCTCCTTAAAACTGATTAATTCACCTTAACAGCAAAAATTATCCCTATTTTTTTTTTTTCGTCCTTCAGTTTTACCAATTTTTTCACTTTAAAAAGTGAATGTGCCTTGTTATATTTCAGCAAGAGTGAAATTTCTCCGGTGACGTCTACTGGGAGATTTTGACCCAGTTTCAGGGATCTCTTTCAAACAGGTCGTTGGAGCAACTGGGTCGAAGTCTCTGATTCGATACTGTCTTGCCTTAGTCCTTGCAGAGTCTGGACACTGGGGGTCAATTCAGGGGCATGTATATAAACGCTGATTTATGCCCAGCAGAATTACTTTAGGCTCAGTAACTGTTAAGTAAACATTCAAAGGATACATCAACTGCAGAAATAAAGATGAAATATCTTTGTGCTATTGCCATTTTCCTCGCTGTTGGTGAGTCTATGCCTCATTTTACGGATAGATTATTTTTATACAGTATTTCAAAGAATTTTCAGGGTCTGGATATTGTGTTCAGCATTGCTATTAAATTACAGAATAAGAAAATTGAAGAAATTAAATAACATTGAGTATCTGAACATTTCTGTCTAATGTAACAAAAATGTCATTTTTTCCCAAAGAATATTATGCTGTTTTTTGTGTATATTGCGAAGTATCATGCGCAGGTTTAGAGAGTTACATTTTCATTTAGAAACTGTTCACAAAATTTATAAGCCGCAAACTATCTAAACATATAAAACATTTCTTGTCATGGGAATTAAAAACTTGATACTTACTTACTAACGATAATGTAATATATTTTGTAAGAAATTAAATACGTCGAATATTTTTTAAATGAACATCAACATTCGAAAATGATGTCAATTTAATACAAGAGAATACTTTTTAAAAGGTATGTAGTAAAATGAAGCATAAAATCATTAAGAGTTTCAAGAATTTAAAGTGATCATAGGGATTATTAAGGATGAAGAATACTTAATTTGATTTTTTAATGGGAGTTTTTGTTTAAAAAAATTCTGAATACAAATGGCTTAAAAATTTTTACCTGTCTTAAAGTCTCCATCAAAAATATTCCATTAGGTAGTCTTTATTTTCATTTTTGTTTCTGAAGTGCAATCCAAGGTTAAAGAAATCAATTGGCTCAATATTATTATTGTTATTATTATTATTATTAAAAATTACTATTTTTAAAGTTTTTGGAGAAATAAATAAAATATTTAATAAATATACGTTTCAAATTATATAAAATAAAGTGTTTAAAATTATCCAAATAAGAGTTCATTTCTTCAGTAAAAAAATAAAGTTCAAGGGTGTATTTTCCAAATTACAGAATATATCCATATTTTCTAATACAATTCGCTAAAGAAATGTTAATTTGAGATTTTGAAAAGAAAGTCATAGTACGCTCTTTTTTTTCTTCTTTTTTAAAGGTTAAACAAATTTTTAGAAAGATAACTCACGTTAAGCATAAATGAATAACCGAAATCTAAAACTTGCTTTAAATAAGGTATAGTTATACTTTCAACTAATTTATTAATTTTTGAATATAAAATTTAGCAGAAAAAATACGCTGATATAATTTATATATAATAAAAAATTATATTTTATTAATTTACTTTTGAAAGTACTTCCCAAAATGTTTACTTAAGTAGAAATTAACACTTATTAATCGCATTTAATACTTAATTATTTAATTAAAGTTATTGGTGTTAAAAACTATGAGATTTCGCAAAGACGTTTGAATAGAAACCGTACATTTTATTGGTACATTATCGAAAAGTTTCTATGCAAATTAACGAATCCAGTAAAATATCCATGAAAGCACAGATGTTTCTTAAAACACTTCTACGCGAAATAACCCTTTTAATAGAAAAAATAATTTATATAACAAATAAATGTCTCTATTGATAAAAATTTGAAATAATATTTCCAAATCAATCTTACTTTGATTTTAAAAATCTTTTTAGTTCATTTCTATTTTGAGCTGCTTTCACCATTTCGACATCGCTTAGTTCTTGAAACACAATTATATTATCAGTCTGTATGAAGCTATATATATGTGGATTGTCGTAAGATAAAGTTTCCTTAAAAGCTATATTTCATGGCATTTATAACAATTGCTTATCTCATTTAAAGACGTCGACTATCGAACAAGAATTTTGGTTTATCCTAGACCTGAAAATATTTCCCTATACACACACTAACGGGCAATTAAATAACGGGAACCTTCTGTCTACTTTCTTAAAATGTTAAAGTTTGGAGATTGGTAAAAAATTAGGAAATGCCAAAATAATCCTGCTCTTATGGTGATGTTGAAAATTGAAGATCTTGGGGAAATGGTGGTTTCCCCTCTGCCTTTCCTAAATGTTGTCTCCATAATGAAACTGCTAAAAATATTAGCTTAATTTCTGCAAAATGTTAGTAATTTTTCCTTTTGAAAACAAACAAACAAACAAAAAAAAAACACTAATATGAATAATCAACAAAGTTTACGATTATTCTTCATCTACTAGTTTAAATGGGTAAAAATAGTACAAACTTTTATCAAAATTTTCTACAAACTGGAGTTAGCATTTTATCTTTTATCAGTTAATCAAATTCTTATTGGAGCTTATTATTCTATTTTTTAAATTTTTACGTGTCGTTATAATTCTCAATTATAACATTATATGCCTATAATATGATGTTACTAGGAATTATAAAGCCGAAAAACTTTTGTGCTTATTAAGACAGGAGGTTTATTAAACGCAATAACAACTTTAATGCAATAATACTTCTGAACTAACTGTTCATTTTTTAGACAACAGTGATTAATGAATTGGATCGGACAAATCATTTTAAACTACACAAAGTCAGATCAATTCCATAAAAGTGCGACAACACTGGATGTAAATTAAAAACTGATTAACTTTTTAACCCGTGTATATAATGTATTTAAACATTTAATCCATAGACGAATAGTATTCACAGTTTTCATAATCCTTTAATTCTATGACAAAGATATAATTGTTTAAAAGTAAGAAATAGCCTCTTGTAATTTTTTCCGCGCTATTATTAACACTTTTATTGCGTGATGTACTGAAAGCGAAAATTAAATATTTTATTTTTTCTCTTTTATAACTTATAAGCTTCGGATAAGCTTAAATATTGTTTGTTAAATGCATCAATAGATCGCAGAATCATTTCCTTTTTTAAATACTCAGGTGGAAATTCCGTCTTTGACAATTATATTTATATTATGCTTGCTATAAGATTTTCGCTAAAAGGGAACATTTTTAAACATTTGAATCTAAACAATAAAATGACAAAAATGTATTTTTCTTTCTACGTTGCGTTAATGTGTTCTAAGTAAAAATTATCAAAAAATACTATTTAATAACTACAAATAATATTTTTTTTGTGTGTGCGTTTTGAAAACTCAGAAGTTGATTCTGACATTTTGTAATCATGTAATTTTTTTTTCAATATTAATTTTTCTTCATAAATCATTTAAAATCTGTTTTAATTTTTTTTCCTTTATTTTCATTAGTTCATGCGTGATTTGGCGAAATAATGTTCAAAGTATTTAAGACAATTTCTAAAACACTAGCGCAGAGGAAAATGTTTTTCCAAACTGCAGTAAAAGTTATCATTGTTAGGAAAGTAATTATGATTAAGTTATTATAACTTATAAACATCTTTAATCATTTACACTGGAAAAAAATTCAAACCAGTTTTCCTGTAGGAATCGGAAAAATAGTTGCCCTTATCGTACCGGAAAATTTTCCAACCCAGCTCGGAATAAAATCCGTAAAAAAAGTGAAATAGTCAATAAAACGGTGTTTTACGGACTTTATTCCGAGCTGGGTCGGAAATTTTTCCGGTACGATAAGGGCAACTATTTTTCCGATTCCTGCAGGAAAACTGGTCGTATTTTTTTTTTACAGTGTAGGGTAATAGAAATTCTTACCATGATTGTCAGTTTATGTAGTTAAATCTCATTTTTCTATTTTCTGGTAGATTTTGCTTCAAAGTAATTGCCTAAACAAAAGGAGAATATGAAATATGATAGCGGGATATTTAACGAAGCATTAAAAGTAACGGTTATGTTGTAAAATACTGTAACTGACATTATATGTTGGGGGAATCTTAATAACATCTACCGTATATATTCGCGTTTAAGTAGATTTTGTACATAAGTCGACTCCTTATTCAAGAAGAAAAAATCACGAATTCAGCATAAATTATCTAAGTACGTTCTCCTCACCATAAACGCTAGCTGACAGAAACATAAATTTTTGCACTGATTATGAAAAAAACTTTCCACAAACATTTGGAAACAAATAAAAAACACATAAATAATAAATTTAATCAAAGAAAAATATATATAATCATTGGAGTCCTTTCACTTCTTATTCTATATCAGGCTCTCCAAACAGGTCATCATTATAAATGTTCATATTCATCAATGTGCGCTTTGTTTAAAACACTTTCGTTGTCAAATAAACTTTCAGTTGTCTTCCTCTATGCCGTCAAGTTTGTCGCTGATGCGTCTTTTTTTCAATGCCCTCATGATGTTTTCTGTTCGTATAGCAGTACCGTGAATTTTTCAACAACCGCAAGACCAAAGAAATATCGAATTTTTAACTTCATATTTCTACTTCTGGGTACAGGGGCAAACATGAACTGTTGCACAGTATTTTCGGATATTGCATTTCAAAAATTTTAAAAGGAAAGCATCAAAAAGCTGAAGCTGAATATAAAATCGCCGAAATGGCAGCAAATGTTGATTAATTTCTTAAGTTACATTTAACTACATAGTAAAAAGCATATCATGTGAATCTCGAAAAAAGAAGAATATTATTTTAAAATTGCACTTGGTCTTTTGATCCAGATATTCTTTAACACTTTCAAGGGTTAAAGAATATTTGTATCCGTAAAATGGTCAAATAATTGAATGACATCAGTATTTACAAAAAAATTATTTTTAAACAAGTAAAAGTATATTTTTGCTTACTTAAAAAAGTGAAATTTTCATAAAAAATTCGGGTACCAATATAGCAATTAGGGATTAAAATTATGTGATGCCATAATGTCATCACTGCCTTTCAAGGGGTTAACCCATCTTCAACATTGGTCTCATACATAAAGGCTTTTAATTAGTGTACAAAAATGACCAGAATATTGAAATTAAGCAGTTTTTGGAAGAATGTTTCACCTTTGTTACAGAAAGTGCACACTATTTCCGTCAAAGGCGGAAGCTGAAATACATAGATTGTGACATTAAAAGACATACGGTTATGCATTGTATCAATGCTTTTTCTTTATTTTATGTTATATCTTAATTTTAGAGCTCTTAATTTTTTTTACGATTGGTTGCACTGGAGAAAGTCAGCATTCATTTTAAAATTATTTTAGTTCCCGTATAAGTTGAATCCATATTTTGTGTGTAACCAAGTTTTTTTTTTTTTTTTTTTTTTTTTTTTTTTTTTTTTTTTGTCCTAAATCCCTAAGTTATACATTGTAAAAAATGAGATATGTTTATTAATCTAGGAAAATACAATAAAGGGTTAGCCTAAATGATTCATTGGTTTTCAAAACACTGCGTATTGATAGAAATACGACCTACAACAACGAGTGATACATGCCAAGTTACATATACTCACCAAGTTTAAAAGCCCGCCTCGTGGCTCGCGTGCACGTAAATTGACAGAAACATGCTATTGAACCTAAGGACGGAACTGGATTATCATCGGGATGTATTTCGGGTGACTAAGGGAACACATTGAACATTTGTAGTATGTACCAGAAACTTCGAAGTGTATGTAGCTTTTCATGTATCACTCGGCTTTGTACATTGTATACTTGTAAATAAACAGTTTTTTGAAACTCGATGAATCAAATAAGCTAACCCTGTATAATCAAGAAAGAAAATATACAATAATTTCTTTTGAGTCAAAAACCATTCCAAAAAGTGTTTTTTTTACTTTAGAAACATAAAAAACCAGTATATTTTTAGAAATAAATATATCTACCCTATATATATAATCCTAATGAAACGAATTTATGAAACGGATATATAAAACGACTGAAATGTAACGAATTTATGAAACGATTCTATGAAACGACTGATTAATCAAATGATTATTTTGCAAGGCGATTTCTCCTAAAATATGGAATACTTTGCGATGAAATATTAACGCGAAAAATCGATATTGATACGCAGATCTCAAAACTGGTATTAGAATTTTTAAATTTGAAATTGTTTTCGAAATATTAATTTCTTTCTAATTTTAAATACTTTTTCCTAATGATGGCAACTCAAATTTTAATCATAACAGATATTTTTTTCATATTTTAGTAAAGGTTATTAATTTAAACTAATTTGGCGACCAGTTTCGCCTTTCTTAAATGTATGCTAAGAACAATGCTTTTTTTTCATTATCATTTTATTTAATACAATTAAACTTTACAATAGATTTAATACAATATAAATACTTTCATTTAAAACTGAAAAGTTTAAAATTAATGGCTTTTACTTCTTTCTTTTTTTTTTAAACGAAATGAAAAGAAAAATATTAGGCGCAGATGTCATTTACGCACCGGAATACCTAAATGGCGCCAAAATGGCGTTATTTTGCCTGACATGGTAACCTGACTATTGTTGCTTATTTATTAATAAATGTTTATTTACATTTATTTTCTTTTTATTTACAATAAAAAAGTTATAAATTGTTTTGTTCATTGGTTATTAATTTTTTTTATTATTTATTGGTATATCATTTTAAAAATAATAGAAAATAATTTAAAAATACATATGTAACTGGTATTCGAAAATGAGGTTTTCACAAATTGTCGTAAAAAAAATCACGCCAAGACCGATTAAATAATGTAACAAATCTTGACATTTAATTTCAAATTCAAAGCAATGTCTTAATGGTACTACTTAGTTATCTTGTCGACCAATTTCACCAAATTATATAAATCGCCAAACAAATCACCAAATTATACAAATTGACGTAATTTTTATTTTAAATAACGAAAGAACAAATAAATTAGTAAAAAATTAATAAAAATACAAATAAAACGTCGAATGAAAAAACACTTGATGACGTAATAAACACGTGTAATGAGTTTAATGTCAAGTGAATGTGATATTTACGATAAGCCATTATTGGCATTTAATCTTATAGCCTGGCGATGGATTTTTGGTCGATGGGATAACCAAGTAGTACCGTTTTAATTTACCTCTCGAAAAATAAAAAAATACTAACAGGCGAGTTAAAAAAAAAAAAAAAATCTTTTCTTCATGTATATTTTGTGGATTAGTAACATTAGTTGCACTCTGTTTCATTTTGATTTCGATGGCATTACACTAATTGGAATGGGTGAAAGCTTTTCCAAAACATTGTATTAGAAAATTTATTTTAGTTAACAAAATTAATTTATTAGCAAATTAATTTCTCATAAATTAAAATATATATATATATATAAATATTTAATTAAATTATTAACAAATGTATTATTAATTCATTAACAAAAATAATTACATAAAATTTATTTAATAACAACTGTATTATTAATTTATTAATAAAATTTTTATCTGCAATTTTTTTTTTTTTTTTTTTTTTTTTTTTGCAAATTAATTTGTTGCCAAATTTAGTTTTGATAATTATGTGTTTTTCCGAAATTATTTCAAAATTGATTCATTCATATGTTTTACACGTAATTTGCAATTCATGCAAATTTATCAATAAGCTGTGTAATCTCTTCTAGCACTTATACTTATGGGGAAATGCGCCATCTCTCCTAAGTAGCAGATGCGCAAACTCTCCTATTTCGGAAGGAGAGATTGAGCGACCTTTTTTTTAAATACGGCCACTTCTAAAATTAATTTCTGGTGTTCGCATATTTAGTCCAGGTTAGTAGTTTATAAGAAATTGTTTAAGTTCAAAATATTTTGTATTATTGACGCTCTATAAAAATTCTGACGAACAGTTATGAAAATTCAAGCACTTACTTTGAAAAAAAAAAGCACTGCTTTATCCAAGACGCTTGGAACAATCAATATGAACATTCATGTAGACACTGCACTAATGCTGCTGTACAACTACCTGGAGTCGCTGGGCGCGCACTCTACTCCTTCCCGTCGAATCTCTTTGTGCGCAATCTCTCGTACCGCGCGAACTCTCCTCGCTTTACTATAGTTGGTATCTCTAATAGATATTTTACATTTAATATATATATATATTTAGATATTTCACTAACAATACCAACAGGTTGGCCAGGCGGAGAGGCCCATCAACTGACTTCAGCTTAAGTAACAATACCAACAATAACTTTTATATGAAAAATAGCAATTAAGTATTAAAATAAAATCTTGAAGATTATTAAAAGTGAAAGATTCATATTGGCCTCGTGCTCGGATTTAGCAGTCAATGAAATAGCCAAAGATTGCTAGCCTTTTTTATTAGCTCCCGGTCTGCTATTTCTTTCTCCCAGCTATTACAGAGTCGTCTCCAAAAAATAACGTTCCGTTGTATAAGCAACCGTAAAACAAAGCAGATGTGTCATTGTACCGTTAAATACTCTACTGTAATTTTTTTAACTTATAAGCAGCGCACATTTTCATTTTTTATATCGTCATATTGCTGAAATTTTTTTTTTAAAGCAATTTGTTTGAAAACTGCATCTCAATTTATTTTTGAGATATTAATTTTTTCGTAGCTTTTAGCGCCATTTCTTTAATTTTGGCATGTCAAGTCATGAAGGAAAGAGATAGATGGAGATGCAGTATGCCATTAAAAAGGTTTGAAATATGAAACCATTTATCGCTCAAATTTGAACGTCCACAGAAGACCCAAACAAAACAAGCACCTGGAATAGGGACCAGGTTCTTTGACATCACCCGTGCACTCTTTTCTTTAAATGAAAGTGATCTGTTTATTTTTAAGCCTTCTAAAGCAGCATTCCATTGTATTATGAATTAAAAACTGTGTTATTAAAAGCTTTCTTTTTTTTTTTTTTCGTGAAAGAACGTGTTTGTGTTTGGGGCTTCTGTAGCGGATTTTAGGGTTCTTTTTTGTCGTCACCCCGAGCCACCTTACTGCATCTCCATTTATCTCTTTCCTCCATGAGCTCAAGTACTCCATTTCTGAATAGTTGAAAAATAGTAATTATATCTTTTTGTTGCCATTTTCCCATAACTACTGGAAAAAAGCAGATTTCTTTTTTTCTAGTTCTGATAATTTCAGTTGTTTAAGCGTGGTTCGATTACTTGTCTTAAATTTGCGTTTTATTTGTATTTTGTTATTTTATTTACGGATTGATAAAGTTTTAATTTTGGTGTGGAATATAAACCAAATACTGAACTACTTTATTTATATTAATTTTAGGGCAAACAGGTTTATCTTTTATAACCGTTTGTCTGTAAGTGACAGAGATATAGATTTTTAAAAAATCA
This sequence comes from Maratus speciosus, assembly GCA_963932465.1. Taxonomy (NCBI): domain Eukaryota; kingdom Metazoa; phylum Arthropoda; class Arachnida; order Araneae; family Salticidae; genus Maratus; species Maratus speciosus. The sequence continues at coordinate 506,725,575 of OZ010789.1, read as the reverse complement.
TGCTTGGAAAATTATTTTAAAAAAATCTGTAAATTGCGATGCAGTTTTCAAATAAATTGTGACATAGTTTTCAAACAAATAGCATTTGAAAGTACATTTTTTTTTTCAATATTCGACGGCATAAAAATTGAAGATATGTGATATTTAGAAAATTTTATAAATGCAATGAAAAATAATTGAAAGAAATTTAATCCATCTGCAGCATTTATTCGAAATTGACGTCAACACACAAACACGTTTGTCATTTATAGTATAGATAGATATTATTTTGTTAGTTTTGTATCTTTTAAATTCTATTATGGTGATGAAAATGTTTAACACGGGCCGGGGTCACATCGCGCCGGTCCTGATAGAGCCAGTGTTCGTATGCTTTTAACAATTGTCACCACTATTATTTTTTAAGTAATCATCCACTTATTTATTCGCAGAATTTGTAACAATTGTCTCCAGCTAAATAAGGTGAGATTATTATTTGTATTTATTGCTAACAAAGTAAAAATCATTCATACTCTGGGTATGCGTGCGTTCTCCCGGGTTAAGTGAGAATTAATAACCTCCTAAAAACCGATACTCCGGTTTAAAAAAACTGATTAGTGTACTATAAAAAAGACTGTGAGATGTTTTCGAAAATTAAAGTATAAAAATAACTTTGGTTTTATAAATGATTCTTCATATCTCAAATAAAAATAGGTTTATGATGTTTATAATGATAAAGAACGGTTTTTCGAATCATGAGTAGCAGGAAAGATGTTATTGTATATTTTCGTTCATGGTTTTATTATAATTTCGTAGATTAAGAAGCTTTCTTACAGTGTACGTGAGTATATACGTTATTATTTTTTTCCATTGATTACCATTTGTTTGGCTTCTTATGTGTATGACCTTTAAGAATCTTACAGAAATTTACCAGTTTTTAGATTTTATTCACAAACCTACCGCTATTTAAATATTTTTTTTTTACGAAATTTTAACATTATATAGAGAATGGCTAAGTCTTCCATGAATCTGTCTCTATATTTCCTTTTTTCCAAATTACTCAAATAAATGAAAAAGAAAAATAGCAATTTCAAAACTGGGAAAACTTTACTAATAATTGGATTTCATTAAATTTTTCAAACTCAAATATTTATGTTAACGTTTACTTTAGAGAATAGTATATTAAATTAAATTTTGATTTTCTGGAAACTAATTTATCAGACATATAATGTAAACGCTGAGATAATTTCATATTCTCATGTACTGAAAATATTATGTGTATTAGCTTCATTTTTATTTTTTCATTATAAAAACTTTAAATTTATTTTTTTTAATTACGCATTATTTAAAATGCATTCATGGATCTAAATACGCTTTGAAATGCGTGATCTTCATGAGACTTTTTAAAGACGATAAAAGAAAATTTAACCCGTAAACAAGATATTTAATTGCATAAAGTCAGTGAAATATAATGTAAAAAGTTAAAAAAAAATGGCCAGAACTTAAAAGGTATTTTACTCGTTCTGGTCTTAACATTTATGTGTGCAAAATGTCTTTTTGTGACAATGAATGCTCCTCTAGATCTTTGTAACTGTCAATTTTTTATTTCCAGAGTACAGTTTCCAAGATTTTAACATTAGCTCCTTGTTTTGCCGCTGTGGTGCTCTCTAAGCAGACTTATCAAAGCCCACAAAAAATAGTTTATTATATACACCATGATTCGGCTACACAAACCATTACATCATTGAGTTGACGGCTGAAATTCCAGGATTAGTTTAACTCGATTCGCAAATTAAAATGCATCCATAAATGGTCTACCATGTCATATCTTTGTGAAAAACACCTGCAAACCCGATTGAGCCTTTTGAGGATTTTCATGGCGCTCTTTCGAAGTATTCCTATTACAGGGAGTTTTTTAAATAAAAAATAAAATTTTAAAAGATGCTTCTTTAAAATCATTAGTGTTTCACATGGTTTTCTATTGTAGGTGCAGTTATGTTTTTTGCTTCTTTCTCTACAAAATATTGAGATAGCAATCTCTCTCAGGAAAATATAATTCTAAACTTACTATAATTTATGTTTTTTTGGCAATTATTTTTCACTTCGAGCTCTGCGTAGTAAGGGGCTTTATGTCTGACATTGCTCAGTGTCTGTGCATCTTATAAGACGTCTGCAAATCGTTACTGGCTTTCACGGTTGCCTCTAAACTCCTTTTTTATTAAGAAAATCTGAATTCATACTAGAAATTGCGAATAATAATGTAAATTATTTATTAGACTGGGAGGTGGCTGCATAAACCTTCACCTCCTCCAGCTGACGGCTGAAATTCTAGGACTAGTTAAAACTCGATTTGCATATTAAAATTCCATGTCATGTCTTGGGTAAAAACACCTGCAAACCCAATTTAGTGTTTGACTGGTAGGTTTACTACGGTGTTTTCCTGCTCCCAGTCCTCCATGTTTTCATACCTTTGGATGCAGCAAGATACAATAGTAAAACTACCAATCAACCACTGAAATCGTGTCTGCAAGAGGTTTCCACTAATATATGACTTTGCAGACCAGTTGCATTTTAATATGCTAATCGAGTCCTATCTAATCCTAGAATTTCAGCCGTCAACTCAATGAGGTGATGACCTGTGCTGCCGCCTCTAATAAAAAGACACTATTTTTATGTCTAAAACTGCCAGTTTCAAAAGTGAATGGTGTGAGAATGGTAAGTTTCCAGAACAAAAACATGTAGCATCTTAATATGTACATATTTTTCTTACAAAAATAGATTTTTCAATCATTTAACCAACATTTTCCTGTGACTGCATTTTCCTGTAGTGAATTATGATAAATGTAAGAATTTCTTACTTTGTCATAATTTAATTTATAGTTATTTTTAACTCACATGTCATAATAAAATGATATTTTTTAATAATATCGTTAATCATACAGTAAAATCGCATCATTAATTTTTTGAAACATTTTTTTATGCTTTTTTCTAAAGTGTTACATCAATATGACTTTAAATATATTAAAATTTTTTATTTAAAAATCGCAGCTTAGCATTATTAACTTTAAATGATCTTTTCTTAAGGATGCATCAGCTTTTAGTGCATTTTTCATAAATCGTAAAGTATAAATAAGATTGTAATTGAATTATTAAGATCTAGAAAAACGGTTTTAATTTCTTGCTTGAGTTTTGTTTAATTACAGGCGATTTTTTTAAGATTTTATAAGGTAAAGGTTAGAAAATAAATAAAAGTTTCATTTTATTATGAGATAGAACTTTAACATAAAATTGTGAGAATGAAGCTTCCATAATTATGCATTGAATGTGTTTCTTTTAATGGAAAATGAGTTAAATATATCCATCAGAATTTATTCACACGATTGATAATTCAAGTTTATCCATTTGTAAGTAATCTTATGCAGCTGAAATATAATTTCTCCTGTAAAGCACTCTAAATTCGTGTTTGTTACTAGTTTTGTAATTATTGTAGCGTTAATTATTTGGTTTAAATACTGAAATATCGCATAAACTTAATAACTGATTAGATATCTAAACACACATAGGAAACATTTCTGAATAGGATACTCATATAAAAGTTTCATAACGATATGAATACGTCAAACCGAAAAAAAAAAATGTAACTATCTCATTTCGTAACAGTGTATTTTAAATATTAAAATATAAAACATTATTTTAATAATGATTATAAACACAATCTCTAACGATATCTAAACACAAAAGGACACAGACACATAGAACATTTTATGAATATAGCTCTCATATGAAAGTTCCACAGTAGTATGATTCATACATTTTCATTTAGTTTTATCATAGAGTAAGCACAATATAATAATAAGAAAATACAGATTAAAAAAGAGTAAATTCGTGACAGGCGAGTTTCTTGTATTTATTATATTCATACAATTATCTTGAATTCACAGTTTATACATATTCATCCAGTTTTCGCATGCATAAATTGCAATTTTATAACAATAATTAAAGAAAAACAAATTTGGAGTGATTGCATACAAGAGAAAATAATTAAAATATGCCGAAATAGTTTCATGATATTCGTTAGATCACAGAGAATTATCATTCCAATTCTGAACAAAACATAAGCTAATTTCATTGCATTGATTTACAAATGAAATATTTATTGAGACACAACAGTGATAATTAATATATAACGATATATTGATATATTGATAGATAAAACGCGATTTTTTTTAAATTTTGGATAAGGTGAGTTTTGAAACTCAGATCTAATATATAATTTTATGAAAGACATGAAAGTCAGAGTGTTTAGTTAATATTGGGGAAAAGTAAAAGTTGTTAATGCACGTGTAAAAAGAATAAATAAATAAATAAATAAATAAATAAAAATATATGCAAAAAACTAGAGTCTCAATACACTCATGCAGTCAGACATACAGCTTCGGTTCCAAAAGAACCCTAGGTTTTCGTTCATAACTTTATCAATAATGAAGAAATTTTAATGATACTTTCAACAGACATGCGTCGTTTAATCCAAAATATGCAATTATGGGACAATTACGGGGAGTGGATGCAACCCGTTTACAAAATGCACAGATCTGTATGATTTTTAATTCGAAATGCGACTGACAGTACATTCGATACCACTGATCAAACTACTGTGCATCTCCCAAACATCTTCAATATCATTGTATTACTACACACAAAAAGAGGTAAGCCTGTTGGAAATTTCTTTACCTTATCTTTACTATTCTTAAAGTTATGAACCAAATTCCGGTGTCACCATGTATTTTTGCGTAAATAAGTGAATTACGATGTTGTTTTCCTGTGCAAAATTTGTTTGTCTTGAGATGTACTTTAATATTTTACAGTGTGTCGATACATTAACTGAATGCCCTGTATATGATATTATGCAATTGCACGGATATATTTATTTAGGGATTGATGACATGAAGAGTAAAAATAATAGTACATGGTAACTCAAAAGTCCGTTGACATTTTTGGTATGAAACATTTGATTTCAAGCATGAACATTACAGGTAGATTTCACTCGTCAATATAGACAAACATCTGTATATTTTAGTGTGGTGGTAGGCATGTATATCTATGAACAGCTCTTACCCGTCTTTGGAACAGCACTCATTACTCAAAATAGACTGCGTGATTTCTGGGGATAAACCTATATGATATTAGGTTGAGCAAAAAGTTCTGGGAAATTTTTAATCTAATAGTTACCAGAAGTTGTATAGGAGTACTAGTGGTATATTTATAGGAGTTCAGGAAGTTTGGCTCCAAAATGCCTATTGAACAGTATGATTTGCGTGTGTTGACCGGTATTATTAGAGAAAAGACCTAACGATTCTGAAAGCCGTCGATGAGAATAATGAGGATAAAAGTGCTGGTAACGGCGACAAACTTAGCCACCAAAACCAAAATCTGGCAGAACGGTGGCAGAAAGTCTTGTACTATGATGGTTTTAACTTTAAAGAATAGTCGTTGTTGCTTTTGTTTTTAATTTGCGCATAACAATGCAACTTTCGCAAATTTCCCAGAACTTTTTGTTCACCCTAGTATTATGATACGCTGTTTCATTTAATCTAGAATATTGATCTTTACTTGGTACACTAGTGACTTTAAAAAAGCAGACAAAAAAGTGCAGTGGTATCAGGAGAGCGAGTTTCCTAGTTAAGAGGCAACTTCCGTCAAACGAAAAGACCCTCTCGCTAATTCTAATCCTATTGAAGAAAGTTATAAAGATATCTCGTTTGAATTTAAATATTTTTAAATGATTTTATCGCATTGGATAGCTGAGTTCGATCTGTACAAAGACCGTTTTTTTACATTTTCGATTGTGTTCACAGGTATTTTCATTAAAGACACTTTCATTTTCTAAACCGGTTTCGAAAGTGAAGACACCATCATAAAAAAAATCTACAATCAAAATCGAAATAAAAGTATTTTGTTCAAATCGATATCATCTATCCAATGCAAAAAAATAATTTAAACATATTGAAATGCAAACGAGATATCTTTATAAATTTCTTCCATAAGGTTATCCTTAGCGAGCGGTCTTTTCGCGTGATTGCAGTAGCCCTTAATGCGCCTAGACCTCGGTTTATAACCTCATGTTTGGTATCTTCTGGTGCTATCACTGGTCTTCCAGGACGATGTTCATCACCAACCCTTTCCGTTATTTGTTATTTTATCTCGAGATCTCTTATTACTTGCCTGCTTTTATAGATTTTCGATAGCAATATTCTTGGACATCTTGATATATCTTTCTTTACAGCCAGGCCGTAATAATCGTTTTTTTTTTTTTTTTTTTACTCTGTTGTAAACATTCTGCAAAACTACTTTCAAATATAATTAGTTTATTAGCGTTTTAACACATGTTCGCACACTCACCCAGTTTCAATGTATTATTTCGGTTAAAAAAAAATACCAATTAAATAAATCTGATCATTCAAATGTAAAATGTTTTTCTTCTACACTTTTAAATTATAATAAAAATCTTTCACATAGTATTTCAATTATGGTTTAATATTACCAAAACAATACAAACATTTTAAAAAATTCACATTTCAAAATATCAAATCTGCGATTTTTAAATGCATTTTAAAGAAAAAAAAATCTAAACTGTTTTCTAAAGATGATAAGTGCTTACCATTACTGATTTTTTCTCCACAAAATCATATTTAATATAAGGCAATTTATCATTAGAATGTCTTTTTAAAATTTATCTACAAAGATAGAAATACCCTTTCTTTTATTCATTTATTTATTTGCTAAAGAACGTTTACGTTTACAAATTACCCACAGAGATGCATTTACTGTCTTCAAAAAAAATATTTTTATTAGATTGTTTAAACTTTTTATCATTCCTATGCAAAGTTAAAGTTTAAAAATGTCAAATGTTAGGAAAAAAGTCAAAAGACAATATTACAGATTAAGATGTTTAAACGCCTAACAACATTTTTTCCCCCGAAAAATCTTATAGAATGAAACTGTTCAAACGCTTATTTTGGATATAACATTTTTAACAATTGTACAAAATGTTTTTATCTATACGCATTTATTTTTGTAATTAGATGTATATTAATATGTGTGACATTTTCAGTTTAAAAAGAGGAAACAGTGAAATGTTTATAATTAAATATTTTGAATAAATTATTTTTTTAATATTTTGATATAAAATTAAATGAAAGTAAATTAATAAATTTCAGCCTTAATTATTATTACTTTCCAGATAATATATTTTTTAACAATATCATGTTCATATTTTCTTACCCCATTTCTTGCCATTTTCTCTGAAAAGTATTATTTAAATAATGGAATCACATTCTAATTTTAAAAATAGAGAAAATAAATAATTACAAAATTCCATCTCTGCAGAAGAAGTAGTTTGAGTTAAATAAAAGAGTGTAAAGAAGGGGCTATGTTGACAACATTGATATCACATGATAAGCTGATATACATGTAAAACATAGGTATGTACATAAAGTACTGAACATTATATATACCGGCTGTTTTGAACAGACTTAATCTAAATAAAACGAAAACTGCCCTGTTAAACTGACAGCATTGAGCTTACAGGCTGTTCGCATTAATTGTGTATTATACTCTTATTTCAATGAATAATGCCCCTAGAAAGATAACGATATCGACTAATAACCCATTTAGCTAAATTAAGAAGGGGGATTAGCTACGCCATTCCACCACTTTATCTTAACCAATGAAACTTATAATTAGGGAAGCGCCTTATCAAAATAAAACGGCTACCATATTCGTAGCAATTCGGAAAATTCTGCATGAAAAATCCATTTATCTAAAATTATGGGAAGATTAGCCCCCCCCCCCCCTTCTCCCTTTATATTTAACCAATGAATTCTCAAAACTATCCAGGGAAGCACCTTATAAGAATGAACCTATATCCAAAATTTGAAGTAAATGGGATTTTTCTATCAAGAGTTATCGCTTTACGTACATGCATACGTACATACATATGTACGTACATACAGAACCTGAAGACACATTAGCGCTCAGGCTTTATTGCCTGACAGCTAAAATATATGCAAATATTTAAACTAGCAACTGTGAAATTAATCAAACTAAAACTTCTTCAAATGAGGTCCACGTAAAGATTTACGTTAACATAACAATAAACTAATAACGGCAGAAGAAATAGAAAACGTTAATGGAAGAAAATATGGAATTATAAAAGAAATAAGATCAATATACTTGACATAGTCTCTAAGTAAGCATATAAATCTAATTGTCAAACAAATAAATGTCACCCCAAAATATTCTATCATTTGACTGCAGTTCAAAAAACTTTAAAATTCTTGCTTCTGTAAGTGTACCATATTTCATGTTATTTTTCCGCAACGTTTCATAAGTAATGATAAGTAATTAGGTGTGAAAAGCTTCTTTGACCCATAAATCAGCGGTTAGCATTCTAACCAACTTTGAATATGAGATAACTAAACTGCAGATATAAGTTTTTTTTTTTTTTTTTTTTTTTATCTTATTGTTTGCCATACTAGTGACCAAGAAGTTGTGTTTTCGATGTTGGTAGACGGAAGGTGCTTAGTTTGAACCCCATAGCGCACGTAAGCCAAATATTTGGATGTTTTCTGCGGTTTTCCTCGGACCTTGAATAACCTTGCGTAGATACAGGTTAGGTTCCTTTAGAAAGACACCCACGGAAGGCCTTTCTCCATCGGCTCTATATCTCTCGTGTAGATAATCGGACGTCATAAAGAACACCAACACCATACGTGTTGTTTCGAACAAAAAAAAAAATTGAACATATAAAGTTATTGTTTGTTTATTGCTGTGGGAATATGAATATGTGTGAAAACAAGATAACTAAAAGCATTTATAATCTAAACTCTACTTGCAGTTTTTTTTCCGAAAGATATATTCGATGTTTATCTAGCATTATAAAATCTAAACAGGGGAAAGTAGGGGAATGGTGCTCACTTAAATGAAAACATGAATAGCTAGTCAAATTTAAAACAAAAAATAATATTTTATTAAGGAAGTATATCTCCAAAGCATAAGGAACAGTTTTCAATTAAATAATTTGCATAAAAGTTTAAGGATTTTTTTTATCGTTTTATTTAAATAACCATCGATTTAGCGGTAATGCCCGACATGGTAGGGTAATTACGCTCAGAGTTTGAATACAACATATAAAGTAAGACAAAAGTCACATATGTAGTTGTGTGGGCTGTTCACACCACTGCAGACTTTTTGCGACCACTGTACACATATTGTAGACACATACTGTGTTACACATATAGTAGGCTCCTTTTTTTAATTTAGGTTTTTTGATTTTCACCACTTTTTTGAAATCGTAACATTTTCCTTGTTTAATGATATATTAATTAAGGCGAAAACAGGGGAATTTTACCATTTCAAAAAAGTGGTCTTAATCAATAAATTTGAATTTAAAAAAAAAATTGCACACTGCAAACACTTCTTCTGGGATTCCAAGCGAGCGGCATTACATCGCCATGTTGGGTTTTAATGCACTATAATTGACGTAACAACACACTACAAAAATAAATAAAAGCTTGAAAGTACAGCTAAATGTATGTATTTTGTAGACATATTGAGTAAATTAATATTTGAAAAAAGAGTGCATACTTACCTTCAAGTTAGTTGTTCTAGAATTTTATAATAAAACAACTGCAAACTAATAACGTGTGGACACAAAAATACTTTCCTTCCTACGGTCACTATATCCTTACTGGGAACTTACGATAAAGTTCGATAGGTTCCAGTACCAACCGCACGTTTTCAATTCAGTTCTGTTTAGAGATATTGGGTGAGCGGGATTGCCCTTCTGAGCGTCATTACCGTACTTTCCCCTAAAGTAAAAGCAAATCTAAGGTTTTCTTTAAAAAATGACTGCCAGTGCCTTATTTAGAACACGTGCAATATGTGCGTTTTGTTACAAGAATTTTAAATCAGTTATCTTTCCTTATTTAATATCAGGATTATCCCCTTAGATAAAACAAAGATTTCTATTCTGAAATTGTGGTGGTAAAATGTTCATGTCGAACGTGGCCTAAATATGCCCCTGTTGGCTGTAAATTAAAAATAAATTAAGATAATATCCATATTATCACCTACAACATAATAAAATTTTATCTAAAAATAAATGTTATCTCATTTCGTGTGTTTCATTTCTATGTATTGCAGCCGAATCTTCTTTTCCATTTTTGTTATTTTAAATTTATTTTATTTTATACTGGTATCTCGTAAAACATATGTAACTGCGTTTGAAAATGTTTTCTGTTACACAAAAATATATAGCGTTCTAAACCAACATGCATTTAAGCGGATTTTAATGACGGTATATTCTTATAATCTATCGATACTTTTTGCAATTAAATCATTTTAAACGCACCATTTATAATTTATTTGATTTTTTTTCTAGAATATAATAAAATTAAAAATAATATGCTATGCTCAAATTTAAAAATTTTATTTCTTAATTTTACGTTTTCAATAATCAGTTAATATTATCAAAGCCCAATTCATTAGACTAATAACTACCTTTTCGTAAAAGAAAGCCTAGAAAAAAAAAAAAAAAAAAAAAAAACACAAAATAAAGAAGAACAATATCCCGGACATTGCCTTCAAGAAACATATAAATCTGATTTTCTTTCGAATAAAGGCCACCTCGATTGACTCTATCTCATTTCTCACGATTGCATTTAAAAAGCCCTGTATCCTTTATCTAATGTATGTTTATTTTATTTCATTTTATTTGTTCTATATTGTTATGTAAGTAATGATAAGTAATTATGTTCAAAACGTTCTTTTGATATATAAATCAGCACTGTCATTTTAACCCATTTTGCATAAGAGCAGACGATATCGTTCTTATATCACAGCAAGTTTTTTAAGATAATCGCAGTGGCAACGTCCTTTGCTTTGGGCAAGGGGAAAGTAACTTCTCATCCAGATTAGTAGGTCAGAGATCGCGAAAAAGAATCGTTTTCATTACGATTCTAATTGGAAGTCTAACTTCCTTCCAAGTGAAACTGCTAAGATGCATTTCTTATAGAGCATTGTTATGTTTAACTGTGTAAAATTGGCGGTTCTCTAAATAGACTATTGAAAACAAACAATAAATAATGAATTGCGTATCACGAATCAGGTTTCAGTAGAATAAGAACTAAAATACTTTCACTGAATTGATGCAGAACACCTGTCCGGAGTTAGTCACAAACTGGATTAGATTAGATTTGTTTGTGTTATAGCTGGTTAATAAAAGCTCATAAACAATAAAAAAAGGGTTACTTGCATAAAACCCGCAAATCTTTAAGAACAAAAAAAGATATTAAGAAATAGAACTGGTAGGTTGACTTCTAATGGACTATTATAAATATTAACTTTGGAAACTCGGCAGTTCTTTAAATAAGTTGTTAAAAACAAACAATAACAAATGAATTACGTATCACGAAGTATGTTCCACTAGAATATGAATGGAGATATTTTCTTCGATTTCATTAAAACACCTGTGACGAGTTAGCCACTCACTGGATTAGATTTAGTTTTGTTGTGTTATAGATGGTTAAAAAAATTTCATAAAAATAAAAATTAAAATGTTACTTGAATATGAAGGAAATCAAAATCTTGAAAACAAAGGAAATATAAATTTGTAGATTCCATTTTGGTGGTTCTCTAGGTGGACTGTTGCAAACAAACAGAATCGGGCCAGACAGGGAGGCCTACTAAACACAGACATACAGAATCAGGGACAGACATTTTCTAAAAACAGCTAAATTGGGTCCAGGATCGTCTAAAGCGCATAAATCCATCGAAAACCGGAAATAGAAAATTTTCACGGATTTTGTTTTCTTTTAATAATAGAAGAAAGCAATAAATCTTAGTTCTGAGATTTATTATCATTATTTTTTGTGATCGTGGGGACATGGTCTATGCTAAAAGATTTTGCAGAAAAAGAAGCCAAAAACTTTATAACACTCGCTATAATTAAAACAAAAAACATCAAAACAAAGGTTACAAAGGTAATTAATGATTTTAAGGCTAAGTTTCTTCAAAGATGGATTTTTGTTTAAAAGATATCTAGAAAATTAAATATCTAGAAAAATTAACCCTTTGAAAAGATTGCGCTACGTGTGGAACAGCCATTTGCTAGGTTACACTTATTACGGAGTATTGTTACGGTTAACCATCGAAAATTGGCGACTCTATAAATAGACTATTGAATCAGATAATAACAAACGCTCTAGTTTCAGAATGTAGGTTTTATAGGAGTTTAGATACTTACACCGATTTTATACAGAACACTTGTGTCATGTTAGTATCAGATTGAATTAAGTAAGAGATTTATTATTTATGAAACATATTTTTCCAGGTAAAATTTATCAAAAATATAATTTTAAGAGCAACTATTAGAAGATACATATTTTTATTAATTATTTTATATTTATTTCGATAATTATCTTTCAGTTAAATGTGATAAACAAAAACGAATATATAAAAACTGCTTTTGCGTTATTGAATACTCTCATTGAGAATCAAAATCTATTCTGACAACATTTTTTTTTTTTTTTTTTTTCACGAATGCCAAATTTGCACAAATATATAGCCCGTTAATAATTGGAAATTAATCTTACGAATAAATAAATAAAACATCTAATTTGCTCTCTTAAACGAAATTTTTTGTTACGCAATGTTTCACAAAAGAAATTTACTATTGCGTAAGAAAATTATCATTAGTAAGTTATTAAAAGATTCTCCCATTTCCTTAAAAGAAATTTAATAGTTCAATTTAAAATTATCTATATATTTTCTAAACATTTTAATTGCTTTGTAAAAGAAAAATGAATCGATAATAAATAATTATTTTATATTTATAAGGGGACAACATTAACTATTGTCTTACTTTATTTATACATCAAGTTCATCTCATTAATTAAAAGGTATTGTATCGAAACAATTGGTGCATATAGATTGAAGTATGTGTTTATGTGTAACAACTTGAATAATAATTAAAAGTTGGTTGGTTTAAATAAATATTGTGTATTTAAGACAACGAAAACAACTGATTAGATAAAATGAGTGAACACCCTGTATATTCAATATACATGGTGTTGCCGAATTCGACCAACAAATTGATAGTAGGTATCAAAAGGATAAAAAATTACGATAGAACATGGGGTAGAAAACAACCTATTTATTAAAAAATACAAGGTGTTCTACCCTAAGCCAAATTTGGCTGACGCTAATAACTTTCATAATACTGAAGTATATTTTAATGAAACACTTCATAGACATACTCACCTTCGTTGTGAATATGCTAACACTAAAAATAGGGGGTAGAAGTGTCCATTATACGCGCCAGCAGTATAAACTTGAAGCTCCACATTTTGGACTGTGATTAACAGTTTATACGGTATCATCGATTGGGTGAGCATCGTGTTTTTCCAGGACTTTTTGTGATGTTATCAAATTTTATAGAAAAAAAAAGTCGCTACATTTTTATTGCAACATTTTTGTTTTTTCAAAATTATTACCGTCAAGTCAGCTACAGTTTGGGTGAAACACTCTGTATTTCTGACTAAATAAATGGTTTTCGACCCCATGTTCTATGACAGATTTTCATCCTTTTGACGTTGTACTATCACCTCTTTGAATTTGCTGGATGAATTCGGCAACTCCCTGTATATACATATCATATACATCAATATAATTCATTATATCAAAATGGAATTTAAACATCTTTTTTCTAAAGTTCTTACTTGATTATTTTACATGCAATACTGTTATCAGAAATCTCATGAACGTTTTGAAAAATTTGAAAAAGAAATACATTTATCTACCCATAACCAGAAATAGCAGTTTAGGAGGCAAAAACTTTGTTGTTTAAATTTTCATTTTCAATTACTATCTTTCAGTTGGTACATTAATAATGCAGTTCTATTATAATGTACTAGTATTAAATAATGAAAACTTTGCGTTCAGCTTGTGATAAGTTATTAGAACATAAGATTTTTTGATTTTTTAAATCAATTTCTAGAAATTGCAGTCTTGCAAAAATACGTATACTGTTTTTGTACAAAATTTCACTTTTCTGGATAGATGTTAATTTATTTTTACTATATCAAAGAGTAAGACTTTTTTATAACTTATGAAGTTGTTTTATTGTTTTAAATGGTGACAGGAATGTAATAAATATACTTGGAAAAAATATATTTGAACTGTCTTAAAGATGAAAACGTTTCAATGTATATTCTAAAAAAAAACTCGTTTTTATAAAAGTACTAGTAGAAACACTCAAAATCCCTAGACTTTTCTTGTATAACAATTTAAAGGATAATTTTATTACTTTTGTAGAAAACTACCTTCATAGCGCTTTGTGTTTGGAAGAAAATGCATTTTTAAGTCATTCATTATGTTTTTAAAAGATTTTTGCTTTAAAAAATTAAAAAATTCTAATCTCGCTGAAGCCTTCAAATTGAAACAACTCTTACTTTGCATGCCCATTTTTATGATTTTATAAAGTAATTTGTGGATTAGATATTGAAATAAGACTTTATTTGTGATACACTGCCCTCTAAAATCAAAATGAGTATAATGCAAGTTTTGGCAATTTTCCAAAACCTTGATATTTTTTTTATGATAAACTACCTTTGAGTAAAGAACGAAAAAAAGTGATCATATTATAATAGTAAGGACAAACATACTCACTTTCATTGAAACTTGTGATGATCGATTATATATGCTTAATGCACTGACATGGAACGATTCATTTCTCTAAATCTTTTTTATTTTAATAATGTGATTTTATTGGCGAAATATTTAAGCCTGGCAAAAAAGAATAATGTAGTGCTTTTTAGTAAAACTTTAATGAACAATCCGTATGTACTACTTATAACAATATTTATTCTGCAGTTTGATGATTTTTGGTTAATTCATTATTCATGTATTTAATTATTAAAAATGACATTTATTAACTGAAATGTGATGAAAGACATAATTTATTATTTTAATTTTACTTTACATTAGAACGGAATGAATTATTTACCGAAGAGAAAATAAAAAGCAAAGTATTTCCGGAATAATATATATATACACACTTTAAATTGCTTACAATGGTGATTAGTTTGTTTAAAGCAACTGCAATATTCATTACACATTTTCATAGTAACGAATTTTCTAATGAAATTTGCCACGGATAATATGCTTTTGTAAAATAGAAATATCGAAGAGACCAGAACAATATTACATTTTAAAAGTTTAGTTTACAGATATATAATTAAAATACGGTTAAAATGAATGATCTAAATTCATGTTGAAGCAAAAATAAAAGTAATTTAACAAAAAGCACTTTTATTAGTTAACTTAAAGGTAAAATACACCGAATTTAAAATTTATGTTTTATATATAAAAATTCTCGTAAATTCACATTCGCGTGTAAAATCCATTTATTCAACGTTCAAAGTTTGTGGATATAATTGTAGTTGTATATATATATATATATATATATATATATATATATATATATATATATATATATTGTATATATATATATATATATATAAATTTTCCCTCAGTTTCTTTTTAAAGTAAGGCAGCAGAAAGGTATAAAGCCTTTATGTATTACAGCAAATGTTATGTTATCCTAACAACCATTTATTTGTTGTTGAAAACGGGCCATAGATTTAAAGAAAAAGAAGCCCGTAAATTATTTAATTTATCTTCGACTTTAAAGTTGTCTTGTCATAGTATTATCAAAGTATATTTAAAATCATTCTATCAAATGTCATTTAAGATTTATATAGATGAACATATTGTATTATCACGAGGAAAACATAGATGTACATAATACCTTGAACTCTAACGCGTAAGGCAATGAGTGAATAATTAACTGAGTACAAAGTTCCATCTTTACATACTTGAAACAAATCAAGTTAAATAAAAGAGTCTAAAAGCAATATAATGTATGCTAAACTTAAATATCTACTAACTACCCAATATAAAATTTGAAAAGTTCTCTGTTTACTTAAAAAATGACAGATGTTAGTAATACAGGCGTTGCAAGTTTAAAATATACATTTTACTTTATTTTTCTAGTGCTTTCTGCGTGAAATCCCGCAACCTCTACAAAACTTTAATCCAGAATACTACTGATTCTATTCTCAACTAATCTAAGAATGATAGACTCTGCCATTTCAAACGAAAAGACGCATTTGAAATGAATAGAACGGCAATTAATGAAAGATTTCCCTGATGATGGCTGCGGGTTTGCAGGCCGAAAATCCTAGAAAATATAAATAAAATGTATATTTTAAACTTGTAACATCTTTATTATTAACAGCTGATACATTTTTTAAGTAAAGAGAGAACTTTTTAAGGTTCATTTTGTGTAGTTTGTGATTGAATACTGCATTTCGTCTTACGATTTTATTTATTTAAATACCTACCTTTTAGAAAAAAAAAGTTTTATTAAGCGCTAGTAAATTACTTAACAATACATATAAAACTATTTTTAAGTATGAAAATTTTCAAGCAAAGATGTCACATTATAACATTTTTTGTATAAAATGCACAATGCACATATCTTTTATTAATATACCTTTTTTTTCAGCATATCAAGCTTCTGCACAGTCATGTCATTTAAGGGAAGTAGATCTCTGTATTGCAACTATGATTTTCCACTATCAAGGCAGTGGTGTTCCAACAGATGAAAGCGGGGTTGCTCAGTTGTGCGAGTAAGTATTCACGCTCCTTAAGTTTAATTTCTTTTCGACACAGATCGATTTCAAAACTACAAAATATATGAAACTTATACATAGGGAGTAAAATGTTTTCAGTCAAATTTTGGGTATAAATTGAGCATAGAAACATGTGATTCTTAGTAATAAAATGCGGTCAAAACATAACTAATTGCGACGAGAAAGTGATGATTGACAGGCGAATAAAGTAATACTTGGTACATGTTAGTTATCCCGTCGACATTTCTCCAAATTATATAAATCGCCAAACCACTCGCAAAATTATACAGATTGACATAATGTTTATTTTAAATAACGGAAGAACAAGTAAATTAGTATAATATTAATAAAAATACAAATAAAACGTCGAAATAAAAATCGCTTGATGACGTAAACACGTGTCAGTCCAGCAAATGTGACATTTAAGATCAACTATTATTGGCATTTAATCTTACAATTTGACGACAGTAATTTGGTCTACGGGATAATTAACAAGTACCCAAGATACATTGTATATATATATACACTGGTGCGCAAAATTTAAGGAACGAACACAAAACGTTAATTTCTAAACACGTGAGTACTCAATAGAAAATTCTATAAACAGCAAGTGTAACAAATAGGTGTTACCCTAACAGCACAGCCAGTCTATAGATAGTCTCCATAAACTCACAAAAAGTCACAAGTTTCCCAGTCACTGCACAAAGAACTGAAATGTGATATCTTTTTTTCGTCTCATTCTTAGTCTCATTTATCACTCTACAGAGAAGTCACCACGACTGCTGCGTTGTGACGAGTCACCAGATGTCTTTACACTGAAGTCAACTTGTGACCCCCAACGTCATTTGGAGACCCCATTGTAAAATCATCACGATAGCTTTTTTGTGGCGATTTCCCAAGTGATGGAAAACGAAATTATCTGGTGACTTTTCAGAAAGAAGCTCAATGGTGACTTCACAGTAGAGTCTCGGTCACCTGAAAGTCATCATGTGACTTTCTTGTGACATTATGTGGAGACTCAGCACAATGAAACGCTCGCGATGACTTCAAAACCGAGTCTTCAAATGACAGTCACATGAGAATCTCAAGGTGACCTCCTTGTAATGTCATCTGGTGATTCATCACAAAACAACTGCCACAGTGACTTCTCAGTGTAGTCACCATATGACGATCATTTTCGAGTAATAATGTGACGAATGAAAGATCCCAAATTCTGTTTCTCCGTAGTGACAGTGACACTTGTGGCCATGTGTGACATGAAGGAGATGCCACATCAACTAGGTGTGTTGTAAATGTAATTTCTATTTTCTACACCTGATGTTTAAATCATTTACTTTTGTGTACTCACATGTTCGAAAATTAGCATTTTATGCTTGTTGCCTAAGTTTTGCACACCAGTGTATTTACATATACCGGATGTCCCAAAAATGACTGATGGATTTTAAAATTCAATAACTTCCACACGTTGACAGATATTAAAAAAATTCTTGTTTGAGGGTTATGTATGATGTCAGGAGATTTTGTACTATGATTCTTGATTTTAGTTCGAATTTCAAACAATAGAAGGCGCTGAGAACAATAGGCGCTCAGTCCAGACCCGATTTTTAGTACTTCGAGATCCATACAATACATTTTAACCTCCTTTATCCGCATGGAAGAAGAGAGAGGCCGAAAAATCGAGCCTGGACTTAGCGGTTTTTGCTTGCAGCGCCATCTATCGATACTATTTATAACTGAAACTGAGAATCGCAGCATAAAAGCTCCTGACATCTTACATGACACTCCTGCAAGATTTTTTTAAATATCTGTTGCCGTTTGCAAGTTATGGAATTTTAAAATCCATCAGTCATTTTTGGGACACCCGGTACTACTAATTAAATAGATAAAATGATCTTAGTTCAACTGAGTTTAAAAATAATAAAACAAACATATAAAACAAGGTTTACACATGAGTTGTAATTTAAATAAATGGGCGAAAAATGTCCAGGTCAGGATTCGAACCAGCGAACTTTTGACTAAAGCCGCCAATGCACTATCAACAGAGACATCTCGGACGAATCTGGAGGATCTAATACACACAGCTAACATTATTGGTCAGAGCATCTGGGCTGTTCAGTTCAACAGAATAAATCGCAGATAATGGAACTCAAGTAAAAGATGGATATGTTATTACACTAAATCATTTGCAACACTATTATACAGAGCATTGGCGGCTTCAACCAAGATATCTCTGTTTCAAACCCTAGCCCGGACATTTTTCGCCCTCTTGGAAAATGAACTGTGTAAAACTTCAAACATTAGTATAAGTAGTTACAACAGTAAAAAAATTGCAGCCAGCATTGGCGGCTTCAACCAAAAGATCTCTGTTTCGAATCCTAGACCAGATAATTTTCGCCGTGTTGGAAAATTAGATTTAAAGATTATCTAAGGGTTTTTGACTTACCCTACATAACCAACAATATTTAAAACAGGTTTTTGCTTTCTTTCTATTATAAAAAGTGTATAAATTTATAGTAAGAACGTAATAAGTATGGAAAGAGAAAAAAATCCATATGTACGAATCGGATGCTTCATGAAATCTCGTAACAATTGATATGAATTTTAATCATGTAAAACATTTAAACTTTCGCACGATTTGAAACATTATTGTTTAAACGAAACCGGCTTGTTTGAAAAGCATCTCAAAACGCAGTTTGTGCTTAAGGAAATTCCAAAATAAACAAAACTTCAAACTGTGCATAAGTAGTGACAGCAGTCAAAAAATTGCAGTCAGCATTGGCGGCGCTTCAACCAAGTGTTCTCTGACTGAATCAAATCTCTGTCAAATGTCTGTTTCTAATCCTCGCCCGGACATTTTTCGCCCTGTTGAAAAATTACAACTTATGTGATTTATTTACCAATTAGAAAGAGAAAAAAAATCTATATGTACGAATCGGATGTTTCATGAATTCTCGTAACAAATAATATGAATTTTAATCATGTGAAACATTTAAACTTCCGCGCGTTTTGAAAAATCTTAAGTGTTTAAACGAAACCGGCTTGTTTTAAAAGCATCTCAAAAAATGCAGTTCGTGTTTAAGAACATTCCAAAATAAACAAAACTTCAAACTGTGCATAAGTAGTGACAGCAGTCAAAAAAATACAGTCAGCATTGGCGTCTTTAACCAAGAGATCTCTGTTTCAAATCCTAGCCCGGAAATTTTTTGCCTTGTTGGAAAATTACAACTCGTGATTTTTTTACCAATTAGAATAATTGTGTTGGAATTGATCTAGTTGATCTAAAGTTTACATATTTTGATTTGAGAATATGAGATAAGTTTTTTGAAAATATACTTTAATTATTAAGGTTGTATTATAAAATGTTTGTCGTTCATTCATTAATTATAAAAGATGATACTTACCATCAAATTTTGTAATATTTAAACTTGCCTGCATTTATGTTATAATATTATTATAAACATGTGTTGTATTCTTCGTTTGGTGTACAATTTGTATAACTTCTTAGTCAAAGAGTGGTTTAAAAGTTCTATTGGCTCTCCATTTTATTTGCGACACCATGTTCCCAAGCAAAATAAAAAATAAAAAATGCTTGAATGTCTGTTACACACTTAAAGTTTATCTAAGCACTTTTGACTTACCCTATATAACCAACAATATTTAAAACAGGTTTTTTGGTTTCTTTCTTTTATAAAAAAGTGTTTAAAATTTATAGTAAAACCATCATAAGTAGGGAAATAGAAAAAAAATTATATGTACGAATCGTATGCTTCATGAAATCTTATAACAAATAATATGAATTTTAATCACGTAAAACATTTAAATTTCCTCACGATTGAAAAATCTTAAGTGTTTAAACGAAACTGGCTTGATTCAAAAGCATCTCAAAAATGCAGTTTTCGCTTAATACCGCAAATACCAAAATAAACAAAAATTCAAACTATGCATAAGTACTGCACAGACGTTAAAAAATTTCAAAGTGCGCATCTGAAATTTATACTGAAGCTGATACCTCTAAATATGATAGAACAAACTCCCAGATTCATAAAGCGTTAAACTAAATTATAACATTACAACTACTTTTAAGTATTATATATTTTGAATAATTACATGCGTCCCGCTATTTATACTCAACTCCAATGGAGTGAAATGTTAAATGGATGGAAATGAAAGTAATTATAGAACATAATGTTGCAATTCTATTATTTCAAAAGATGGAACAAAAATCTGAGCGTTATTGAGCAATATCGGGCAACAAAAATATTCTGCAAAATCATAATCACAAATATAGTCATTTTGTGATCGTAAGAAATCTTACACAGCCCTTAATATCCCTTTAATTCGAACAAACATTTACGATCCTGTGAGTTCAGCTGTATTCTATTCCGCGATTTTCATAATACTGCTTGGCTCCCTTTGCTATATAGAGACGTAATTTAACTATAAGTTTAAGTTGAAACTTTTGAACATACGGATTTCCATTTTCTAGGAATTAATAATGACATCCATATAGTTTGTAAAATTGCCTTCTCCGGTATTAGAGTTACAGTCTTTCAAACTTACTATAGTTTGCGAAAATGAATAAGTCAATTAACGTTAAGTTTTATACGAATGTAATATAAAGATAAAATAAAAAATGGTTAAATTAAACAGGAAAACATATATGAAATTTTGATATTAAATCATATTGAATTAACAATGTTTAAATTTGGTATTATATTTTTATAATATGGAAAATTACCCTTCGAAAACTATGGGAAATTATTTTTTGAAAACATAAAATGAAAACAAAATACGAACATAAAAATAATATAGACAGAAACAGTTTAACACTTTTACTACCGAAATACAGATTGCATCATACTAACGTATTTGCTCTGCTTATGTAAACTTTGACAGTGAACGTCTTAGCCCTTCACTGAGCCATATGCCACATCTGGCACATGCCTAAAAACAATGTAATTCTTATTATGTGCCATGAATTTCGCCAATATAGTCCCCATACCTGGTCAAGAACAGTCCCAAGAATGGAATAACGCTTATTATTCTTTGGAAACAAAAACAAAAAATTCGATCAAGCTATTAAGGTAAAATTTACTTTGATTATTTTTACTGAATACTTAAATATATTAATATAAAAAAGTTGCAGAGTGTTAAGCAGATAAAATTTATTAATTTAAGTTTATTTAGTTGTAAAATATAGTAATACAATAAATTTTTAAACCCTAATTATGTAAATATGATACAGGCGATAAAATATGAAATTTTAGCTGAAAATTTGAAATTTAACTTTTTTACTATTTTTGCCATTATATGGATTTCAAGTTTGTTTTTCATACAAATAGAAAACATCGTGCAGTGAATGGTTAAGACTGTAATTTTATGTCTCAATTGTACAAACCAAAAAAGAGTTTTGAATAAATTAAGAAATTAATTGAATAATTATTCTTCAGGTGTTAGACTTTCGTAAAAATATTAAACTACAAATGTTTGCTTATTTCAGAAATGAAACATTTACATTCTATGGAGAATATAATTTTCTTAGGCATCTGAAAAACTATGAAAGATATCTTCCAGTGTTTTTGATGAAAAAGTTCTTTTGAAATCTTAGTTATTATCATTCAAGCGAATGCGCGTGACAAATTATTTTACACACTGCAGTTACACTCTTACAATTACAAAATATTTCGCTACAGTCATAGTGTTTGTAGACCCACTAATAAATGTATAGAAGAGGTAGAGAAAGAACTAGATCAAAACCAAATTACAAATTATAAATTAAAGGGCTCGGAAGGGATCGGAAGGTCTGGCCAGGTATATTAAGGGAGGTCAAAATCCGTCATGTGTTGTAGCATCATTGTGTATGTATGTATGTTATAAAATACATCTTTGCAAAGAAATTATATGAGTCAGTAGAAAAAAATTAATTTCAATTTCTGTGCCATTTTCGAGGGCAAGTGTCTTACACTTGTTGCATAAAACTTACGACAACGTTCTCGCTTGAACGTGGAGTGTGTTTATAATTACGTTAACTAGGTACCAGGGGTGGACATTTTAAGAAATTTTTTCGACTATTTTTAGTGTATCGTTTTTAATTTTAGTGACAATACAGCGAAGTGTTCGGTGACTTAATTAATTCTTTCTCTCCACGACTGTTCTGAAAAAAAAAACCTTCTTTTACCATTTTAACGCACAGTTTTTTCGGAGATCTTAAAATGCACCAGTAGTACAGAAGCAAAATCCATTAGTGGACACCTATCAGTTCCACTTATAGACACATTTAAATTATTTCGAAAAAATGCAAATAAAACGGCTGTATATATGCACTTTATAAACGAAAATATATTTGACGTTACTCTAATGTTACAATGGAAAATTAGCAAACTTGTACTCATAGCTGAAACAATAGTCTTTGAGAAGTTTAACAACATTGTATCTCATTACATTTCGATAACAGCGCTTTAATCCCTATATTTTATTGCAATTACGTCTGAGCTTGAAATGGTTTTCTAATCACAGCATTGTTTAGTAACCTTAAAAAGCCTTAGCTTAGTCATAGTTCTCGAATACTAAGCATTATGGGCTGACTTAGAAAATGACGACTATTATAGGTGAAATTTTCTCAGCGTTCTAAAGGTACAGTCGTGGAAAAAAAAGTAAACACCTTTTACTAACTCCTCAATAAATTATCGTAGACGAACGTTACTGGTACTGAACGATTGGAAATAAAGTCTACTTTTAAATGATGTATATAAAATTTGCTTAGGGGGCCATCTACATATTAAAACGAATCCAAACTTCATTTTTTTCAATGGCAATACCCAATTTTAACCAGGTGTTTTAAATCTTCGGTTAAAACTATGCCGGGACACCAAATTTCAAGTCATTTGAATGATAAGTTTTTGAATTATAAACTATCTAAATTTAGTGCTTCTAATGTTAAATTACATGTTCATATTTTTAGTTATATCTCCTGAAATTATGCTCCTAACGTGCTAATCTTTGTGAAGTAATAACACTAATATACCCAAACATAAATACGTTGAATCTGCAATTTTTATAATTTAATGACATGAATTATGAATTATGAAATTAATATTCGAAAAAATTATGAATTGTAACCTACAGTTTTTTTTATGGATTTAGTTTTATTAAGTCCTACTTTATGGAAATCCAAAATATCACATTTTTCTTCCAAGTAGTTTTCAAGTTATGCTTAAAAAACAGCAAAAGAATGTTTTGATGTGATAGAAGTGACTAGATATTTTGAAATTTCTTCTGCTGTCCTGTAATTTAGCAAGCTTCAGTAACGGCTTGAGTAGTGATTAGGGTGCCTTGATCAAGAAGGTGGCTCTCTTGGTTAACAATCGAGTACGGAACTTCAATTTGGTTACAGCCCTTAAAATACGCTCGTTTTAAAATAATCAATTTCTCAGAAACTTATGGTACGATTTGCATAAAAATTTGTTTTTAGGCTAATTGAAGGGTGTAGATTTCATTTATGCTGTCAGAATTGTGTACTGCTATTGAAAACAACAAAGTTATGGTTCGTTTTAATATGTAGATGGCTCCCTAAGCAAATTTTATATACATCATTTAAAAGTAGACTTTATTTCCAATCGTTCGGTACCAGTAACTCTCTTCTACGATAATTTGTTGAAGAGTTAGTAGGGGGTGTTTACTTTTTTTTCCACGACTGTACTTTAAATTTACTTACCACTATTTTTGAATAGAAATCTTCACATTTTTCTAGGATTAAATAAGGCGAAGATTACAATTTGGAAATAATAAACTTACCTAAACGGCTCTGTCCACTTTGAAAACTAAATCTTTTTGATTTAAAGAAAATGCTGTCTTGTAGTCCGTAAAGCGCTGCTTCAATCTTGAATTATCGAGTGAAGGCCTTCTTCTGACAGCTGTTGACAACTTTGAATCACTTCATAGCTTTTCCTCTTTGATTCAGATCTTGTTGATGTTAAATTATGAGCTATTTGGGGCCAAATTATTACATTTCTTTTGGTTCGTTATCCACACAGATTTTCCATATCTAGTGCTTTTATGAAACGTCGAACATTGTAGGCATCAACTTTCCTTGTCACCGGGACTCCAGTTTTAGAGAAGCCTAACCACGTCTGGTTACGATAATATGTCGCGGCTAGTAGTAGAGAACACCCATATGGAATGCATTAAATTAGCGTAAAATTCAAACATAAATACAATCAATAAATCCTACAGATTCATTTTAGCTATATTGAATACAAATATACAAAACAAAAACTCCTGCTTAAACGAAAGGAACATTTGAAATTATTTGAAAATAAAAATAATGGCGCGAGATGATTGAACGGTCACACTCTTTCAGTTGAAATCGTCTCTGTGCGAAAGTGATAGTTTCAAATTTCTGTAGTTGAGGCAATACTAGACAGTTGTAAGAGCAACACCAGACGGGCTTGAATCTCTGCACGATTTTTAAAGCTTACTTCTTTTTAAGTTTAAATTTAAAACTGTTCATCACTATTATTGCATCGACCACTGATGCATTTCATGATATATTTAACATAATTATTTTTCATAAAGATCTTTAAAATTTCAAACAATTAGAATATTTTGCTTCTATAGAGTTTATTTATTATTTTTTTTTACAGTAGAAGAGCAGGGACGAAGAGAATATTCTTCATTAATACACTGTAAAAAAAAAGAAAGAAAAAATCCGTTAAAATACGCCAATTGTACTGGCAATCGAGACGCCAGTACTATTTCCGTGTTTTAATGGAATTTTTTCCGTAAATTTTATGATAAAACGGAATTTTTTCTGGAATTTACGGAATTTTACCAATTTTTTATTAAAATGCGGAAGTAGTACTGGAGTCTCGATTGCCAGCACAATTTCCGTAGTTTAACGGAATTTTTTTTTAAAGTGTAATAGTATTTGCTTTTTTATTACAATCTGTTTTCAGACTAATAATTTGTATTGAATGATGATTATACTGATTTGTATCGTAATTGCGGTGTGTGTGGCTTATATTTTTTATCCATTGAGGCAAAATTTTCAGAAAGCATTTCCATTTCATACAAAAGTTTTTTTTTTATTAAAATAATTTACCACAATATAAAGTGAATATAATAATGGTTTTACACAGAGAACGTATTTGAAGTGACTAAATTCTCAAAAATTAATTCAGTCAAAATCTTACAATCAAATGAATATATTCTACATTTCAATATATAGTAGTTTCTTTTTGTGACAGGAGAAAGTAACAGACTGTTTTTGTTTCAAATCTAATGTTTCACTTCTTTTAATATAAAAATTCATATTATATTCTGACTCAGATAGTGTCTTTTTCAGAATACATCCAGGTAAAATAAAAGAAATATTTGATAAAACTTTTTTCCATTGTCGAATATATTTAAAGTTACCTATCTTAAAAGATTTAAAAAAAAAGAGAAATCAAAATGAAAAATTTTTTTGCTGATTTTAACGTTTGAATTAGTCATGTATGCACTAAATATATATTTTTTCCTCTTAAAATAATGCTAAATTTTCCAAGTGTTTTAAATTCAATGAAATTCGTTGTATGACTAACTTATTATTTCTTCATTTATGAAATTTTAATGATTTAAATAACAGATTTTACTATGGAAATAGAGTAAATATTTCATTTTTCATTGTCAAAATTAAATTTTTTACCAAAAGCTGTCATTCCGCAACTATAATTTTCATTTTTGGTTGCTTCAACAATATTGAATACCTAGTACGGCGCATCTCCAGCTTGTTGCAAAATATTAAAAAGAAGTACAATTATTACCTTACCAACATCAGTAGGCTACGTTGCATGCATTAAAGAAAGTGTTTTTGTTGTCAGTTATTTACAGTCGGACCTCGTTATCCCGACATCCGGTTTTCACGTCACTCCGCTTATCACGTCGGTTTTTCAAAGTCCCGATTTTCTGTATATGATTTTAATGTACATAAACTCCGGATTTCACGTCGTTGAATAATTTTCAACTCCGGATATCCCGACGGTTTAGGAAAATTGTCCATTTTACATAACCCATCTTATAAGCACAGAAATTAAGCGGTAAGAAATGTCTTAGCCAAACTTTTCACAAAAGTGACTAAAATACTCATTGAGATAAATGAGAAATTTTACTTCAATCCCTTATCTGAAGAAATAAATCCACACACTATGAATGACCCAGATAGACGTATCAGTCTACTCACAGTCTTTTTGTTCTGGTCAGGCGGCTCTTTCTTGTGGTTACACGGCGGTTTTCATTCGACTAAAACCGGAGCATTGCATTGCATTGAAACGATCAGAAATTATCTAACATCCATTTCTGAAACAACGAATGCTGATTACAATTCATTGTATAATAGTGAAAAAAGAATTGTAGGAAGCACATCTAGGGATAAGTAAACTTTAATTCATCAATATTTCATGTAACAATAAAAAAACAAGTCGCCATAAATCTGATTTTTATTCTTTTCAATTTTGTTTTTGTGTTTATTTTGTTTAATCATAATGTTTTATTGCTTAAAACTGCAAGAGCAGTTATGAATTTAAAATTGTCTTAAATTAACTTAAAATACAGCTCTTTAATAACATATTTTTTTTTCAACTCCGGTTACCGCGACACTCCGCTAATGACGACACTTTTTTCTGGTCATTAGAGTGTCGGGATAACGAGGTTCGACTGTATTTATTTTTTATTATTCATTTCTCAATTTTTTTATTCGCATTATTATTGCATTTATAGTTAACAGTTATAATTAAACTTCTGAATTCGATTTTCAGTTTACAAATGTTTGCGGTTCCCAGTACTTTATGTTAGAATAATGATACGTTGAAATATATTCGATGTATTTAAAATAATGAACATGAAATGCTTTATTAATAGCTTTTACAACTTTAATTATATTATTCTAAAAAACAAGAGTTTTATTCCTTTAAGTTATATTTAAAATGTTTTATTTTGTCAGGTCTATTGAGGAAACATCTCAATGTTTAAAAAACTTTACTAATAAATGTATGACACCAGTTCAAAGAGAAGTCTTAGAACTTGTAACTGAAGGATCTCAAGTAACTGTAAATGATTTCTGTACACAAGGATCGGAACTCAGAGCAAGTAAGTAACAGTAATTTTAATTCATAATTAATTTCTTTAAGTGATGATTAAGCCAAGTAAATGAGTTATTTAAGTAACATGAAATAAATTTTATCATATTGTTACAGTAGATGCCACTTAATGTGATCACTGTTTCTGTTATCAATCGCTGAATGTTTTGAAAATAGCCGGAAGAGTCCGCATATACTCAATCCTACTCTAAAACCAATCGCAACAGCGTTATCAGTTTTGACTTAATGTTATAGCTTTATCAGCAGACCGATTCCTAAAAATTATGCAATGCTAGTTCTGTTATAAAATTTATTCCAAGAATGATTTAAAAAAAAAAAAAAGTATATAACTATTTATGCCTGGATGAGAGCACGGTGGCTATCAAAAACGACATTTTTGTAGGTGCGAAGATCACAAAAACTAATAACTGGTACAGTATTTGTTAATAAATACAAAATAATGATCAAGATGATCAAGAAGACAACGAGAACAAATGAAATTTAAAAACTGAAACTGAATTGAAAACTGAATTATTTAAGAACATTCAAACAATTTATTTAGCATTTTTCTAACCTAAATTCCTGCTATTTGCTAAAATTCCTAATTCCTGCTTAAAAGTACTTAAAAAATTTGTCATAAATCTGTAACTTAAAGTAGCGATTTTTACTTCTGAGGCCATTTCCACACCCATATTAGCTCTATTATTATATTAAGTACGTTTTGAAGTAATTATACACTGGCGGAAAAAAAAATCCCAACACCAAGAAAGACTTGTATTAGATAAACGAAATTTGGTAGGCGTGTTTATACATCTGAAAGATGACATCGATTGAAATTTCGCGCTTCGCGCATAAGTGTGGTGCTAGTGGCGCCACTCAGAACTTGCAGATCAAGTTTACTTTAAATGCGTGCTGTAAAGTTCGTGGGCGTTATTTCGCTACGAAACGTGACGTATTGAGTTGAAGTTAGCCAAGAATGCCTTTAACAAGACGAAGAAGCCACTGTCAACAGCTCTCCGAGTTGGAACGAGGTCGCATAATCGGGCTACGAGAAGGTGGATTTTCTTTCCGCGATATTGCAGATACACTTGGCTGGAATGTATCCACTGTGCATGATTGTTAGAAACAGGGGTCAAGGGATGGTGCTGCCTCAAGAAGACCGGGTTCCAGGCGGCCACGTGCACTCCTGAGAGGGAAGATCACCATATTTGGCGTACGACTGTGCCGCATCGTACTGCGTCTGCGGCAGAAATTCGAGCTGTACTTGGTACCACAGTGACACAACGAACTGTTAGAAATCGGTTACTTCAAGGACAGCTCCAATCCAGGCGCCCTGTAGCGTGCATTCTACTGACTCCAAACCATTGCCGTTTGCGACGTCATTGGTGTCAATCCAGAGCTCATTGGAGGACGGAGTGGAGATCTGTTGTGTTTTCTGAAAAACAGATCTCCACTCCGCCCACCAATGAGCTCTGGCTTGACACGAATGCAGTCGCAAACGGCAATGGCTTGGAGTCAGTAGAATGCACGCTACAGGGCGCCTGGTTCGGAGCTGTCCTTGAAGTAACCGATTTTTAACAGTTCGTTGTGTAACTGTGGTACCAACTACAGCTCGAATTTCTGCCGCAGACGCAGTACGATGCGCCACAGTCGTACGCCGAATACGGCGATCTTCCCTCTCAGGAGTGCACGTGGCCGCCTCTAACCCGGTCTTCTTGATGCAGCACCATCCCTTGACCACTGTTTCCAACAATCATGCACAGTGGAGACATTCCAGCCAAGTGTTTCTGCAATATCGCGGAAAGAAAATCCACCTTCTCGTAGCCCGAATATGCGACCTCGATCCAACTCGGGGAGCTGTTGACAGTGGCTTCTTCGTCTTGTTAAAGGCATTCTTGGCTAACATCAACTCAATACGTCACGTTTCGTAGCTAAATAACGCCCACGAACTTTACAGCACGCATTTAAAGTAAACCTGATCTGCAAGTTCTGAGTGGTGCCACTAGCGCCACACTTATGCGCGAAGCGCGAAATTTCAATCGATGTCATCTTTCAGATGTATAAACACGCCTACCAAATTTCGTTTATCTAACACAAGTCTTTCTTGGTGTTGGGATTTTTTTTTTTTTCCGTCAGTGTATAAAGTTCACGCTTACTATAGCTTAAAAATATATCTAGGTTAATTTAAGAATCTACATTTGAACTCGGATGTCAAAATTGGTTATTCGTATCGAAAATTTCAAGAATTTTGAGTTTATTATTATGTTAATACACTGAATCCTTATGAGGCGTACTTTTTAATATACACCAAATTAAGTCTTTTTCAAAAAGACTTAATTTATAATCGAATAGCACCTTTCGTTTCTTTCTGCGACTATTTGTCGATAAATATATTCATTTAACCAGCGGTACAAAAAAAAAATAGCTTATTTACGTACATTATTCAATCACAACATTTAAGACTTTTGAAATAGTACCCATTTGTACGTCCATTGAAATTCGTATAAATTTGTTCGTCAGTTGGCCTTTGTTATTTAAAAATAATTACTATGCACATACTAATAGTACAATCAAACCATATAATAGATAAAGCAAAAAAGCTGATTCAAAATTAAAAGGAACTTTATGTTAAATAACGGAAGATAATGACTAATGAAAATAAAAATTCATTTTTTTTTTATTAAATGGAATTTGAAATCACAGAAACTTTCTTTTAGGAAATAATAAATACTACTCAGGTGTTTACTTTGATCTCTAAAACGATGTATTAACAGTTTGTCTCAAGCATTGTTAATCATTATAATTTCCTTTAAGATATTAAAAAGTAATGGTTTATTATTAATGGTTATTGTATTACATTAATCAATAGAAAAAGTATACTATTTCTATTTACTTTATTGTAAGTCAAATTATGTTTTGTATAATCGAGAAATATGTCTTTTGTGGTGTCTAATTACTGTGAAAAGCCAACCAAATA
The DNA here is from genome assembly GCA_963932465.1 of Maratus speciosus. Lineage (NCBI taxonomy): Eukaryota > Metazoa > Arthropoda > Arachnida > Araneae > Salticidae > Maratus > Maratus speciosus. The sequence continues at coordinate 506,694,754 of OZ010789.1, read as the reverse complement.
ATAGAAGTTTTTGTTATATACATAATGAATAAAGCAATATATGTAAACAAAGTAATATCTTTTCAAAATTTTTGTAGGCATTCATTATACACCTAAATAAGGAAAGTTATAAACTTGTGTTTAAATTTCAAGAACTAACTTTGGTGAAAAAAGTTATATAATAAACCTTTTCAACTTCCACAATCGTCGTATCAGAATAACTTAGCTGTAAGTTAGTTATATATTGCGTAGAATATTTAATTTTCCTTTGTCATACATAATACGACTTTAAGTGTGCTTTATAATTACACTCTACCACTTGTTTAAAGTTTCATTTTCTGTTGCTAACTAATTTGCATAGAGACGAATATGAAACAGATTTTGAAAAAAAAAAAAAAAATCTTTTGCAAAATTTGCTTTCACTATGCAATCTAGACAGCTATAATAATGAATGAAAAATTATTTCCAAAATTTTTCTGTTTCAACATTTTTGTTCATTAGAGTGCTTGCATTGAGAAGTGAATAAAGTAGAATTGTTTCCAAACTTCTCAATATATATATTATAAATTTTATTTCAAAGTGATTATTTATTTTACAGAACTAGTTTTAGATAATTAATAGTATAACGATAATCTTATATATATATATATTTATTTCATTTATCTTTTCACATGTTTAATTATGAATTATCATATTAAATTAATTGTATCGAAAGGTCACCATATCTGCAACGTAGTAAAAATTTAAAGTATATATTTTAAATTTTGCATTTTTCAGCTAAAAGATATATCAACTAATATTTTCATTAAAAAGAAAAGTGATTTTCTCTATCTTGGTTGAGCACTTAGTTTATATCTTTTTTAAACTGAAAAATGTTTTTTTTTTTAACAAATTTATATATACGTTATAGTGTACTTAGTTAATTGCTAAAAGGTCTTAAATTTGTTAATTTGTACTGTTTTTATGGATCTGTCTACATTATATAACATTTGTCTACATTCAAGTCAAATGAGAATCTATATATATACTATGCTATCGTACGTGGCACAAAAATAGCGATTATTTGTTAATTGTTTTATGGCAACGCTCGAATGAAACGCATCTCATTAGTTATTGAACAGCATTTAATGTTTTTCCATACCTATAACCTATAAGGGGGTTTCCATGGGGAGACCCTTTCCATCACCAAATGCTGCCAAGTTTGTCGCCAACTTGGTGATATATAGCCAAATTTGGCGACCAAAATTAGTCACCAAAAGTAATGCCAGCTTGGTGATATCTCTAATATTTCGCAAAATTTCCATAGACTTCCATTGTAAACCAACAGGGTTTACTTGCTTACAGAAAATCAACAAATTGAGATATTTTAATGCAACAAAAACTAATATTAGCTTAAGGGATTATATTAATTGTATTTAAGGGAGACTAAGTAAATTAAATTATAAATAAAAGTAACACGATACAATGCTTCCCAAACATAAATTTTAAAGGAGACTAAACTGGTCGCCATGGGCGGCTAGTATTTTAAAATTGCATGATCTATAGTGGAATGATTTTAAATACCATTTTCTACGTTTATCACGTACTCCCTCTATAGTCCAGGCAATAGAGACCGTTTAGGGACTCTACCTAGCAAAATTAATGGTAGTACTGGAAATCGGCTTTCTAGATGTTTTTTGGGTCGCTGAATCCGAATTTGTAACTTCCCACCAAAATTTCCCCCTGCACCCCGCCCCCCAAATTTTGGTAAAAAGCCCCCCCCCCCCCCAAAAAAAAAAGTTTTTATTAAAAAAAAAATTATTGTTTTATGGGAAAAGTAGCTAGAAATTCCGAAAGTAGAGAAAATTTGCAACAAATTAGATATATGACATTATGATTTAGGATGAAGGGGAAGGGGCGATCTGCCTCGGAACATGCGCCGCAGTGCTACGTGGACTAAGTTGCGCAATTCCACTTAACCGCTGACACGTTTACATTAGCTCTCCCATCTTCCCTCCGAACTTTCTCTACAAGGTTTACTTTAAGTTTTTTGGGTCGCTGAATCCGAATTTTTAACTTACCCCCAAAAATGTCCCCCCCGAAACCCCCCAAATAGTTGTTTTTAACTTAAATGTCTTATTGTTTTATGGGAAAAACATTATGAAATTCAGAAACTAGACAAAATTTGCAACAAATAGGATATTTTACATTATGACGTAGGATAAGCGGGGAGAGATGCGGCTGCCTCAGAACATTCCCCGCGCGCTTTTCTCAAAAACCAAATTTTTTCAAAAAATCAATTTTTTGAGGGGTTGCCGGGTGAAATTTTGGTGGGAAGTTACAAATTCGGATTCAGCGACCCAAAAAACATCTAGAAAGCCGATTTCCAGTACTACCATTAATTTTGCCAGATAAAATCCTCTATTGCCTGTACTTCATCATTTAGTGCACGTAGCGCCGCAGTGCATGTTCCGAGGCAGCCCTCACTCTCCCCATTCATCCTGATTCATAATGTCATATATCCTATTTGTTGCAAATTTTGTCTAGTTTCTGAATTTTGTAATGCTTTTCCCCTAAAACAATAAGACATTTAAGTTAAAAACAACTATTTGGGGGGTTTCGGGGGGAAATTTTGGGGGTAAGTTAAAAATTCGGGTTCAGCGACCCAAAAAACTTAAAGCAAACCTTATAGAAAAAGTTCGGAGGGAAGTTGGGGGGGGGGGGGGTAATGTAAACGTGTGAGTGTTTAAGTGGAATTGCACAACTTAGTTTACGCAGCACCACGCGCATGTTCCGAGGCAGATCCCCCCTTCCCCTTCATCCTACGTCATAATGTCATGTATCTAATTTCTTGGAAATTTTGTCTACTTTCTGAATTTCTAGATACTTTTTCTCTAAAACAATAAAAAAAATTGATTTTTTTAATAAAAACTTTTCTTTTTTGGGGGGGGGGGGGCTTTTTACCAAAATTTGGGGAGGTTGCAGGGGGAAATTTTGGTGGGAAGTTACAAATTCGGATTCAGCAACCCAAAAAACATCTAGAAAGCCGATTTTCAGCACTACCATTAATTTTGCTAGGTAAAATTCCCTATTTCCTGGACTACTATTTTTTTTATCATTATTTTATTTTATTTTCACTTTTATCTTTAATCCCACACTCGTAACCATAGAAAAATTCGTTGCAATCCTTATGATTGCTTATATAATAAATGGATAGTACAGTTTGGAGGGAAGATTATTTTACTTTCACTGAAATTTGTTCGATTGCTTATTCTTGAGATAATATTGCAAAGACTGTTGTTTTTCTATTAAACTTTATTTCAGTTACGTGTTCGCTTTTTCTACAACTAAACTTACTGCTAGTCTTACCAGTATAATAATTGAAGAGCTTAGACGATAAAGAAGGTATTTGAGAATAATAATAAATCATATGATAAAAGTATTACGCAGGTTATGGTGAAAGTGGATAAAATGAATTATTTAAAACATTTAAATTTGTCATAAATTTAGTTTATTTTCTGAATAAAAATTCTATGAACGTTTGCAATAAACTTTTGAAAATTATTCAAAAGTATTTTTATTAAATTAAATTTATATTTGTTTATTGATTGCTCGTTTAGTTTAAAGAATTCCTTAGATCAGGATGCTTTATGATCCTTTATGGTGCTTTATATATTTGTGAAAACGATTTTTTAAAGCTGTTTTAAAAAATTTAACTATTTCAAAAACGTACACAAATTCGTTTCACCATACATTCGAGATTTCTAAATTATCATGATTTAGTACATTTTTTTGTTTTATGTACGTTAACATTGTAGTTTTCGTGTCGAAAATTTCGATTTCACATTCAAACTTTACAAGTGGTGCATCGTTTTGATGCAGTTGAACTAATATATCTTTATTTTTAATGAAAAATAATACTTAAAAGGAATTTTAATTTACTTATTAATAGCATTTTATTAGTGCCATTTAAACATTAATGGTTTTAAGGAATGCGTAGTGTAATTTTAAAATATAGCACCTCAATATTTTTGAATTGCTAAGATATAGACTGTTTTTATAAGGCATAAAATGTTACAGTCAGATAATTTAAAAGCTTGTTTTAACCAATCCTCATGTATGTTAGAAATATGTTTTTGAAATAGTTTTTTTTTTGAAGTACCGCATGTTTGGCTGTATAACGCGCACCTAAAATTTGAAACAAAATTTTTCGATCTTTAGGTATGGTCGTCACATTACGCGCACTTCTTCTTTGCAAAGAATTCTTTTAGCAAAACATACAATAAAAAAAAAAATATATATAAGAGCTAAAACTTTCCAAAAATCCCCATGTATGAAGGGGTTCGGGACACAAAAATCTTCAAATTTTGCAAAAACATTTGATTTCCTTAAAAATTTCTCTGTTTTTTTTTTTTTTTTTTTTTCTGCTTAAAATGACATTTAAATCATGTTTCTATCTGAATTCGAACAAAAAATATTAATTTTTCAGTTTTGGTTTGTTTCAAAAATCTAGCTTTAAAGCAATGGCTGTCATGGAAACGACTTCTTGTAAAAATGCGTTTTTCTTCATGATAGGTTTTTTTCGCTATTTCTCGTATTTAAATTCTTATGACTCGAGAACCATTAAAGATACAGGTTTCGAACTTGGAGCATATCTTTTTCAATTGTTTTACTTTAATTTTGATTCATCATATTTGAAAAGAAAAACATTTACTTTTAAAAAATATGATTTTTTTAAAAAAAATTGCACCACTTAAAAAAAAAAAAAAAAAAAAAAAAAAAAATTAGTTAAATATTTTGAATTTTTTTATAAATTGATATTTTTAAAAATGCTGAATAAAATTAAAACTTATATATTTCTGTTTATTTAAATGAAAAAAAAAAGAAATTCTATAAATAATATTTCGAATTATAATGATTTTAAATTACCCCACTTTTATAATGAATTTTTAATTTAATTTTTTTTTTAAAAATATGAGAAGATTTATTATCTATTTTGTTTACAAATTACGAGGTTAACCATTGCAAAAAAATTAGAGTTTTAGCTCAATAAATAAATAAAAAGAATTAAATGTGTCTTGGATACCCCCCCCCCCCCCCCTTAAGGGGCTTCAAAATTTAATTCTTAAATCTTCAATTTTTTTTTATTAAAATTTTTTAGGATGTTTAACACCTATTTTTTCTCAATATTTTTATATTTTTCCTTGAAATTTTTATTAGAACAGAAGTTATAGTTTTTAGAATTATACTCGTTCAATAGCTGAAGCGGGGTTTCCGAAACTATTAGAAGTCATTTTCTTCTCTAAGAAACTTATTCTTCAAATGACTTTTTTCAACATAACACGCAAGATATCTCAAAAACTTCTGAATATTTTTTCATAAAATTTTCAAAACATATATTTCATGTTATCCTGTACAAACTGAACCTAAAATTTAATTTTTATTGTTCAAAAAAAAATATTTTTTACGTGATTATACTGTTGAAATTTTCAAAATTATGTATTATCTAAATACAAATTTTTATTAAAAATATAAAAATTCTTTAAATATAGAAAAATGTATATTAATATATAAAAATGCTTCGGTGTAATTACTATAGTCTGAAATATAATTAGGCATGAAAAGTTGAATTCTAGTTGCAAAATTTATTTTATAATCCTGCGCGTAACCTCTTATACCAATTTTCTGCTCGGCAAATGTCTGACAGTTTGGAGCACCCTATAAATACTAATTCTTCATCTTTCAATTTTGTAAATACGTGAAATGAAGAACATACCTATATCATTCATCCTAAACCAAAATTGTATTTTAAAATCATATACATTTTAATACATTAAATGTTGAAAATTGTCTTTTTTTTTCCAAATTTTAAGAGTCCCGAGACCCCTTAAAAATATAAATTTAGTTTTATTTAAAGTACCGTATGATCCGTTGTATAACGGACTCGAAAATCGGAAGTTACATTTTTCTAAAGTTGAAAAAGTATTCAGAACAGGGTTCGAGCATAGGTCTTTAGTTTAGCGCACCAACGCTCTGCCAACTAATTGGAACTCTTTTCATTCATCTATGTATGTTGGTAAGGCAACCGCAGTGCAAAATGGGAAAATATCATGAACCACAACCCTGCGGTAAATAGCAGTCGAAATTAATCCAGTATCCATGAAAATATATACACAAGAATTTAAACAATGAAATATGTTGGAGAAATACGAGTGCTGTATAAAGTGGGGTATAACACGCACATAAATTTGAAACTATATTTTTTTAGGTTTCATCGTCACAATAGTAAACATTATTAAGCTCAAAACTTATATACAGTAGAACCTCTTTTATCCGAAACTATTTTAACCGAAATCCATGTTAAAAACTTTTTTTTTTTTTAAATATATCACATTCCTTGTATGCAAAATCCATTTTGAAAGCACTTTTTTAAACTATCATATTCCTTGTGTGCAAGCGGTCCTTTCCGAACTACGAGAACATATATATATTTTCGATCTCGTTTCTTAGAGTTCCTTTGAATTAACCTTGAGCTCCCATAATTTGTGGAATGGAACGGAGAAAACGAACAAATCAGCAATTCCGAAGCTTTTCAATATTTCGCAAAAGATTTGGCATGGCTAAAGCAGCAGAAAGACTGTGATACTGGTGAACTAATAGTACTATTAAAAACTCCATGATAGAGCTTCAAAGAAAAGGCAATCGAAACTGCGACAAACAAAACATTTTTTCAAACCCTTGTGATATATGCACAAGGTATTTAATTTAAAATTCAAAATTCAGGTAATTTATTCTTGTTTATATTTTGCTATTGCTTTATTTTTATTAAACACTTGTTATCATAATAAAAAATATTGCACATATTTCTCCGAAATCTTAAAATTGAAGCATTCTCGATTTTCCGAAATATGGTCGGTTCGAATTACTTCGGATAATCGAGGTTCTACTGTATACATATTTTTTTTATTAAATAGTATTCTATTTAATATGGAATAGTGAATACTTATGGTCATTTCTTTCTTAAACTTTCCTTTTTTTTTAACCGGTATATAACGCTTATCTTTACAATTCCATTAAATATCACTTTTCTGTATCAAAATTGAGTGTTATAGACCGTGATATACTAAATGTAGAATAATTTCAATGATATATAATAACGGAATTCCGGAGTACTTTATTCTGTCTATGTCGATATATGTCGATATTCAAAGGCTTTAAAGATATGAGTAAGGCTTCTTTTTTAAAACTTGTTTTTCATCATTTTCAGAATACTTAAAACATGCTCGTTGTTTGGGAGAAGTTCATGCTGATGATACCATGCGGGACTGCATGGTAGATATGCAAGTTGCCGTTGAAACCGTCACTACCGTCAAGTTTGACAAGAGAGTTGGAACTCTTTGTTGGTAAATACATTTTGTACTTATTTCTGTTAAAATATGCATAGATATCTAATGCAACTGTTATTTTTAGAAGATATAAATTATGTAAAAATTACAATTTTGGTTGATTTTTTAGAAATCGGCCAATTGCAATCATTTCTTAAATATATCTATCTCTATATCATGCAAATCGTGTCATCATGATAACATCAAACATACGGATTCGACTTGAAACTAATTGGAACTGTGTATTAGAGATTGACATTATTTAACATAACAGGATAAACATTCCAGGGTTCGCAAAAACCCGGGTTTTTTTTAAAAAACCCAACCCGCATGGGTTTTTTCGGGTTTTTTCATGAAAAACCCAATTTTCCCCGGGGAAAATTGGGTTTTTTCAAAAGTACAATATATGCGATATTACATTATTGTATACTATATTATTTATATATTATATATACAGTACAGAACCATTTATCCGGAATGCTTGGGGTCAGATGTATTCTGGATAACTGGTTTTTCCGGTTAACTGGTTGTGTATGAAAGCAGCATCTATTTGATAAGTTTTGTGGAATATATGTGGTTGTGGCATTATTTCTGATATTAAATTATTAGATTACTTGGATATCAATGCAAGAAAGATCAAAGTTAACCAGAGTTTAAAAAAGGAAAATTATGGGAATCCCTTAGGAACAAAAATTCTTCTGTTTCCTCTGCATGAAAATTAAAACATTTAAAATACAATAAATATGTTTTCATTTCAAATACTAGATGTTGTCATCAAATTATACAATTGTTTAAGCAAAGCCTATGTCAAACTGGCAGTGTGTGATACCTCTTTCTGCAAAGATTCTGAAATCAGTCTTTCAGAAATATCATTCCGGATAACTGGTTTTCCAGTTAACTGGTTTCCGGATAAATGGTTCCATATTGTACTATACATAAAAAAAATGCATTGTTCCCCTATATACAATATAATTGTAATGCTATTTTACAAGTTATAAATTGTATAAGTTATATGGATTTAAATTAAGTTTGAGTGTTTCTCACAAATTAGTTTTATAAATATAATAGAAGATATACAATTAATTTTCTTTAAAATCAAATAATGAATAGAATATTAATATTTAATATATATAAGTAAGAAGAAAAAAAAAGGAGTAAACTAGTCGGATGTGCCTATCACAAAACTTTCTTGTACCTCATACATGTTAATAGTTCAAAATTCGCTATCACAGTGCCACATCTATGCCCATTGTGAGGATTGTAAAATATAGGTTCGTTGAATTGGATGCATTTAACAATGAGATGTAAGTATCACATTGTTTCAAACAAATCATTGAATTTTGGAACCCACCCTCTTAGATGTCCACAACCAAAATTTCCAACCCAAACAGTATAAAATCAATACCTGTTGTTCAATTTACACCCAAGTCTAATAATGATCTATTTACATGAAAATGAAACAAAATATTAAGTTTGATTAAATTACGTGCATTAGTTTTTGAGATATAGATTTTGCAAGAAATCGTGAAAAATTCAGCATACCAACACTATCTGCTGTGCAATTTATACCTAAGCCTAATCAGTAACAGCTTACGTCAACGTCTAACTGAATCTGAAGTTTGATGAAAATCCATACATTAATTCTTGAGATATTGCAGAAATCATACAAAATGCAGTACAACAGAGCCACTGTTAGATGATATTCATCAAAAACTAATCAGCACCAGGTTATATCAAGGTCTAACTGAATCTAAATTTTTATTTTATTCCATACATTAGAACTTGAGATAAGCGTTATTGCTGAAATCGTGAAAAAATGCAGCATAGCAGCACCACCTGTAGGGCAATATATACCAAAAGCTAATCAGCATCAGTTTGCATCAAGGTATAACTGAATCTAAGTTTTGTGAAATTCTGTGCATTACTTCTTGAGATAGAGCACCCACAAAATTTTTGTCACATACAGACAGATATTTTCTAAAATCCATCAAATCGTCTTCAGGACCTTTTTAAAACGTATAAATCCGTCGTAAACTGGAAGTCGAAATTTTTCACAAATTAAATACTTTCTTCTTGTAAAGATATAAGAAAGTAAAAAATCTTTTATTTTCATGAATATAGTTCATTTAAATTTTTTTTATAGACATTCTTATGATATGCCTTTACCTATAATTATGTACTATGTATGTTGCCTACTATGTTCTATTTTAGTAAAGTATTTAAATGTGCTAAAAATACATTTTTATTTTACCTCGGGTATTTATGTAATGGCTTTAATATATTATTTTTTTTAAATTAACTATGAAATGACTTAAATTCATTAAATGTATTTGTTGTTTAAAATTTTAAATATTTCTGAAAATCGAAAAAACCCACAATATGGGTTTTTCAGTGGGCTTTTTCAAGTGGGCCCATTCTGAAAAAACCCACCGGGTTTTTTCGAACTGGGCCCAGCTTTGCGAACCCTCAAACATTCGTAATACTAACCTAAAACTTATTATTCAGTAACAGATTAACAAAAAGTCCCTGTTAATTTTGGAACGCCTCTTACGATCAGTATTAAAAAAAAAGAAACAAATAGCAAACCTGAAAATTATTTTAGGAATACATATTTATAGAGTAATAAAAATTAAATTATCCAAAAACTGTTTTCTAACTTGTAAATCTCATCTTAATCTAAGATAAAGAATTTTTACTACTATAGAAAACAACCCTTCAACAGCAATGAAAAGGCTTTTGAGAGAGAGAGAAAAAAAAACAGGCACACTCTTTGTGAAAGAAAAACTACCAGACTTTGTTTTTACGCATCATTGTCTATCGACGATTCCAAGACGTTAAACATCAGTTTTGTCTGAACTAGGGAGCCAATCAGAGCAATCTTTGTCCCTTTGATATCTCAAAAGATCACCTGATAAAATCTCTCAAAAGACTTTGGTTAACCTGGAATTTAACTGCATTCACAAACATATACTTGTAGATATTTTCAATTGACGGTATAAGTATTGTATGGATATTTAAAAACGTCTCGTTTCTTGTCAGAAGTTATTTTATCTTTCTAATGTTCTTTTATAACGCTCACAGTCACAAGTATTAAAACATTAGAATCAGTTTTTAGAATAATGAAAACCGCATTTATTCAAACCAATGGGTGGAATAGTGGAATTGAAATGGGGAAAAATGTATTTTTAATCTTAGATTACGCGAAGAAGAGAAGTGAAATGAGATTATGGATCCCAGTGACGCTTGTAGGTTAGTGAAAAGCTAGGAGATAGTATCAGCCATCTTTGGGAATACTTTTAATGGGAAGGAATCTGAAATGATTTCATCTGTGTTGGTGGTTGAATGAAAGAGATTTACGGAACTGGTTGTTGATAAAAAAGCTGTTTTATCGCACGGGAGACAACCTTTGGTTGGTGTAATTAGATGGGTAAAAGGTAGCAGATTCTTTTAATTTGAATATTTAAAAGGGATGTTTTACTAGTTTTGACGAAAATGAACCAGCATATGACGCCACAAAGATGGAGTACATGGTTTATGGTTTCGAGACTTGTCCGACTACGGGTACCCGCCATATCTAGGGCTTTGTATGTTATAAACAACGGCAGAGGTGTAGTAGTGTATCGAAGATGGTACTATGTACTCATGGTATTTTTAGCGCTAGAATTTATGTTTCTTGACCAAGTGTTTATTATTATTATTATTATTATTATTATTATTATTATTACTATTATTATTATTATTTTGTCATTATTGCGTTGTTAGAAAATGAGAACTGGAAAACATTATTTCTGTAATTTTATTTTACTGAAAAAAAGGAAGCAAATAGCATCGTGAGGGCACTTAATTTTAATACAATTGTAATTAATTTGAAAAATGCACTTGTACGTGCGAAATTTGTTTGGATAAATTGCATTTTATTAGATATGTATAAATAATATTTCGTGTTCTTGTGGGATTAGCTTTCAATATGCGTTGAGAGATATGGCTTCTGGGAAGTCAAACTTCAATTCAAGGTACCAACGATATAAAGATCAAATTTCTCTTTTTAACAAATCGTGTTGTTAAAACGCTGTTTATTTTTATGCAGGATATTTCTTATTATCGTTTACAAAAAGTTAATTTCTAAATCGTTAGTTTTAGAGGCATAGTACCAATTTGAAAAATGTTTTAAACTTTGTTCTGCATCATATAAAAATCAATTTACATTAAAATAATTATTTTTTAAATAGTTAAGAAATTACAAATTTTATGCATTGTTTTATATGTTATGAAATTTCCTATAACTTTTATTTCGAAAAACAGTCTATGTGTTTTAACAAGTAAAACAACAACAACAAAAAAATTCTTCTATGTGCAAAACTTACCGAGTTAGGATGCTTATGAATTTCACGTGGAAAAACTTATTTTTTGTGCCAGAAAACGCTGATAATGCGTGAAAGCAAAGTATCATATCTAGGTAAGTTTTGGTCATACAAAAATTAAGATTTTAACCACAAGCTGATTTTAATGGTGTAGATTTATCTCAACCAAAACATCGTTTATTCTTACGTCCGAAAATTATTTCAGATATCTTCTTTAAAGGTCTTCTAATTAAAATGTATGTTGACAGCATACTCAACGATTACTTATACGTTACAAAAGTAACAAGTTGTTGAAACCTGTTACCTGTTTAAGTGTGGAATGATGTAACCTATTAACCAAAAGTAACCCTATTTCCCCTCTCTAGTGTGTATTGATCTTACAAGTATCTTAGAAGAGTTCGTTAATAAAGTATAGAACTATTTTAGTTCGTTAACAGAGACACATAAAAGCAAAACATGAAACAACTTTTATCTCGCTAACATCCTATAACCCAGTTCGAAATTAACTGGCACAATGCAATAATGATCTTGAAACGAGGGATGAGTATTTTGGGTGAAGTTGTCAAACCAGCATGTGCATCTTATAGTTGGAGCGTTCTTTTGAAAAATTAATTTACATAATTATAACCTAAATTGTGGTATCCTTGTTGTATTTAGCACCAGCATTTCTTATGGAGATAAAGGTGTATAAATATGTATTTCCTTTGCAAAACTTAGGTGTATTTAAATGTAACATTTATTATGTAATGACCGTATATAATCAAATAATTAAAATAAAACATATTCTATAAAAACTTCTATGAACAGCACTACGATTTAAGTATTACTTCTATATTTCTGGAAGGTGAATAAACATAATTACATAGACCAATATTGCTCTTATATTTTAGGGTACTATGTGAAATTCATAAAATGGCAGAATCTGACAAGGTATTATCGGAACAATATTTCAGAAAAAGAACCTGGGAAATCCAAAATCATTTCAGATTTATTATTTCCGTGTCTTTTGTCTTCTTATAAATAATGGATAATGAAATAACAGTTTATTCATTTCATCAATATATAAGAAATAAATGGTGTTCCAAATGAAAAGTACACATTTAAAGTTTGCAGCATTGTATGTAATTTAATTGGGAAAATATGTATGCTGCTAGATGGCGTGTTCTTTTTCTCAGCTTTCTATAATCGTGAACGCTTTCGTCTTTTGTTTTCTGGAATTTTGTTTTCTTGTCTATGGAAAGACGTTTCGCGCTCTCGAATGCATGATGAATTCCTCCATATCAAAGCAAAGAGCTATTAACCAATTCCTTCCTGGTACGTTAACATGTTTATGGAGGTTAAACAGGCCATTAAAAGCAGGCGCAGACGAAATATCTCGAAAATAATAGTGCAACTTTATGAGACCGCTGTGCCACTTTTGGAAAAAAAGACTTGCTATGACTTGCTGAAAACATTTCGATTAGACGTGCTTAAATTTCTACCGTACAGCCTCGATAACTCCTCATGTGACTTTTATATCTTATGTTCCCTAGTAAATCACCAGAAGGTGAATGGTTCACTTTTGACAAGTGGAAATTCGGAGCACCCTTTAAAAAGCCCCCTTTAATTTGTTCGTAATCCAGCCAGGAGTTTGGAACTGAAACTATCCACCTTTTCCATAAGAGCTGAGATCGGTGCATAAATATCCATGGCAATTATGTGTAGGTGTTATGTTACACATTAACCGTAATTCCAATATTCTATAATTAAATATATCTGTAATTAAATCGTTCTTTTGATATGACCATTTCATTTGGTCAAATCATATAAAAGCATTTATTTAAAAGATCTTGGAACAATTGCTTGTAATTCATTTTGTCTATTTATTGTTATATCGACATCTGTGTTTCCACCTGGCTATATGTCTCTCTCACTCCTACGTATATGTCTATTTTTATCTACCTATACATACCTGTAATAGGCATTTCTGTTTAGATGCTATTATGATAATATAGGTGATATCTTTGATAATGTATGATATATACATATGTATAACTATAATTTTACTGATTTAACGCTTTATGAAGTTGAATAATTATCCTTCTCCCTCCATTAAAATGTACTAATAATGTGAAATGTCAATAAATTTTACCATTTTTTTATTCTGTAAATTTCAATAATTTTATTTTTAATTGCTGTCTGTGGAATTGAGAAATGATTTCAATAATGTTAATAATTATTCTTTTAACCTTTAAACAACATTTAATGCAATCTCTATTATAATTCCATGTTTCACATATGCATTTTTCCCCACAGTGGATTCCGTCGATTCTTGGAATGTGGAGAAAAACTCACAGAACAGAAATGCGGACGTGAAGCTGTTGAAATGGGCAGAACTATCTCAGAACTCGCTGTAACTGAGCTCCCAAATGTTGTTTGCAACTCCTTTGACCCAGCCAGCAATCAATGTCAAGCTCTTCTTCCACCAAAAGGCTCAAATCCAAAGGGTACTCAGTCAAGCTCCCAACTTGCTCGTCTTTTGGCTACCGCTCTTGGAAACTAAGAACTTGTAACATAATCATTGTTCGAACATTCTCGTGTTTATAGTGATATCGTCCATCCTGTTTTAAAATCATGTCGATCATCATCTTGAAAGAAAGGAAAAAGTACAGTGGTCACACACATCCATTTGTGACGCAGCATGTGCTATACTTTTATTCCCAAGTGGAACAAATGTGTAGCATGAATTGAATATGGCGACTTTAAGCGTACTCAACAGTAGACTCTGCGTATAAAAGTTAACACAGATAAATTGCATATCATATTAATTTGAAGCTAAATCAAACAGAAAACTTAAATCTTGAAAAACCCGCATATGTTTTATCAAAAATGGCATTAGCTTTAATTACATAACGAATCACTAAAAAATAAATAAATTCTTTTTAGTAATTGTGATAAATTTAGTCATCTTGTATTTTTTGGTTTCCTTCAGTTAAATGGGTTTTAATGTAACAAAAATATCTTTTATAACACATTTCTGATAAAAGGATGTAAACAATATTATTTCGTGAAACATAAACTTATACAAATTTGTTAATCTTCATTGTATAAGCATCTTTTGCAAAATGCAGACACTGAGAACATTAATCCTGGATTTTTGAAACATTCAAAAGCTTAAACATACAAGAAAATACGCAAAATATATTAAATTTCAAAATTTCCTCAAAAATATGATTAACATAATTAGAGAATTTATTTTTACTAATAAATTTAATTCATTAGAGAAAAATATTTTCGATGTTATAAAATATTTCGGATTAGTTGATATTTATAAATATAATTCCATTGAGTATTCGAACTAATATTAAAAGGTCGGTCAATATTATATAAAGAAATAAGCAAAATATAAGTGTTAAATATGCACCAATAACCTTGAAATCAAGGTATAATTTTAATAAACTTGGTCGCATAGTTATTTGTTTATTTATTATTAACTTACTTTTGCTTTCTTGCATGGTGATGATCAACACAATTGGCAGTTCAAATGTGTAACTGCAGTTTTAATTTAAAAATCAAGCAATTTTAAACTTTTTTTATTTTTTAATTTTGTTCTTCACATTTCTACGTTAATTAGGCGTAATAAATATCTTACACAATTCTATAGTTTACCAATATTAAGGAAATCGTTATCGTCTTTTTTTCATCGTTTCTAGCATACGTTTCGATACATTATTGTCTGGAAATAATTCTTATTTGAAATTTCTGTATTATGCTATTGTTGTTGTTTTTTTGTACGATGAGATTATTATTTTTTTAATTCTATGTTATCAATATTTTGTAATATGTTAGATAATTAAAATGTTAAATTATGCTGCTAAATTACAAAGGTTCATGCAAATATTTTTATTATGTCTAATTTATTTTTAGAAATATATTTTTTTTTTCATTTTGCAATATACATATTTATAATTAGAAATATTTATCACTAAAATTTACCATCTAAAACGTCTAGTTTTATAGTCTTTATCTAAATAAAATTCGGAATTTGAGTTTATAATATATATATATATATATATTAATGTGGAGATTCATTTAATTTTTCTCACTTTAAAAACTGGATAAATTCTCACAATAGAAAAAAAAAGTATTTTTTAATACCTGAAGAGTAATATTTAAAATAAATCTAAAAATAGAGTTTTAAAATGTACAGTGCTTTTGTAAAAATAGTCAATTTATTTAAAATCGAGTTCTTTTTTTACAAAATTGGAACATTTAGATTGGAAATTAAGACCAGCTTCTAATGCAAATGAGAAATTAAGGAACATGGTTTATCCAAGTATCTAACTGATAAGAAACATCATATCTAAATGCTAATTCAATGTGTCTCTTTGGGACCCCAATTCATTCATTTTTCTTGCTTCTCTAAACTTTATAAAAGATTCCATTTTATCGTGATTGGTTTTATGCAAATCAAAACTTCTTCTCTATAAAAAAAAAAATCGTTTAACGAATGTTTTGGGGCTTATTTTAACAATGAAATAACTTTGATTTTTATAAAACTGCGCGCAAGTTATTTAATTTTAGACAGTTTTAACATCAGCAATTTTTTTGTTCCGTTTAAAAGAAGACATTTTGCATAAATACATTGTGTTTTTGTATACTTTGTTGAGTATTTATTGCTAAGTTTTTGAAATTGAAAAGCATTCTTGTACACCCACGTATCCTGTAAAAAGTTGTTGTGGTATAAAAATAAAAATATAAAAGAACAATATTGTGTTTTATTATTGTAGTTTTTTTTTTTTTTTAAATATAACTTTTTTACTGTTTTTCTTCGCCAAAAACATGTATATTCTTTACTTCATCTTGTATCTCATTAATATGCCAGTAATATGACTTCAAAAAGAAAATAACATAGCTTGTTTTTCAAAATTCATCTTTTCTGAATTTCCGTTAAAAAGCGATTATCCAAAGGCGAAAACTGGAAAAAGAATATTTTATCTTAAATTCTTAAAATTCTTCTTTTTTGAAGGAAAAGACACGCAAAATATTTTTTTTTCTTAAAGCAATTGATGCATAGTATTTTGTATATTTGATTGCAAATATAATTTATATGTATCGCCAAAAAAAAAAAAAAAAAATTAAAAATTAAAAAGTTATTTTTTTTACAAACCATGGAATGATCAGAGCTTGCTCATGCAAATTATAATAGAAATTATAAACAATTAGATGTTTAATAGCCCACTGTATCAAAATATCTGACTAGTCACTATCAAAAGATTTTGAAATGTATCATATGAAAATAACCCATAATAAATAAATTAATGTGTGTACATAATTTTTTTCATTATTAGAGAACTTAAGTCAATAATTTAGGACTAAAAATAGAAAACGTTAAAAGAACTAAAAAATTGAATTTTTTTTTTTTTTACGAAAAAATGTCTTAAATCCTAAGCCGAACAATAAGGAGAACCCTAGAAGTGCCAACACTAGTAGAAATAGTTCAAAAAAAAGGGTAGTGAAATGATGATTCTTGAATTTGCCACAGGAAGAGAAGCGGAAAACGCTGAATATGCCACACGAAGTGAAGTGGAGTCCGCTGAAAGTGTCAGTGATAAGATGCGCGTCGACTTGCGGCCTGTTACACATCTTGATCATGTAGTTATTGTTTACATCAAAGGGATATTTTTAAGCAAGGTGAGAAATATTAAATAAACAAATAAAAGAGATGTTTACAAATGATAATATCAGGTATTTAAACACCAAACGAAAAGAAACCAGGTACATGAATTTTAAAGTATTCAACCCAAAAGGAGTGAAGTGGAAAACGCTGTAAGTACCAGACGTACGAGTTTTTCTTTTTCTTTTTTTTTTCTTTTTTTTTTTTAGCTCTCTTGAAAAATTTCCTCTTTTGGACTTTCAGTGTTTTCCACTTTTAGTCCTCACCTCCTTAAGCAAAATTATTAATATTAACATGCTATATTGTAATATATTAAAATAAATATTCATGTGTAATTGATACTTCATGTGTCTAAACACGCATGCTTGCACATCAGCTTGCCTTATAAGGTTTACTTTAAGTTTTTTGGGTCGCTGAATCCAAATTTTTAACTTACCCCCAAAATTCACCCCCCCCCCCCCGAAAACCCCCCAAAATAATTGTTATTAACTTAAATTTCTTATTGTTTTAGGGGAAAAGCATTACGAAATTCAGAAACTAGACAAAATTTGCAACAAATAGAATATATGATATTATGACGTAGGATAAACGGGGAGAGAGGGGGCTGCCTCGGAACATTCCCCGCGCGCTTTTCTCAAAAAACAAATTTTTTCAAAATATCAATTTTTTGGGGGGTTACCGGGTAAAATTTTGGTGGGAAGTTACAAATGCAGATTCAGAGACCCAAAAAACATAAAGTGAGTCGAAATCCAGAACTAGTATTAATTTTTCCAGGTAAAATCCCCTATTGCCTGGACTTCATAACTTAGTGCATGTAGCGCCTTAGTGCATGTTTAGAGTCAGCACTCCCCCTCCCCGTTCATCCTATGTCGAAATGTCATATATCCTATTTCTTGCAAATTTTGTCTAGTTTCTGAATTTCGTAAAGTTTTTCCCCTAAAACAATAAGAAATTTAAGTTAAGAACAACTATTTGAGGAGGGTTTCAGGGGTGGGATTTTTTTTTTTGGGGGGGGGGGGAGTTAAAAATTCAGATTCAGCTACCCAAAAAACTTAAAGTAAACCTTATAGAGAAAGATTTGAGGGGAGATCGGAGGGCGAATGTAAACGTGTGAGTGGTTAAGTGGAATTGCACAACTTACTTCACACAGCACCGCGCGCATTTTTCGTGGCAGATCCTCTCTTCAAATTTTGTCTACTTTTTGAATTTCTAGATACTTTTCCCCTAAAACAATAAAAAAAATTATTTTTTTAATAAAAACCTTTTTTTGGAGGAGGGGGGCATTTAACCAAATTTTGGGGGTTTGCCGGGGGAAATTTCAGTTGGAAGTTGAAAATTCGGATTCAGCGACCCAAAAAACATATAGTAAGCCGTTTTCCAGAACTACCCTAAATTTTGCTATGTAGAGCCCCTATACGGTCTCTATTGCCTGGACTATTAATTGTAAGATGTTTTATTAATTTAGCTACGGTTGAATCTATACATGATTGTAGAATGTCCTCTTAATTGTTGAATTCCCAGCGATTGCATTATGGGCTTTTAAAGCGACTTTATGCCACTATGGAATTACTTAAAGGTGTTCTAATCCAAGATCATCTTAAGTCTTTAGCAATATAGAGAAACATTTTGTTGATTTTCCATTAATTTAAAACGATGTTTAAAAATAAGAAATATGAAATGCATAAAGATTTAAAAGGCTTATCATCCAACACAAAATCAAAAAATTCCTGCCTGTTCGGCCTTCAGGCGGAGGTGCATTTCGAAGTTAAGTACTAACCAACGAAAACTAAATAAAGATTAGCGATAAATCTAGTTTAACAATTTTATCTGACCACTTCTGCCAAGTTTTTAATTTTATATTCAGAATCAGAATCATGTTAAAGCGGTATTAAAAAAATATATATATTTTTCCACGCTTGGCTCACAAGGTCCTTGGCTTACAAGGCCAATTCTGGCTTCGATTCCCAGCCTGGTCATTTTTCGCTCAGTTGGAAATATTCAATTCGCATGATGACTTTATCAATCAGTTTGATTGTGTTAAAATAATAGTTACACTAGATTCAGTTAAAGTTGTATTTTTTTTTCTATTTAGATACAAGAAATATGCATTAGAAATCGAACCTAATTCGTTCAAGGTATATGGGTATAGCTTAGTGAACCATCCCTCCATGAAAAGCCTGTGATGATAATCTCTGTAGTTATTTTTTCAAAATTAAGGAATCTACCAATAACAGGGTATTGTCCACGTCAAAGGCGTATTGAAGTAATCTCGAATTTAACTTGTTATTTTAAAAAGCGCCGATGTGCTCCTTAAATCGAGTCTCCGTAAACTTCCAGTCTCACCTATATATGACATTATGACAAATGATCACTCATATATTAACTACTGACAAAACTATTGAAAAAATATTGAAATATCGTTAGTAGTTCTCAAGAAAACTTCAATATTAGCTGTTTTACATATAATTTATCAATGGTGTTGCCTCCTAAACGCACGGAAGTAATACGATGACCGATGGCTGAATTTCAAAACTTATAATTTGGTCTCTGGTTATAATCTCTCAACATATCAGCTTTTACGAGAAAACTAAAAATCTCGCTATTTTAACATACGAATTATTTAAAGTATGAGAAAATAGTTATAAAAAGGTAAGTTAATCTTTCATGATGTAAGCAATTATAAAACAAGTGCAAAACCGAATGAATTCTGTAAATACGTTTTGTTTGTTGTTATGATATGTTCAAAAAAAAAGGCACTACGCGCACTTCTTCCATATGTAAAGAATCTTTCTTCAAATAGCAGCAAAACATACAATCAAAAACATTAAAAAAACTAGTCGGAAGTGCCAATCCCAAAACTTTCTTCTATCTGATACATGTTATTACTCAAAAATTCGCTATCAAATATCCAAAATTAAATGATGCCCATCATGAGGATTCTAAAGATATGAAATTCCGCATATTAGTTCTTGAGATATGACTATTGTTAATATCGAGTAAATCCTGAAAACTACAGCACAGCAGCGCCACCTGTTGGGTGATTTACCCTAAAATCTAATCAATAGTAATTTATGTCAACTTCTAGCTGAATCTGAAGTTTGATGAAAATCCGCTCATTAGTTTTGAGAAACAGCTATTAAGATACAGCTACTGAGGAAATCGTGAAAAGTTCTGCATAGCAATGCCATCGGTTGAGCGATTTATACCGAAAACTAATGAGTAGGACTTATATCAGGGACTAACAAAATCTAAAGTTTGATGGAAATTCGTTGATTAGTTCTTGAGATAGAGCTATTGCAAAAATGGGGAAAAAGGCAGCATAGCAGCACCACCTGTACACCAAAAACTAATCAGCACCAACATATATCAGAAAATAACTGAATCTAAAGTTTGAAGAAAATCTTCGCTTTAGTTCTTGAGATATAGCCAATGCGGAAACCAAGAATAATGCACCATAGAAGCGCCACCTGTAAGGCAAGTTAAACGAAAACATAATCAGCACCACTTTATATCAGGGACTAACTGAATATAAAATTTTATTAATTTCCGTGTATTAGTTTTTGAGCTAGAGCGCACATAATATTCGTGTCATATACAGGCAGACAGACTCACAGAACCAGAGACTCACAGACAGACATTTTCTAAAAACTAACCGTCAACTTTGTTCAGGTTCTAAAACATGAATCCACCAAAAAACGGAAGTCAAAATTTTTCACGAATCCAATACTTGTTTCTTGTAAAGATAGAAGAAAGTAAAAATTCATGCAAAGAAAACAATTAGAATCTTTATTTTTACTCTTTTTATCAATTACAGATTAACTACTGACAAAGTTATTTCAAAAATATTCAAATCGCTACAGTAATTTTCTAGAAAACATCAATATTAGAAGTTTTACATATCGCTCACCCGCAAAAAAATGACGCATCTCGACAAAAGCAAATTTCGCAGGAGAGACAAATGAAAATTTGCATAACTTTATTATAAGATGAAATTGCAGCGCATAGCTCTGCGTGCAGGACTAAAAACATGAATCAAAGCATAAAACCCTTAAGAATGAAGATGTACCATCAGGTATGGAGGGTTGGTTCGTTATACCTCCCCACACAATCCACCCCTCTTTTGTGGTAAAAAATGGACATATAGCGCAATAAAGGGATTTTCTGTGTTACTACACTTATGAAACTGTTTGTATAGCAAGACACACCTATGACAGACCTATTACTGTAATAAAATGCAAAATGAATTTTTGCGAGATGTGTCACTTTTCTTTGAGCAATGTGATTTAGCATTCGTGTTGTCTCTTAAAGTTAAACAGACGGGAACAATGCGATAACCGATTGCTAAATTTCAAACGCTTATTGTCTGGTTTTACAATCTCACAAAATATGAGCTTTTAGGAGAAAACTAAAAAACTCACAATTTTAACACATCATTTATTTGAAGAATAAGAAAAACAGCTATGAAAAATTATATGAATCTTTCAAGATGTAATGCTACATTGAAAAAAACAATTTTATTTTAAAAAAAAGAGTGAAAAAAACCGAAGAAATTATCAAAGTACCTTTTGGTTGTTGTTGTGACATGTACTCCAAATTGCAAACAGGAGATTTAAAAAATAACAGAAGATTTAAAAATAACAAGTAAAGAAAATAATTAGAGACTTTTGACGAAGCTACGAAGATTGATTGTTTTTGTTAAAGATTTACCAGCGACATTTTTTTATTTTTTTTTATTTTTTTTTTTTTGTCAGTTGAGTTTCTTTCTGAAAATTTTTAAAGAAACAAAGGATTTGTAAAAATAATATTTCATAGAAATATAGAAACATTTGACTTATATATCTATTTATTATTTAGTGTCTGGTATATGTTTCTAGACTGAGTCAAAAAATTAATACAAACCGATATTTATTCGCAAACATGTATATTTTATTTTATGTTTTTGATTAAATATTATTATAATGTTGGGTTTCATATCAATAAGAAATGTGTATAGAACATTTATATAACATCATTTAAAAAATTGGTGTAGCTATAACCACCTTTTATATTGCATCTCATGTTTGAGTTTCTTTTGATCTAAGTTTACCTGTTAAAGCATAACATAACATTTGCTGAAATCGAAATATTTTGATATTTTTCTATCCTAAAAATGCTTATATCATGTAAGATTGTTAAAACGGTTTTTAATATCGGAATTGACAGAACCTGAATATTATTTAACGAGGTTTGGAATTATGTTCAACCACTGGGCTAAATAGTAATATGGAAAGATCACTATACGATTTTTTTATACTGCTACCTTGTGCGGAATTAATGAACAAAAAACGGAAGAATATCGATAAAATATACCTTATAAAACAAGTCGTAATTGTACGTCAAACGTAGTAAATGTAGTGCGCTCGTACTATAAATAGTTTCATAAATATTCAGACCTTGGTACAATAGCTGTTGCACGCTGTATTGTTTTGTATTTTATTATTTTATTATTATTTTATTATTTTATGTTGTATTACTTTTTTTTTCAAAATGTACGCGTACTTTTAATATCTTTAGATATTTCTACACCATTTACACATTTTTAAATACGTTCGTAATTTTATAACCCTCTGAGCGGTTAGCACGTATTTTTCGGTTTCCCCAAAACAACTTAATCTGTTGTAGACAAAAATATTTTAAACAGAATTGTATTTCAAGATGAATATCAAATAAAGGTCATTAAGTGTGTTTTAGAAACAATCAGAGAAAGATATTTTTAATAAAGACAATTTTTATAAGCATTTATATGAAAATGCAGGAAAGCCCTCAAGACGCTCGAAGGGATAAATATGTAGCAGCTATACTCACCGTCTGGTCCATTTGTCCGCATAAAACAGCGCAAAATCTACTCGACCGAGTAGTTTGAAATTTAATATATATAAGCATTGCAGAATTTTTGTCGAGTCATTTCAAATTTTATGAAAATCTAATCAAAACTTTAAAAAATATTGATAAAAGTTTTCTTCATTCTATTAAATTATATCATACGTAAATAATTCAGTAATATCCCATGATAGGTAATGATTCCAGGCTGCTATGGTGATGACGTCCTATTTAAGATGGAGTCATGTTATTTCCGTATTTCTTTATTTAATAAATGTAATCGTAATAAATTTTAAATTCATGCATTTTTGCATAAGCGTGCAACAGCTATTGCACCAAGGTCTGAATATTTATAAAACTAGTTATAGTACGAACACACTTCATTTGACATGTTTGACGAACAATTTACGACTTGTTTTATAAGGAATATTTTATAGATATTTTTCCGGTTTTTGTTAAACTTATGTCGAAGTTTCCTTTTAAGTACCTTTTTTTTTTTTTTTTTTTTTTTTTTTTTTTTTTTTTTTTTTTTAATCCATTTGGAAAAATGATTATTGTCCTCGTCAGGGTAAGAAATCAAAAGCATATCTGAAGAAATGCTTGGATGGTACAGATGTCATATTCGGCCCATATTGGCGCGATTTTTTTCGGTTGCCAATTTGGCGAAAACATCAACAGCATAAACAACATAATCCGGGTTACCACATCAAGCAAAATAACGACACTTTGGCTCAAGTTAAGTACCTGTTGCCTATATGATATTGGCGACAGAAAAAAATCCGCCAATATGGGGTGAATATGACATCTGTACCGCTTGGATAAATGCTTGGATAATAGCTTGGAGAAATGCTTGCAATGAAATACTTGGATAATACGTAAGTTTCGGGTGGATAATACGTACGAGTCGCGGGCGATTTCTGTCGCTTGCAATTTTTACGTGTAATAACACTATTAATGTTTATTCATGACGTACGTAATGTATGATCAACTTAGTGCGATTTTTTAAGTGTTAAATTTAAGTCTTTGAAAAAATCATTTTCCAAATGGTCGTTGTAATTTGCTAAATTGCATTTTTTTTTTTGAGTTAATTTATTTTACGATAAAACCAAATAAAAGCTCTGTTAAGAGATTCTCCATTCCGCGGTAAAGATAAAATTGTGGGCTAAGTTGCACACAAATAACAAAAGGAATGAGATACGAACAAATATAATGCAATAAACCGTAAAATGTGCAAGTGTCATCTCTCATTTAAGATTAACAAGCACTAAAAAGAATTAGCCTTATAGTCCAGGCAATAGAGACCGTATAGGGACTCTACCTAGCAAAATTAATGGTAGTACTGGAAATCGGCTTTTTTTAATCGGCTAATTTTTTAATGAAAACCTTTTTTGAGGGCTTTTTACCAAAATTTGGGGATGTTGCCGGGGGAAATTTTGGTGGGAAGTTACAAATTCGGATTCAGCGACCCAAAAATCATCTAGAAAGCCGATTTCCAGTACTACCATTAATTTTGCTAGGTAAAATTCCCTATTGCCTGGACTATTAAGAGTTATTAAATATTTTGTTTGTCATAATTTAAACTTTCAACATCTTATCACAAAGTAAAAATAAAAAAAAACAATATGTTTATTTAGATCCAAAATCAGAAATTCATTAAAAATTCTTTCTTCGTGCAGAAAAGAAAATAGTTGTAAAAGCTGGATTTCAAAACTGAACATCCGAAAAGAAAACGGCTCTGTTATTTATTGCTGTATTTTACAAGTATAATTGAACTCGTACATTATATTTTTATGTGATTGATTTATGCGTGATACAGGAAATAAAGTAAAATATAAAAGCTCGATTGAAAGCGTGTTTCAAAACAATCTCATGTGAGATTCATAGAGGGTGTTTCATAAAATTTGTGTAAAACTTTTAGAGTTGATAGTACATACATTCAAACAAAAAACTTTCATCAAAGAATGCATAGTCGGAAATAAAACTCAAAGGTGCTAGCACATTTGGCAAGTTGGTCCATGCAAACGTTAAAACTCCATTCCTGTTGCGAGTTATCGGGGAAGAATGACACTGATAGCATGCAAATGTGTTGTGGAGAAGAAGAAGAACTCATATGTAAAATTTCGCCTAGATTAATACATATAAGCCGCTGATCGGAGTGTGGAACTGCCAATCGTGGAAGGAACGTATCGGAACATGTTGCTCTTCACTTACAGAGAAAATTCTGATATGCCCTTTATCTATGTAACTGAAAATGGCTCAAAAACTCACCGATTGCATGGAAAGCCTTGCCTTTGTCACTCAATCGTTCTTTGTGCCTTTTTGCCTTGTATAACAAATTCACCTTTGGCGCCATCTAGACTCTTTTCGTTTTAATTCCGACCATGCATTCTTTGATGAAAGTTGTTTGTATGGAACTGTACTATCACCTCTTAAAGTTTTGCCCATCTTTTATGAAAGACCCTGTATAACATGTTTGATATAATTATTCAGTAACTGTTATGTACTTATTATTTAGCTTGCAACTTCATTGAAGTTCTTCCTTTTTGTACAATGAGACGTATTTATTTAGTTTGTGACCTGAAAATATTATTTCCTTTTATACTTACGTGCTTTTATTAAAGATAAGTAAAAATTTTATCAATCAAAAGTAATATTGATAATTTATATTTTTTTCCTTCTTGCTGAGTGGTTCAATGTTTTTGAGTACCACTTTTTTCGACTAGTGATCCCAGCTTAGTTTATGTTCAAAATCCTGCAATTAAATAAGGCGAAGATCACTATTTAGAATATAATACTGTTACGGCTTGCCTTGACATTGTTTTGAACTCACCCTTGTGCGTTCCACCAGACTTTTGTGTTTGCCGTTTGGCAACGGCAGTCTTATCGTTTTTTGTTCTGTTGTTCGCACATCGAATGTTTTTATAGAGAAAAACCCGCATTTTACTGAGCTATTTCGTTATCAAAAATGACCATGGGGTCTTTATTGTTTATAATAACGACTATCATAGTATAGATGTAGCATAATTATACAGATTATGTTTTTGATTCAAGTAGTATTGTCGACGAAAACAACATCGCAATGTTCCGTAACTGACTATGGTGTCAGTCCATACAATCTCCTGCATATATGTATATATAAAAGACCTGTTTTGTTGTTTAACTCTCTTCTCATATTATTTGAATATTTTCTATTTATTTGAACTAGTTACAGTCCATAATCAATTTACATACACGCACAGATACTTAAAAATAGTCTCGTTCCACACCATGATTTCACTACATCGGATATTATGAATAAAAACATTTAATTGGATCCATTCTAAATTTGAGTCGATTAAAAATAATTTAACAAAGAAATTTATGTAAGTTAAATAAACATTGCATGTTGGAAGTCGTTAATAAATTTGTAAAAAAAAAAAAAAAATCATTTTAAGTGAACAATATTTTTCAAGCCATCAAGGCTAAGCAATAAAGATAGATAGAAAGTTGAAACCAGTTTTATTAAAAATATTTTTTTACATTATCCGAACAAACTATAAAATATTCGGGATCATAGAATGATTTTTGCAAAAGTTTTAAAGTTAGTGGAATTGAAAGGGCAATCTGCAGTGAAAGCAATAAATCATAATATATTTTCTAAACAAATTTCATGAATTTACGTCAAGACCTGCTAAATGTGAATAGTTTAAAGCAATTTAGCTTAGTGTAACAGAGAAAGTAACCAGTTGAAGGAAATGAACAGAGAAAAAGAACTAAACAAAAATAAAAATATTTAAAAATAATTTTAAAAGTGTAACTTATTGCCAAAATGACAAACAATGCTAGTTTCTATGTAAAAATCATAAAATGATTCCAATTTTCTCATAAATTTTCAGTCCTAAAAAAACACATGAGCTATCGTGTTTGAAGTATTTATAAAAATTATATTTATTATATTCCTAATCGAGAAAGTCCCTTTCGAATACAACTTACAATAAATGAAATGGTCATTATTAGAATTCCTTATAAATATAAGTTGTAAAAATAACATATCATTTGACTTTCTCATAGTCAAAGCTTATTTTATTTGCCTAAAAGTTAATTAAAAAGGCTCGACGTTAGTGGACAAATTGCCTTTTAAAATAGTAAAAATTGATTTAGAAACCTAAAGAATTACCATAATTTAAAAAAATTAGTTAAATACATTTTGTAATCAAAGAATATTAAATTTCCGGATTCAAAGTATTAATATTCACTGCCAAAAAATGGAAAAAAATGTCCCATAGATAATGTCATACGTCAGCAACAGTAAAAATTTATAACCCTATATATATAAAATCCTAATGAAACGAATTTATGAAACGGATATATGAAACGAATTTATGAAACGATATATGAGTCGACTGATTAAACAACTGATTATGTTTCAAACGATTTATCCTAAAATATGGAATACTTTTCGAAAAAATTAACACCAAAAATCAGCATTGATCCGCAGATCTCAAAACTGGTATTAGAATTTTTAAATTCGAATTAGTTTTCAAAATATTAATTTTTTTCTAATTAATTTTACATACACTTTTCTAATGATGGCTACTCAAATTTTAATCAAACAGGTATTTTTTTTCATATTTCTGAAAAGGTTGACATGGTAACCCGGCTACTGTTGTTTATTTGATAATAAATGTTTATTTACTTTTATTTTTTTTAAATAAATTATATAAATTATTTTGTTCTATAATTATTAATTATTTTTTTATATTTCCTTTAGAAAATAATAGAAAATAATTAAAAAACACGGTACTACTTAGTTATTCCGTCGACCAATTTCGCCAAATTATACAAATTGACATAATTTTTATTTTAAATAACAAAAGAACAAATAAATTACTATAACATTAATAAATATACAAATAAAAAGTCCAAATAAAAATCACTTGATGACGTAAACACGTGTAACTTGCTTAAAGTCAAGCGAATGTGACATTTACGATCAACCATTATTGGCATTTAATCTTATAGTTCGGCGATAGATTTTTGGTAGACGGGATAACTAAGTAATACCAAAAATTCATATGTAACTGGTATTTGAAAAAGTGGTTTTCACCAAATGTTCGTAAAAAAAAAAATCTCACCAAACCTGCTGTGCGTATATGACATCTGGCCAAATATCACTACTCGAAAAAAAAAATGCTATCTGGCGAGTTGAAAAAAAGCTATTGGCGAGATTTGCATCCGGCTAGCGTAACAGTACCAAGAATTCTTTGCAACTATGGCAAATTTTATGTAGTTTTATTCAATTTTTTTTTTTTGATTTTTTAATCAAAATGGAAATCTTACGGTCCCTTATTGGCGCGATGTTTTTTCTGACGCCAATGTCATATACGGAACGGGCACTGAACTGTCGCCAAAGTATCGTTATTTTGCTTGATATAGTAAGCCGGATGTTGTTGTTTATGCTGTTGATGCGTTTCCCAGATTGGCGTCGTTAAAAAATCGCGCCAATGTGGGACGTATATTGCATCTGTGCCAAACTTTCATATGAACCGCGAAGGGATCAGACCGTATTTGTTTTTGGCAGTTGATGACTTGAACTATTATAATATAGATGAAATGATGGCGACAGAATAATATTTGGCGACTTATCACCTGTGCCTGGCTAACATTAAAGTACCAAAATGGCACCTAGAGTATAAAAAGCGAAGTAATCCGCCTGGAACTGTTGATGATAGTGACATGACTTAGGCTATAGTTATAGAGATTGTTTTAAAATACCGGAAGGCAAAGACTCTGTATACTTAATTTATTTTATTTTAGCTCCTTATCAAATGTTTAACTGTCCTCTTTAACCCATTCTTGCCGGTAGGTACAAAATTCTACCAACCGAATTAATTTTATTATTAATCACTAGATGGCACAATCTCTCAAACAATGATGCATTTGACATCTTAAATAATCACAAATAGGTATAAAAATAGAATTCCCGCATTTTTTGGAAAATGAGCATAGTAGTAGGTGTAAAAACTGAGTGAATACGAAATCAATCAGCATGACTCTACCTTCAAAAAGAAAAAAGGTAAATTACGCATATTTTTTTGAATTTTTAATAATGTTTTTAAATGGAATCACAATTGTAATATTGTACTTTATACAATTATGCTATTTAAAGTTAGTTTTACTTTTGTATACTTACGTATATTCACTTTTACTTTTAATGGTAGAAAATTGTACCAACCGGCATATACACTGGTTATCAAAAATTAAGGAAATGTCACAAAATGCTAATTTTCAAATACGCGAACACTCAAAAGGAAATAATATAATTCAAGTAATTACTATCTCTACAGCACAGGTAGTCCACATAACATCTCATTCATGTCACACATGGTCACAAATGTCACAGTCACTATGGTGAAGCAAAAAAATAGGAAATTTCATATTCCAAAATAGGAAGTGAGTCTCAAATGATCACTATATGCTACTCCATTGAGACGTCACTGTGACTGCTGCTTTGGGAGGAGTCACCATGTGACTTTACAATGTAGTTATATTGTGACTCTCATGTGACTGTCATTTGTAGACTCAATTTTAAAGTCATCGTGAAAGCTGCATTGTGATAAGTTAACAAATAATGTCACATTTAAACTCACATGATGACTTTCAGGTGACAGAGAGACTACTGTGAAGTCACTATTGTGCTCTTTTGGGAAAAGTCTCCATGTGACTATAATATGATATTATTTGGTGACTTATCATAATGCAACGTTCATGATGACTATGAAATTGAGTCCCAAAATGACAGTCACATGAGAGTCACAATTTAACTACATTGTAAAGTCACCTGGTGACTCGTCACGAAGCAGCAGTCACATTGACTTCTCAGTGGAGTCACATATAGTGATCATTTGAGACTCATAATGAGATGTATGGAATTTCCTATTTTTTTTGCTTCACCTTAGTGACTGTGACACTTGTGACCATGTGTGACATGAATGAGATGTTATATAGGCTAGCTGTGTTGTAGAGGTAGTAATTACTCGAATTATATTATTTCCTTTTGAGTGTTCGCGTATTTGAAAATTAGCATTTTGTGACTTTTCCTTAATTTTTGATAACCAGTATAGTCTCAATCTTAGGTCGACGAGAAAATAAAAAAATAATCCTTCATTTCACTGGTCCCACCCCATACTGATTTTGAAAATTAATCAACACCATTCGTTTGTACTACTTTCTCCCGCAAAAAATTTCGTTTGTGCAACTTCTGTTCCCTCGTTATAACGAACAAAATGGGCGGTGTAAGTGAAACGACAGCCCCGCGCCATCAACGAAATGAAAATTTTATTACTGCATTCGTTTATGCTACCTTTGTGCTGGTTTGTGCCGCAAAAAGCTTCTTTTGTGACACTTCCGTTCTATCTCGTTATAACGAATTTTTATAACTCAAAGGCACTTATAGAAAACCACTTATGAAAGTCGTAAATAAATACGTGTCTCGAAAGGAAATACGTAATTATTTAGTGCTATGTAAATGTCGGTTTGTGCCATAAAAAGTTTCGTTTTTGCCTTTCTGACTACCTTGATATAACGAATTTTCCACTTCTTCAACATAGGGCGACTATTTCGGTGGATCCCTCCAATCAACGAAATCTAAATTGTAATGCGGCATTCTTTTGTGCTAGCTTTTGTCGCAAAGTGTTTCGTTTGTGCGACTTCCATTCTCTCGTGATAACGAATTTTTATAATTCAAGGGCACATAAAGAAAGTCGCCCATGAATAAATAGGTGTCGCGAAATGGGATGCGTAATTCATTTAGTGCTGTGTAAATGTCGGTTTCGACTCATAAAATTCCCACAAAGGAAAATATTCTTGCCTTCATTGGCATTTTATTAGTGTCTGGATATAACAAACTACCTAACAGAAGACTCTATTGGGCTCTTTGAACTGACATGCACAACAATTTAATTTCACAATCGAGACACTTTTGATGTGATTTTGAGATCAGTACATTTTGCAAATAACATGGAAATGGACGATGATAGATTTTATAAAGTCCGCCCCCTTTTTGAGCACTTCCATAGAGCATGCGAAGATTTAGACATCCCAGAATATCTCAGTGTAGATGAGTCCATAGTCTCTTATTATTGACTTAGACAATAAGGCATAAAGCTAAAAATGAACAAAGATTTTACCTGTGAAACCATTGGATAGTCAAATCAGAGCAGAAACATGGCCAATGTAAAAAGTGTGGCGGAATAAATGGTTATAAGTGCGAAAAATGTAATCAACCCCTTCATCCCAAATGCAATAAAAATTATCATGTTGTTTTTATGCATAAATATTCAGTTTAATAAAAATATGTTACTATTTTTAAATTTTTAAATCTTTTTTTCTAAGTTTTGAATTTGAAAATTATATATATTACATTTTTTTTTTTTTTTTTTTTTTTTTTTTTTTGCAAATTGAATTGCAATTAAATTTTTTAAATATAATTTTAATTTTTAAAAACCCTTATTATACAAGTATAAGTAATATTTTACTAGTATATAAATCTAGAATCTATTATTATAATAATAATTATTATTATTGCAATCAAACAATAAATTCAAAATTTGCATAAAAAAAGTGATTTCGTAATATGTAAACGCCGGTTGGTACAAAAATCTACCATTAAAAAAATTAGTAAATAAAACGGGAGAAATAAAATTTATGTACGATGTACTTAATAGACACAGAATGAACAAATATGAACAAAATTTTCCAAATTGATCGAGTATTTTGAAGTCGGCATTAATGGGTTAATCAAAAACGAAAGCAACTATTCGATGTCTTAACAGCAACTGATTCGGCCTTAAATTTTTGCAATCAAAGGGATTTGAATGGAAACCCGTTTACAGGGAGATCTGCACAGCTTTTTCAGTATAATTCAATCATCTCTAATATTTTGAAAACCCATCAGTGTAGCGTGTTTTTAGATTCTGCGGTGTCTGAACGGGGTTGGCGAGCGTAGCTTGCAGGGGGCAGAGCCCCCTTGTACGATATATAATAATAATAATTATTATATTTTCATACAATTTCTTTTGTAAGATGACACATAAAGGACTTCAAATGTCTTTCTTCAAGCGTCTTCTTTCCTCTTTCTAAATAAGTATCATAATAATGTTTTACATTCTAACATAAATTGTCCTTGAAGGTAACACACAAAGAATTTTAAATGACAGCCACTTAAATCGTTAGTTTTAGCATCATAGTTCATATTGCAAAGATTTTTTAAATGTTTTTCTTCATCATGCGGAAATCAATTTCCGTGAAAATAATATATTTTTTGAAGTATTTATGGTATTTAAGTTTTTATGCAGTTGCTGATTCCATAAGTTATATTTAGAAAAACGTTTTCCTTGCTTTAACAATTAAAACAGATAAATACTGACTTTTATGCGAAAAAAACTTACCAAATTGAGGATACATGAGTTTCATAAACATCAGGTTTTACTGGCACATAAACGCTGTTTTCCATTTCTGGTGAATATTCCATTTCTAGTATTATAATCTCACAAAATATGGGCTTTTACGAGAAAAATGAAAATCTCAATATTTTAACCCATGAATTATTTGAAGGAAAAAAAATTTTATGAAAAATTACATGAGTCTTTCGAGATAACAATCATACTTTGAAAAAACATCTACATTTAAAAAAGAGTGAAAATCTGAAGATATGATCAAAGTACCTTTTGTTTGTTGTTATGACAAGTACTCCAAATTGCAAAGAGCAGATTAAAGAAATAACAAGTAAAAGAAACAATTAGAGCCTTTTGACGAAGCCATGAAGATTGATTGTTTTCGTTAAAGATTTCCCAGTGACATTTATTTTTGGATTTTGTCAGTTAGTTTTTTCCGGAAAATTTTTAAAGTAACAAACATTTTTTAAAAATAATTTGTCATAAAAATATAGAAACATTTGACTTATTTATTTATTTAGTATTTAGTATCTGGCAAAAGTTTCCAGAGTCAGTCAAAAAATTAATACAAAACAACATTAATTTGCAAGCATGTATATATTACTTTATCCGTTTGATTAAACATTATTATAATATTGTGTTTCATATTAATAAAAATTTGCGGAAAACATTTATATAATTTAATTTTAAAACAAATTCATATTTTCTACCACTTTTTATACTGAATTTCATTTTGTAGTTTCTTTTGGTCTAATTTTACTTGTTAAATCATAACAAAACATTTGCTAAAATCGAAATTTGGTATTTTTTGCTATTTTTTCATCGTAAAAATACGTATATCTTGCAAGATGTTTAGAACTCGTTTAATTATCGAAACGGTCCCAGTTTGAATCTTACTAAACGAAGTTCGAAATTACGTTTCAACCATTGGGCATCGAGTGCTCACTATACTTTTTTTTTTCTTTTTATGGCACTTCCACGTCAACATGAGCAATGTGCGTAACTAATAAATTATGCGCCTCACTAGTATCAATAATATTTTTCTCAAAATGAACGCACATGTTTAATAGCTTTAGCTTATTTCATCACCTTTTACACATTTTTACCCGACTGCCAAGAAGGGCTGTGTGATTGGCGCGTACCTGGGTATGTGGATATCTTTATACCCTCGAAACATCCCAACGGCTGGATCAATTTTAATGAATGAGATCTCTGTCAATTCGCCTTAACCGTCCGATAGTTATAGACTAGGTTTTGTTCTTATAAATTCAAAGTGGTGGCCGTAAAATACAAAATGGCGGTAGAGGCGAAAAACAATTTTACGCACCAAATTGTGTGGCATATCATTGGATAGGTCTTTCAAAATGAAGACGATGTTTCATTGACTATTTCACAGTCAGAAGCTCCAGTTAAATATTACACAACATGGAAATTGTGTAGGTAGGATCTGTAGCTTTACTGCAACGCTAACCTTCATAGACAACTATAGGCCTCATCAAAACAGTTTTTATAGATAGGAACTAACAATTAAACACAACTTAAAAATAACCAATACAAGCAAATAAAAATTTCGTAAGTAATATAAAAAATACTTTGTCATTGATGAGAAATAATTAATTAGTTCGCGTTTTACGCAGTCGAGCTTTTTTATTTTTTAAATTTAATTTTTACTTGTTATAAATAATATTTATGGATGTTTCGTGTTTCTTGTTAAACTTACCTGGAAGTTTCATTTTAAGTTCCTGCATTTTCCAAAGTTAAATTATTTTACGATAAAACCAAATACAATCTCTGTCAGTAGATTCTTTCTTTCGCGATAAAGATAAAATTGTGTGTTAAGTTGCAAACAATAACGAAATGAATGTGGTAGTAAAAAATATAATACAATAAACCGTATAAATTATAAGTAACTTTCAGATTAATAAGCACTAAAAAGAATTAATATTAAGAGTTATTAAATAGTTTGTTTGTTATAATTTAAACTTTCGGCATTTTATCCCAAAGTAAAAAGTAAAAAAATCAGTATTTTTATTTAGTTCCAAAAGCAGAAAATCTTGGAGAAAATATTTCTTCAGGAAGAAAAGCAAAAAGTTATAAAAACTGGATTTTAAAACTGAATATCTGAAAAAAAACGGCTCTGCCATTTATTGCTGTATTTCACAAGTATGAGTGAACACATACATTATATTTTCATGTGTTTGATTTATGTGTGATGCAAGAAATAAAGTAAAATATAAATAGTTATATTGAGGGCGTTTTTTCAAAACAACCTCGTATGAGGTTTACATAACATGAGCATTTTATTTGAACAATCCGATATAATAATGCAGTAATTGATATTTTCATATTAATTAGCTAGTAACTCCATTGAAGTTCTTCATTTTTGTACAACGAGATGTATTTTTTTAGATTGTGACCTAAAAATATTATTACCTTTTACACTTAAGTGCTTTTTATTAAAGATAAATAGAATGTTTAACAATCGAAGGTAATTTGGATAAATTTACATATTTTTTATATCGTGCTGGGTGGTTCCGATTTTTTAGTACCACTTTTTTCGAATAGTCGTTTTGTTTATTTTCAAATTCCTGGAATTAAATAAGACGAAGATCACTATATTAAATAGTGATACACAAAAATCACTCCCGCGCTACACCATGATTTCACTACAGTGAATATTATGAACAAAAATATTTAATTAGATCCACTCTAAATCTGAGTAGATTAAAAATAATTTAACAAAGACGTTTATGTAACTTAAATAAATCGGCATTTGTTCAACTTCCATCGAAATTTTGGAAGTTTTTTAGAAAATTATAAAAAAAAAATCATTTTATGTTAACAATATTTTTCATTGCAAGCAATAAATTAATTCATTTTGGTTGAAATCATTTCTCTTAAAAATATTTTTTTTCACATTATCTAAGCAAACTATAAAATGTGAGGAATGGTAGAATGATTTTTGCAAAAGTTTTAAAGTTAGTGAAATGAAAAGTGTAATCTACAGTAAAAGCGATAAATCATAGATATTTTCTAAACAAACTTCATGCTTTAACGTCAAGATTTGCTAAATGCGAATAGTTTAAAGCAATTTAGCTTAGTGGAACACAGAAAGTAACCATTTGGAGGATTTGAGCACGCGAGAGAAACTAAACAAACGGAAAAAACATTTAAAAATATTTTTAAATGAGCAACTTACTGCTTAGGAGACAAGAAATGCTAATTTCTAAGCTAACTTTATGAAATTAATTCAATGTTCTCAGCCAATTTTCTGTCTGTAAAAAATACATGATCTATCATGTTTGAAATATTTATAAAAATAATATTTATATTTTTCAAGTCCCTTTCGAATACAACTTATAATAAATTAAATGGTCATAATTAGAATTTCTTATAAATATAAATTGAAAATAAAACATATCATTTGATTTTTCCATAATCAAGGATTATTTTATTTCTCTAAAAATTAATTAGAAAGGTTTTCTTTGGTAGACAAAATGCCTTTTTAAATTAAAAAAAAATGCATTTAGAAACCTAAAAAATTATCATAACTTCAAAAAATAAGTTTAAGACATTTTCTAATCAAAGAAAATTAAATTTCCTCCTTTGAAATATTAAGATTCAATGCTAAAAAATGAAAAATGGCCCATAGAGAATGTCAAATGTCAGAAACAATAAAAATATATACTATATATAATAATAATATTTTCATTTTTTATAGAATTTATTTGAAAGATGACACATAAAGGATTTCAAATGTCTTTCTTCAAGTGTCTTCTTTCATCATTCAAAATAAGTATCACAGTAATGTTTTATATTCTAACATAAAATATTCTCGAAGGTAACACAGAAAGAATTTTGAATATCATCCACTCAAATAATTAGTTTTAGAGTCATAGTTACTATCACTGTAAAAAAAAAAGTTGTAATTCTACAGATGTAAAGTTACACAAATCTGTATGCTTACTAAAATTTTATCTGTACACTATTACAAAGAAAGATGTAAATGTATAAAATTTGTTTTTGTAAAGCTACAGAAATCTGTAGCTTTACAAAAGAATCTACTCAAATTACAGAAATCGTACTAAAATTTTATGTGTAATTCGGGGATAATTACATAAAAAGTTCTAGGCATCCCTGTTTCCTAAAACATTCTTAGTAATCTTAAAGCTTTTTTTTATTATTTACAGTGCAAACGTGTATCTGTTACATGATTTTTTTTGTTGCTGTTACGTAAGAAGTTCTAGGCATCCCAATTTCCTAGAAAATTCTTAGTAAAGTTATAGATTTTTTTTTTTTCAGTGTATTTCAAAGATGTTTGAAATGTTTTT
Source organism: Maratus speciosus (assembly GCA_963932465.1). Lineage (NCBI taxonomy): Eukaryota > Metazoa > Arthropoda > Arachnida > Araneae > Salticidae > Maratus > Maratus speciosus. The sequence continues at coordinate 506,657,770 of OZ010789.1, read as the reverse complement.
CTTCATCATACGAAAATCTACCTGTATTTTCGCGAAAATAATATATTTTTTAAAAGTATTTATGGCATATAGAATTTTATGAAGTTGCTGGTTACTTAAGTTATATTTAGACGAACATCTTCATTGCTCTAACAATTAAAACTGAAAAAGCCAAATTTTACGCGACCAAAAGTTACCAAGTTATAACACATGAATTTTGTAAATTTTCAGCATTTACAGGCACTCAAACACAATTTCCATTTTGTGTGATTTTAGTAATAGAGTGATGATTTCTTGTGATAGAGTATGACAAATGTTAGCAACAGTAAAAATATATACAATACATAATATTATTAAAATTTTTATAGAATTTCTTTTGCAAGATGGCACATAAGGAATTTCAAATATTTTTTCTTCAAGTGTATTCTTTCATCATTCAAAATAAGTATCACAGTAATGTTTTATATTTTAATTTAATATGTTCTCGAAGGTAACATGAAAAGAACATTAAATGTCACCCACATTAACCGCTACTTTTAGAATCTTAGTAAACATTCCAAAGATATTTGAAATGTTTATCGTCATCATACGAAAACCTATTTCCTTAAAAATAATATTTTTCTAAAGTATTTATGGCATAAAAATGTTGCGCGATATTCCAAGCGGACTGTATACTAACTTTTATACTAAATTTAAAGGAACTATTTTCGCTACATTAAACTTTTATATACATATTCACAAGTAATTTAAATATTATAACATGTATCATTAGGCTAACCATGCAGCCAGAAATGTGATTTGGATGAATACCACAGCTTACAACGACAAAAACGTTCTATAATAATCAAAAACAAACAAGCAACGAACGACTGTTGCCATACAATCAAAACAAAGTTCTAAAATATTAGCGCATCAATGCTGGCGTGTTGCCACGGTTTCCAAGGTAAGTCATAACATATCGACCCACATTGACATGTTTTACTAGAATTCAATCATATGGAAATACAAATGACTAAATAAATAAATTGCATACAATAAGATATATTAAGATACATACAAATATAACGATAGATAAATAAGAATAATACAAATAATATAAAATTTACAACAAAATTAATGATTTTCTTCGATAGGAAGAAAGCAAATCCTAGAAATAGATCGAGTAACGATTCCTGATGAAGTTTTTATATCTAAGACTCTAACGTTCCCATCTGAACCAGGTATTACCTTAAGGATTCTGCCCAAAGACCATTTCTCTAAGGGTACATCTTCATCATTTAGGATAACCACGCATTCCTGCTTTCAGATTTTTCTTTCAAGGAACCATTTGTTCCTTTGTTGCAATTAGATAATCATGCTGCCATCTCTTTCAAATAATTTGCATCATTTTGGTGTTTTTTTTTTTGCCAATTACCTAGGTGAAAATTCATGCTAGTACCACAACAAAAATAGATTATTTATTGCTATGTATTGCTTTGTCTTCTAGATTTTCATGCTGTTATATGCTTTATAATGCTGGCCAGCATCAAATGCTAGATAGCTAGCTTACACAGCAATAGCACGACAAGCTATGTATTAGCATTTTATGCTTATTTGCTGTTTAAGCTTCTTCCAAAGCATGGAGAGGTAGGTACCTTAACGTGCTATTGTATGCTTTCTTTTGCTTGGCAGCATAATATGCTATGCAGCCAGCTCAGGGAGAAACAGCATGACAAGCTATGTACAAGCGTTTTATGCTTATTTGCTGGTTAAGCTTCTTCCAAAGCATGGAGAGGTAGGTACGTTAACGTGCTATTATATATTTTTTTTATGCTTAGCTGCATAATATGCTATACAGTCAGCTTTGGGAGAAATAGTATGACAAGCTATATACAAGCATTTTATGCTTATTTGCTTTTTAAGCGTCTTCCAAAGCATGGAGAAGTAGATACCTTGACGCGCTATCATATGCTTTTACTTACCCATCATACGTAGTATAGGGTAAATCATGTAATCGTTTTGAAAATCGAAAAAAAATTTTTGACGGATTTACACGTTTCAGACACTGGAGATTCCGAAAACATATTTTTAGAAAAATAAATTGTCCGTCCGTCTGTATGTGTGTGTGTCTGTAATCGCTCTATCTCCCGAACAAATTGAGATAGACTTGAAATTTGGTGTGTACTTAGGAACTAACAATGGGAAGAAGCCTATTGAATATCAGTAACCTCGATTAACCTGAACAATTTTTTTCGCACTCTTGAAATATTCGTTCTGATAAAAGGTATACAAAAATTTTCGAAATTGTTTATTTGAAGGAGTGAATATAAAAGACAGCAAAAAAAAACATAAATTTTGCATCATGAATGAACTAGATCGGATAATTAGTTGCCCAGATATTTGTAATTCTTTTTTTCGCTATCTTCGGTTTTTCAGGACCCTGTATTTCATTCAAATTTCAATTCAAAGATATATTTTAATTGGAAATGAGACGCTTAATCCGACGCAGTAAACTGTTACTTAATACGATTATAATTTTTTGAGTTATAAGGATGTTTCTTTTACGCAATTCGGTACTACTCGATTATCCCGCCAACCAAAAAACTATCGCCAAACTATAAGATTCAATGCCAATAATGGCTTATCGTAAATGTCCAGCATTTAATGCCTCTCCATACCTGTAAGGGGGTTTACCATAGAAGGGGACCCTGTTCGGTCGCCAAATACCGCCAAGATTGTCGCCAACTTGGCGGTATATCGCCAAATTTGGCGGCCAAAATGAGTCTCCAAAAGTGACGCCAAATTGGCGGTATCTCTAATATTTCGCCAAATTCCCATAGACTTCCATTGTAAACCAATAGCGTTTACTTGCTTACAGAAAATCAACAAATTGAGATATTTTAATGCAACAAAAAGTAATATTAGCTTAAGGGTTATATTAATTATGGCACAGTTGTCATATACGTCCCATATTGGCGCGATTTTATCCCGTTGCCAATTTGGTGAATACTTCAAAAACATAAACAACATCATCCGGGTTACCATATCAAGCAAAGTAACGACACTTTAGCGCCAGTTAAGTACCCGTTGCGTATATGACATTGGCGTCATAAAAAAATCGCGCCAATATGGGGCGTATATGACATCTGTGCCTTAATTATATTTAAGGGAGTCCAAAAAAATTATATTATTAATAAAAGTAACATGGTACAATACTTAGCAAATATCACATGTTTTATTTTCATATTTTATATTATCTATATCCATGATGGGTAAGTATTACTGTGGCCCCCAACGACTAGTTTTATGCTTGCCCGTGGAATATGCTATGCAGCCAGTCCATGGAGAAATAGCATGACAAGCTATGTACAAGCGCTTTATGTGCATATTTGCTGTTTCAGCTTCTGCCAAAGCATGTAGAGATAGGTACCTTAACATGCTATTATATGCTTTCTTATGCTTGCCAGCATAATATGATATGCAGCCAGTTTAGGTAGAAAACAGCATGGCGTACTATGTGCCAGTAAGATGTGCTAATTTGCTACACAAGTAATGGTGAGGTAGGTACCTCGATGAACAATTGTGTGTTTGTTAATGCTTGCGAGCATCAAATGTTTGTATATATTTATTTATTTAGTTAGTTAGTTACTCTAAAAGTATAAATTTGAATATGTTTTTGAAAATAGAAGAAAAGGAAATTTTAATTATGAAATTAATTTTCAAATACGGAGAGAGACAATAGCTCCGTCCCCCCCCCCCCCCAATATAAAATTCTTATTTCTTCTTTTATTTTAAGCTAAGAGAAAAGATTAAATTTCCTTTTTGTTTTTGAAAATGTCAGAAAAAAATTGTTAAATTTGAAAATCGAGGGAGGCTTAATGGATCACCTAAGCCCTCTTCCCTTAACGGAATATTCAGGAGTTTCGTTATGGAGGTTTTACTGTACATTGCAATTTTGCAAGATGTAAAATATAACTTCTATTTTTTTAATTAACTTCTATGGGGGTGAGGTTAAGTTCTGTGAGGGATTTAACTTCTATGAGAGTCTTCTAAGGAAGGCTTCCCCCCGCCTCACCTATGAAGGAATATTTTTTCTTCGTTTTCTTAGAATTTAAATATTTTAACTTACTCGAAAAAAATGGATCCTTATACGGTATTTAAAAAAATAGAGAACAAGAAAATGTTGTTCATAAAAATTTTAAATCCGAGGGGAGGGGCTGGTCGCCTCTTGAATTCAAGACTCTCTTAAACCACCCATATGAGATTAGCTTTAACACTTAACCACCAAAAGAAACAGAACTAAAATTTAATTTCCATAGCGGATATAGTAGAGAACTCTCCCCCCCCCCCCACACACACAACGGAAATTTTTAAACTGATCTTCCTCTTACTGTTAAATTCATTTATCTTGCCTGAAAATTATAAATTTTCTATACCTTTAAAAATGGGAGAAAAATAAAATTTTGTTTATTAAATTTCAAAAGCTTGGAGATGGAGAGCTGTGCCACCGCCACCTGGGTTAAACACTGCCCCTTGAACACATTTGAGATAATCTTTTAACAGATAAACTTAAAAAAAATAACAATTAATTTCCATAGTACATTTAAAGGGAACCACACCCCCTCCGAAATGGAAGAAAATTCATAGCTGCACTTTCTCTTAGTATTTAATTCTTTTAACTTTCTCGAAAAGATTAAATTTACGGTGTTTGTTAAAATCAGAGAAAAATATTAGTTTTTTAAATTTAAAAATCCAGGGGCGGTAGATTTCCTTTTCTGACTACTACAGCGTCAATTCAACACAGCCTTCGTCCGCTCGTTTTAGATAAAATTTAAACACATAAATCTAAAAAAAAAAAACTGAAAATTAATTTCCTTGAAGAATTTTCGGGGAAAAGCGCTCACCCCCTCCCCCATCATAAAATTCTTTTAGTTATTAAAAAAAAAAAAAAAAAAAAAAATACGTGCTTTTTAAAATGAGAATTAAGTCAGTTAAATTTCAAAATTCAAGGAGCATTGTGTTTCATTTAAGAAATAAGTTAATATCAATCGAATTGAAATTTTGTACAACTGATCGCCCCTCCCCACCCCCTCCAATAAGCACTGAAGTTTTAAAATCTTAACCCATCACCTGAAATTGATAAATCATATCCTAAATACACTTCAAAACCGTTTATTTTTTCTGCAACAAATAGTTCTGACCATATTCAAACCATTCATTAAGCAAAGAAAATCCCACTAATGGATTATATTAATCAAGTTATATTCTAATTATCTAAACATAGAAAAAACCGTAATAATAAATTGACCTTATTAATTGAAACTTGGAGGATAACAGCATGGATAAATTCACCCTCTATCTTATAAAAATATAAACACACAGCAAAAACAGCTTCATCACCCATTACTCGCATTTAAAATCGTTTACAAACACGACCCCAGTAGCAAGGTAAGTAGGGAATGTTGTTCCCAAACCGCAGGTAGTGAGTTCTGTCCTCCTCGGAGGAAAAAAAACCTGACATAAAATCCCCCTCCTAAATAATGTAAGTAATTCAGAAATTCTCCAAAGACTACTAATGAATAATAAGTACTTCAGCGTCTTTTTTTTCTGACTGGGAAAATAGCAAAAAATAAAGACAAGTGATGCTAGAAAAGTAATGCTAGAATAGCAAAAATTAAAAGCAAAAAATGCTAGAAAAGTAAAGCCAGCATAGCAAAGATTAAAAGCAAGTGATGCTAGAAAATCAAAAATTAAAAGCAACTGATGGTAGAAATGTAATGCTAGAATAGCAACAAAAAAGTATCTGTTGCTTGTGAATTACTGCTTGAAAAGCAAGTGTTGGTTTTAATTACTGCCAGGCCAACATCATATTCAAGCAACACAAGTTTGATTATGTATTCTGGTCAAGCAATAAAGTAGGCCAATACACACCATGACTTGTTGGTAATTCTGGTGGAACCAGTTATTGAATCTCTATATTTATCTAATATATTTATCTAATATAATATATATATAAATATTTGAATCTCTAGTTCGGATTCATCTTCTATAACTTCAAAAAAGTTGATTTTCAAATTATGCAAATGTGATAGATTTTTTTTTTTTTTTTTTTTTTTTTTTTTTTTTTTTTTTTTTACATTATCTAGTTTCACTTGATTCTCTAGTGTATCTTTTTTATTTCCATCCTCGAGGAAATTTGCTATTCTCGTCAGTTGACCTTTATATCCCCCACGTTGTCGCTTTAGTGTAACTAATTTGTCCATTTCAGTCATATTGTGACTAATTTAGCCCTTATTGCTTATAACTATTAATAGTTTTAAACTAACAAAACTCGATTTAAAATACTAGTTCTAAACTACTGCGGCTGACGCGACCATTTTTTGCGATATTCCAAGCAGACTGTATACTAACTTTTAAACTAAAATTAAAGGAACTATTTTTATTATATTAAACTTTATATATACATATTTACAAGTAAATTAAATATTATAACAAGTATCATTTGGCTAATCATATAGAAGGAAATGCGATGTGAACAAATACCACAGCTTACAACAACAAAAACGTTCTATAATAATCGAAAACAAACATTCAACGAACGACTGTTGCCATACAATCAAAACAAAGTTATAAAATATTAGCACATCAATGTTGGCGTGTTGCCATGGTTTCCAAGGTAAGCCATAACATATGTAGTTATCCACATTTGAGATTGTAATGCCTATTTTTATGATTTTCGTTTATATACCAATTCCAGACATTATTTTAGATTTTAAAAACTATTTTACTCTCTGTAATATATACAGGTAAGTTTTTATAAAAATATGTTAGACGTAACATTTCAAAAATATATTCATGAGTTTACTTATAAAAAAATTCATTATAACAACATTTTTGTTTGTGTCGGAACATCCGTACTTTTACTAAGAAATCTATAATTACTCATCATAAAAAAAAATCAGTAACTCTACAGATGTAAAATTACAGAAATCTGTATTCTTACTAATATTTTATCTGTACACTGTACAAAAAAAATGTAAATCTACAAAACTGGTTTTTGTAAAGCTACAGAAATCAGTAATTTAACACAAGTTTACTAAAATTACAGTTATCTTAATAAAGTTTTATCTGTAACCCGGATTGCAGTTACATAAAATGTTCTAGGCATCCCAGTTTCCTAAAAAATTCTTAAAAACCTTATAGATTTTTCGATTTACGGTGCAAAAGTGTATCTGTTACATAATTTTTTATTGTTGGCGTTACATAAAAAGTTCTAGGAATCCAAGTTTCTTAGAAAAATTTTACTAACTTTACAAATTCTTTTTACAGTGTACTTCCGAGATCGCTCCCAGTCATCTTATTTCCACTTCAAGAAATTCTTTTCTGGTAAGCATTTTCAAAATAATTAAAAAATGCAGATCACTCTCACACACTGATTCTTATCATAGACAGTTTTATAAGATACACGAATACAAAAATTGATCCCATGGTATAACCGATATCTCAACATGTGATTGTGAAAATGTTTAAATGTTGCTAAACTGCTGCTGTATTAGTTCCAATAAATATTTTTATTTCATTATGTTTGTTTTCTGCATATCAAAATTTATATAAGCCTTGTAATACTGCAAGAGGTAAGGCTTTTAGAAAGTATTCACCTTGGGCTGCAACAATAGTTGTACACTCAATAATCCACGCGTACGAATGCCGGCATGTCTAACACTTTTACACATAAATTATCTATTTTTGTACTTAAATGGCTAAGTAAAATCCCAAATATTAAACTTAAATTTGTTTACCAATTAGTTATCTGTCGTAATATAAAACAGCATCCATTTTTAAAAATTCATTTTCATACTTTAAGCAATATTTGTCCTCTTTTGCAGATGTGACATCCATATCATATCTCCAAGATATAAAAAAATATATTTTTTGGATATTGAAATGATGTTTCAGAGAATCGATGCTGTTGTAATGTGATAATTTACCATTGGCACTTGAGAGGTGACTTTCACTCACCACCTGTGTTGGCAGGTATCCCGTGTAATTCGTTGCTACAAATAATCTGGACACCTGTATTTTAAAGGGACTTTGTTCCCCTTATCTAATACCATAATTATCTGTGATTAAAGATGGCGAAGTGAACTGTAAAAAATAAGTGATCTCCAGAGCATTTGGAGCCCAGATTTACGCGGAACACTTCGGAACACCAGAGGTGAGTGACAGTCCCCTCTCGAGTGCAAAAGGTTAAATGTTAAGAAATGAAATAATTATTAGCTTATAAAATTACGTTACCTACACTTTAAGGGGACAGTGGGCACTAAAAATCAAATACTTCATTTTTCAATGGGTTCATTTGAAAATTGGAAGGCTTGTTAATAGCATGCTGAAATGGTTATGTTCAAAATTTGGTGTTAAAATAATATGAGGTTTTGAAATTATTGAGGTTTTGAAATTTGAGCATCAATTTTCATAATTTTTCAAATAAAAAAACGACTTTTTAGTCGAATTTCGTGATTTTCAAAGTCTACTGTCCCCCAAAGTACAATGCTAATTTATGCTTAATAATGCAAGAAACGCGCCCATGTATTTGGCTTGTAAAATCTATACCCATCGAATTATGGCATGTGAGACATTATGTGATATACATATGTTGCGTTTATTTAGATACAGATTTATAGAAATTTATAATTCTAATTTTCATCTGAGCTACCAGATGCAATAAAATATTTCAGATGAGTTTCTTTTTTTTTTAATATCACTATAATTTAACCCTTAAATGCCTGATTTTTCAAAAATCATTGTAATAATATTTTTCGTTTTTCATTTTTAAATGAATCATGGGAAAAATACTTTAAAAAATCATATTTTGTTTTAAGTATATTTTAAGGCTAAAAAACAGTTTGTTACTAATCGGCCATACTGGTGTTTAATTGAAAAAATAATTTCCCTTGATAAAATTCTATAATGTTAAACACACAAGAATTTTAGGAACTATGATAAGAAATAAATTTTACTTGCTCACTGCAGGTCAAAATAGGATATTTCGCAAGCTTCCAAACAAAACAAACAAAAAAAAAAACAAGCAGCAACAATTGAAAAAATAAATCTATATTTATTCTTAAACAGCACAAGTGTTGCCATATGCATGCTGAAAATCGATTTAATAATATTTTCAGAATGTATTTTATTGGCAACATTAGGCATTATAGGTTCAATATTATTCTAATAGTATTTTAGAGCTTAAATTGGGTATGTTGCCGAAAAGCAACACCAGGCATTTAAGGGTTAAAGATATTATACCGCGCATAAAATATTAGATCACTTTGATTATTTTCTATATTTAAAAAAAAATGTTTCTGGGCAATTCCACAGAAAATTATCATTTTTTTTTCGGGGGGAGGGGGAATCAAATTTATAATATGTTTAATTTAACGGTATGATTGGAAAACTTGATATTTCCATATTCTATAGAAAAATCCTAATAAAAAGGTATTATAAATTACTGTTTACAAACTAAGTAACGATTATTGTCTTTGTAAAGTCATAATGCTACGTCAGTTACACAATAAAAATGACGTCAGTTACACGTGTAAATGCCATTTTTTTAATTATTATTCAGAAATTAATTAAACACGTTACTGTTATAATTTGGCATTACTTAGTGTTGTTGAGAACATTAAATCACTTTTTTTACCTGGATAGTTTCGATAATTTTTACACTTCAATGAAGGCAGAAAAAATGTTTGTATATTTTATGTTACGTCAGTTACAGAATTTTTAATTGCAATTTTTGGGATTCAAAGAGAGATTGAAATAATCTGCAGATATTTGGGTATTAAGTCCTTCGCAAGAAATACTTTAAATTGTAAAAATATGTTCTAGCTTTATTAGTAAATTTTCTACATAGATTTGAAAACAGAATTCGATGATAAAATTTTACGCCAGTAACGATGGAATTGCCCTTCTTCTTCTGCGACAAAATATTTATTCAGAGCTTAAATATTAATCTAATCTCCAAGATTGTCTTCTTCAGACGTGCTTGAAATATCATTTACAAACATTTTCATGTTAGAGAAATATATTATAGAACTCATTTTTCCAAATAAATCGAAATGCAGTCTTCATGCACTAATCCTCGTGATATAGTAAGAGATGATGATTTTATAAAGTCATCACCTTCAACTGCCACAATAGTTGTACACTCAATACATGCGTACGAATGTGGGCGTGTCTGATACTTTTACACAGAAGTTACCGTTGTATTTAAATGGTTGAAGAAAACTGCAAATATTTAAATTATTTTTTTAGGTTTTCCTAACAGTTTTCTTTCGTAAAATAGCAGCGTCAATTTTTAAAACATCATTTCCATACTTAAAATTAATGTTTTTCTTCTGTTGCTTTTGTGACATCCATATCACGTCGCCAAGACATACAAATTATCTTTTTCAGATATTAAAAGGATGTTTCAGAAAATCGATACTGTTTTACAATGATACACAAATGTTGGGTAAATATAATAACAATTAGCTTAAAAGTTTACTTTATTTACCCTTTACAAAGCTAATTTATGCGTGAAATTGCCAGAAACGAGAGACATGAATTTAGCGTGTATTATCTCTATCCATAGAATTATGGAATGTGAGACATTATGTGATACACATTTGATGCTTTTATTTAAATACAGATTTATAGAAATTTAAAATTCTAATTTTCATCTAAGCTATGAGATGCAATGAAATATTTCTTATGAGCTTCTTTTTTTAATATCACAAAATTTTAAAGATATTATACCACAAATTAAATACCAGATCACTTTACTTATTCTTTATATTAAAAAAAAAAAATTCTTCTGTCACGAAATATTTATTCAGAACATAAATATTAATCTAATATCCAAGATCGACTTCTTCAGACATACTTCAAATATCATTTATTAAAACTCTGTGAGAGAAATATATTATAGAACTCATTATAACCAAATAAATCGAAATGCAGTCTTCTTGCTCATATATTTTTTTTCTTTATATACACATACTTGTCACTTGGGAATGTTCTCACGGTATGTTTGCCTAAAGCTAGGTTACCCCGTAATTTATCTGATGTTAGTGTGACTACGACACACACCTGCCAGTCTAGGCCACAGGCACTATTTCCTTAATCATTAATCGGACGCTGAGAAAGTAAAAGTAAGAATACGTGAGCTCTTATTATGAAGGTTTATCAAACATGTCATTTGGATCATTGGGGAATGGAATCTTCCATGTTGTTCTAATGATACAGTGACTCATCTTAATAATTCATTTTTTTTCTTCTCCTTTTCTGATTAAGATAAAAATATTTGGCTGCTTCTTAGCATCATACATTATTTTTGTAACATACGAACATTTTAAACATTATTAGTATGATGGTAATTTCATCTTTAAATTATTTTCTATCATTAAAACTAAATTTATACATGCAAAAAGTGAAAACAGTATATTTAAAGGATTAAAAATACCTTTTAAAACATAATTATATAATTTAAATATTTTATCTTACAGTGTGATTCGGTGATAATGACGATGAAGGATCCATATCATTTGTTCGTTATATCATACATATTGTAATAACCAAGTTTTAGACCTCTCGGCGACAAATACAAAGAAAGGCGTTTTTTTTAAAAATAGAGTCATATTGGCATTTCTTGAATGTTCAATGCGAATTTGGTTATAACGATGACGAAGGATTCATATTTCGTTCGTTATATAAGAGTTATCGCAATAACCAAGTATTAGATCTCCCTTTATCAAATACAAAGAAAGACATTTTTTTTTAAATTAGAGACATATTGATATTGCTTGAATATCCAATGTAAAATAAAAATATTACGTAACATTTATTTTGTAGTTCATAAATTGGAACATATAATGAATTTAAGAATATATGTTTACTATTTATTAAGTGGCCTAAAAAAATTAAAATAAAAGTCAAATTTTAAATTTTAATTGTCACTTTGACAACTTATTTGTCACTCACATAAAAAAAAAGGATATTTGTCATTTTATAAAAAAGAAAAAAAAGAAAGTTAGGATCGCATCGAAGGCATGGCTTCAAACATGAAACAATACGTTATATTTGTTAAAATAAAAAATAAAAATAGAAAATGTATAATTGTGCGATACGTCTTTATATTAATCGAAGCATTCCCTTTTTTTGCACATTAAAATGGAAATATGGTTATATGAAGTCGATATAATCGAATTTGATTATATATGCCATGTTTTAGAATGTAAATAATTAGTCAATGCTAAAAGGAATATAAACAGTTTTCATTTGATATAATAAATCTCTAGCGACCATAGTATAGATTTTGGTTTATAACGAAATAAAAAGAAAGGTGCACTTGTAAATAAGAGATTGAATCGATAAATGTTTTTGAAATGAATGAAATTTCAAGCAAATGAAATTTCAAAAGTTTAAAGGAATTATTTCATATTTTAGAGACTTGTAAAGTTCTTACATTCTTTTTATTTTAAATTTCAAAACTACTCTAAAATGTAGATTTAAATAACACGAAACATATAAAGTGCAATTATTGAACATTCTGATTCTTCGTACTACTTTTTCTAAAGTTATCCGTATCATTGTTTCTTTTTAACACAGATAAGTTTTATATATTTTGTTGCTTGTCTAATTTTATCTTTCTGGGTGTTTCTTTCACGACTTCGCTTTCTAATCAACTTGTTAACGATTGGCCAGTAATTTCTTTTATAAACTTTGTTTTAGAGCATCTTCTGATTTTTTCCCCTTAATCCTTACACTATATTACTCACCAGTTTATTACTGTTACGGCCAGAAATTTATTTTTTGTTTGTATGTTATTTTCTCTAATATTGTCATTCCGACAATTTCTGTCTCCTGCTTTTTCTATTTTCTGATTTCTTTTTAAGATAAAATAAGTATTTTTTTTGGTTATGAGTTTTGTTTTCTAATATTATCTTTACCACTTTTTTTTTTTTTTTTTTTTTTTTTTTTTTTTTTGCTGTATTCTTGATTTATTTCGAAAAAAAATTAGGACTTACACATGATTACTATCTGTATCTCACGTTCTTGATTTTTTTATCCTACTCCATCTTCTTCTTTATTCTAAATATAACTGAGAGTACTGTACTAATTTAGCAGTGCCGTGTTTTAATGATTTGTATTTTGAGAACTATCACTTTCAATAATATTTCACTAATAATTTACATTTCTTCAACTGCTATCGTGATATAACGTCTGTGGCGAACGGCTATTCAAGTAATGTTTTAAAAAATGCGAAAGATTGAATGCGATAAATTTCGAACGATGATGATCTATAAATGTCGATCATAGCGATATCTGGTAGCTCAAACTTAAACATTGTATGAATACATAAACTAGAAGACACTTATACAAAGCTTACGTTTGAGCTACCAGATATCGCTAAGATCGGTATCTATTGTTTTGGCATTTATCACTTTCAAATTCTTAGCACTTTTGAATAGCCGGTTAACTCTGGTGTATCTGTCTGAAGAATTTCATTGAATATAGTAGGTCACCTGAAGAAAGTGGTCAGAAACTTTTTTTGTATCTAATGTAAGTTTTTTAATATTTACTGCCAAAATAAATATAACTGCATTCTAATAAAATTACAGTTTATTGGGAAAAAACTGTGGCGATAGGGAACTGTGGCGATGAGTTGAATTGAGTTAGACTGTTGCTTTGAGACCTATGGCAATCAAAACTATTGGCTAGAATGATTTTAAATAAATTTTATTAATTTCATACAATGCACAATTTCTGTTGTATTTGATCATGAAGACATATAGTACAAACAAAATGCACAGTCATAGCAACAGAATATTTTTTAATAAATAGAAGAAAAAAAAAACAGAGGAGTCTTTGGGGGAAATCCATCAAGCACAACAATTGCTGATAAGAGCTTTTATGCATGCGACCACGGAGAACCATAAATATTCATTGTATACAATAATTAAAGAGATATTAATATTTGTGTGTATTTTTTACTGGGCAACCGAAATAGTTAATATAGGAGAAATAGAATTAGTATCATCATTTACCGAATGCATTTAAAGCAACATATAAATTTATTAACATGTATTAAAGACAATTGGAAAACACCACATTACTAATGTTTCTTTCCTTGAAAATCATTATGAATTCACATATCCATAGATGCAATCGTTTTTGGAATGGAGATTAATCCTTTGTTTTCTTCTGGTTTTGTCCTACACTGTAATATATGTATATATATATGTGTGTGTCAATATACACAAATTTTTCAGTAAAATTTTATGGAATAGTTTTTTTTTTTTTTTTTTTTTTTTTTTTTTTTTTTTTTTTTTCCTAGGAAAGCAGTAAGATTTCCGTAATTGACATTTTGAGATTATAAATACGAATAAATCCAGTACGTTTTCCCTAAATTTTACGGAATATTACTGGATTTCTTTCAAAACAGTACAAGTTCTACAAATGATGTTTTGAAAAAGTTGCTTTTCTTAGGAAAGAAAAATAATGAATTGTTGTACATACTTGTCTTACAGGGATATTTTTTTTTTTATTGAAATCACATTATTGACTAAATATGGCTCTATTTTAAAAATATAGTCACTGATTTTCTAGTAATGGCTAAATAGTATGTTTTACATGAGTTTTCAATTCAAACCGATAAAATTTATGACGCCATCTATAATATGTATTTTCAAACAATTATCTACAATACCTTTTCTTTCTTTCTTTCTCTCTTTTTATAAAAAGCTAACGTATTTTTACGATTTAAAAAAAATTGAAATCTTATTAATATCTTTTTAATTTTCAGACCGTTACAAAGAAAATGTTACAGTTTATTTTTCATTATAATTTTTAAATAATGTTTGGCTTATTTTTAGAAAACTGGTAATATTTTAAAGTGTCTTCTAGGATGTTTTAAAAGGTAAATAGCTATTTTTAATTTTAATATTTCTTAATCTATTCCATTTAACAGATTCGCGCATAAAATTTAAAACATATTTGAAATATAAAAATGAAATTATTATAAAATTGACGTTTATCTCAGTTTAATTATCAATGAAGAAAATTTATTTTAATACCTTGTAGTAGTTATCTTTATTTGAGTTTAGATCATCAGACAAATAATTTGAAAATTTTAAAAAGTACATGTTTGAAATTGGACATGTTTGGCATTCTTGCAAAACTAAATGAATAAATAATTAAATAAATAAAAATAATATTAAAATAAAATTTTAAAAATCTTGTAAGAAGTCGTTGCAAATAAAAAGGAGTCATTACTCTTAATACATTCTTTCATACCTGTGGTATTTTAAAGAGTAAAATTTATCTTTTATAAAGCATGAAACTAAAAAGCTGAATATTCAAAATTATAGGGGAGAAAATGTGTAATGTATTCAGAATTGCATACTCAATTGAAAAATATTATCTCTACGAAAATATCTTCCTTGTTTAACATGTTACCATTTGCTTTATAAAAGCTTCACTATTATTTACCTAATGTATGTACCTAATACAAAATTTTGAAAATTTTAACAGTATAATCACATAAAAAATATATTGTTTTGAACAATAAAAAGGAAATTTCAGATTCAGTTTATACAATTAGCATGAAATGCTCATTTTGAAAATTTCATGAAAAAAATATTCTGAAGATTTTGAGATATCGTGCACGTTTTGCACAATAACGTCATTTAGAGAAAAATTACTTCAAAGTTTTGGAAACGCCACTTCAGATATTGAGCGGTTATAATTGTAAAAGCCATAATTTCTTTTCTAATAGGAATTTTAAGGAAACAATTATATAAAAATGTTCTGAAAGGATAGGAGTTTAAAATCTAAAAAATTAAAATTTCGAAAACTTTGAAGCTTTAAGAGTCCTGGGACCCCTTTATAAAGTATTCTATAAACTAATTTACTTTTCTGTGTCGAAATGTGCAAACAATTAAATAAAATTCATAGCTACACATTCACCTTATTGTGGTGAAATTAATATATTCCTATGTGAGCAATTATAATTACAATAATGTATATAAAAGTAAATTTCAAAAACGATAAAATCAAAACTTTTTCGCTATGTTTTTTTTTTTTTTTTTTTTTTTTGATATTTTACAATATCGACTTCCTTTGACATTTTTTAGAAATCATCGTATTGCTAGATATTGAAATTAGATTATATCTTTTTAAATGAATTAGTTACTATGCTATCACCTTTTGTTAATCTTGTATAATCAGTATTAAACAAGCAATTCTTTTTCACTTGAATTCTGCTTATACATTATTACTTCAGATGAAAGATATTTACTTTGAAGATTATAAGAAAAGTAAAAGCATTTCATCCTTTGAAAGAAAAGAAGAAAAATCTCTCCGGTTTCATATAAATCTCATGAGAAATAAATTTCCTCAAATAGGAAGCCTTCAATGGAAGCTGCCCTTTCAGGAAGTGTTTTATTTTCCTCTCAAATGTTAAAATTTTTCATTTATGCAATAAAAACAGAAATGAGGGCACAAGTAGCGATATAGAGTAATATTCTCTTTTGATGACTTCTCGGCATTTTGTGTAAATAAAAAAGTGAATCTATTAACCTAGGTGCTTTGATGATAGCCGAAAGTAAAATACTTTTTATTTGTGTCAAGATAGGAAGAAAATTATTACTCTTCCAGGAAATGAAAAATCTTACAACAAGTGTTCAGTAGATATCGAGTAAATATCATTAAAGCTTTAGAAACTGGTATTACCAAGTTGTTAGAAACACAAGAGAAAAAATTAATTTGTTTTTCCCTAGTTTGATAAATTCTGTAATAGTTAAAGATACAGGTGGTAAAGGATAATTGCTAATGTTTATTTTTTTTTACTTTGATTTAACGTTTTCTTTTTATCCAATAACTCCAACATTATAGTAAAGCATAAATTAAAGAAATTTCAGCTAAGAAAGTCTAATAAATTAGAGAATATTGTAGACCAGTATGCAAACATGTATAAGAAAATATATTAGTCCCATTTATTAAATAACGTCTACATAGCAATAACATTAAATACTCCCACTCACTGCAGTTTTACTAGAGTTCTAAAAATAACCTCCGATTTTTTCCGTTGAGCTGATTCAGATATCAGACCAGATGTTGTGATCGTTAAAGCTTAGTTGTGTGAATTAGTCCTCCAGATTCGTCCGGTGTGGTTCAATTGGTAGAGAATCGGCGGCTTCAGCAAAGCCACCCCTGGTTCGAATCCTGATCCACCCTTTTTCACCACATGTGGAAATTCAGAACTATTATGATTTAAGTCCAATTGAATAATTGTGTTAAAAAATAATCTAGTATAATTACGCATGCAGTGTTTTCTGCGGTTCCAAAAATAACCTTCGATTTATTCTGTTGTACTGATTCGGATATCAGACAACATGCTGTCATCGTTAAAGGTTAGTTGGGTGAATTAGACCTCCAGAATCGTCCGGGATGGCTCAGTTGGTAGAGCATTGGTTGCTTCAATTGGCACTTTCAGGAAGTGTTTTATTTTCCTCTCAAAAGTTAAAATTTTTCATTTATGAAAAAAAAAAGTAATGGTGGCACAAGTAGCGATACAGTGCAATATTCTCTTTTGAGGACCTCTTGGTATTTTGTTTAAATAAAAAAAGCGAATATATTAACCTAGGTACTTTGATGATAGCTGAAAGCAAAATAGTTTTTATTTATGGCCAAGATAGGAAAAGATTTATTACTCTTGCAGGAAATGAAAAATCTTACAACAAGTGTTCAGTAGATATCAAGTGAATATCATTAAAGTTTTAGAAACTGGTATTATCAAGTTGTTAGAAACACATGAGAGAAAATTAATTTATTTTTCTATTTCAAACGTTCTATTAAAGCTTAAATTAAAGAAATTAAAGCTATAAAAGTATAATAAATTGGAGAATTTTGGAGACCATTACAATAAAATATATTAAGCACATTTATTAAATTACGTCTTCATAGCCATAAAAAAAAATACTCCCAGGGAAGGTACTTTGAAGAAAATATATCAAATATGGTTTTTTAAAAGAACAAACCAGTCTGATATCCTTGTGCACTACACAAAAGGATTGAATTCGCAACTTTTAGCTCCGTTCTGCTCATACTCGTGACTAGTGTATTTTAACGAAGTTATTTTCCTCTAAAAATTTTCATTTTAGTTCTACATTTTATTTTTATTCCAGAAACCCAACGTTCTAATAACCTTAAATTAAAGAAATTAAAGCGATAAAAGTGTAATAAATTAGAGAATTTCGGAGGCCATTAGAAGCAAGCATTTATAAAAAAAAAAGGTGTTACGCACATTTAGTAAATGTCGTCTATATAGCCATGAGAGGAAAACTGGCATATTATGAATAAAAACTAGCACGGAAGACTGTTTAAAAGAACAAACCAGCCCGATAAGCTTGCACACTATACAAGCCCCAAGATTGATAGCGAAAACTGTATCTCCGAGCTTCTGATACACATGTCTAGTGTAATTTGACGAAGTGTTTTATTTTCCTCACAAAATTTTTATTTTAGTTCTACACTTTCTTTTTATTCCAGAAATCCGATGTGCTAATAAGCTTAAATAAAAGAAATTAAAGCTATGAAAGTATAACATATTAGAAAACTTTGGAGACCAATACAAGCATGTATAGAAAATGTGTTGAGCACATTTATTAAATTTCGTCTACATAACCATAAGAGAAACACTCCCAGGGAAGATATTTTGAATAAAATTTGACAGGGGAGATTGTTTAAAATAATAAACCAGCCTGATAACATTGCACACTATACAACAAGCCCTTAGTATTGATAGCAAAAACTTTAGCTCCGAGCTGCTGATACTCATGACTAGAGTAATTTAACGAAGTGTTTTATTTTCCTCTCAAAATTTTTATTTTAGTTCTACACTTTCTTTTTATTCCAGAAGTCCGATGTGCCAATAAGCTTAAATAAAAGAAATTAAAGCTATGAAAGTATAACAAATTAGAAAATTTTGGAGACCATTACAAGCATGTATAGAAAATGTGTTGAGCACATTTATTAAATTTCGTCTATATAACCATAAGAGAAACACTCCCAGGGAAGATATTTTGAATAAAATTTGACAGGGGAGATTGTTTAAAATAATAAACCAGCCCGATAACATTGCACACTATACAACAAGCCCTTAGTATTGATAGCAAAAACTTTAGCTCCGAGCTGCTGATACTCATGACTAGAGTAATTTAACGAAGTGTTTTATTTTCCTCTCAAAATTTTTATTTTAGTTCTACACTTTCTTTTTATTCCAGAAGTCCGATGTGCTAGTAAGCTTAAATAAAAGAAATTAAAGCTGTGAAAGTATAATAAATTAGAAAATTTTGGAGACCATTACAAGCATGTATAAGAAAATGCGTTCAGCACATTTATTAAATTTCGTCTTCATTGTCATAAGAGAAACACTCCCAGGGAAAATATTTTGAATAAAATCTAGCAGAGGAGATTGTTTAAAATAGGGGTGCACAACCTTCTTAAGAGAAGGGCCACTTACAAAAATGTTTGGGTTGTCGAGGGCCACATCAGTAACACAGAGAAAATACTATCGGGGAGGTAGGGGGGTAATAAGTCTTTATACTTGATGAATAATTATTTTTTGTCTATAATAAAAATAAACAAACGGAACTAAAATAATTGTATGAAGGAATGCAGGGCTTCTTCGCATCTGTATGAATAACCATTCAACACTTTATGAGGACTAACGGTTCCCTCTTGACAAATGGTAACTTGAAGAAAAAAAATAAGACAAAATTTCTAAATAATTGAACGTTATTGAAAATTATATATAAAAAAAATTATTGAAGAATAACTTCATTTAAAATAAAAGGAAACTTATTTTTGAAATAACAAGGCATGATGGACTAATTATGCTACTTTTTCTGCGGACTATTAACAAAACTCTTTTTTTTCTTTTGTCAATCAAGTGCGACTGATTGAAGAAATTTGTGATTTTTTTTTCAACGACCGATTGACAGATTTCGCGGTAATTTTCCATTGCCGATTGGAAAAATTTGCAATTTTTTCAAACAACCAATTTGCGATACCTGTGATAAATTGACGCAATTCGCGATTTTTTTCAGCGATAAATTTTCAAATTTCGATATTTTTTTCCACAACGGATAAACGAAAATTGCGATTATTTCTGCCCCCGATCAAATTATTTCGCGATATTTTTGTTCTGCGATCGATCTTCGAAATTTGCAAGTTTTTTTCCATGAACGATTGACAAAATTCGCGATTTTTTTCCATCAATGATTGGCGAATTTTGCGATATTTTACGTGACAGATTGACAATATTTGCAATTTTTTTCCAATGACCAATCGGCGAAACTTCATTTTTTCCTGATATACATTGATGTAATTTGCGATTTTTTTTCGCGCAATAAATTAGCGAAAATCGTGATTTCTTTTACGCACACAATCGATGAAATTTGCAATTTTTGTACCTCATCGACAAAATTCGCGATTTTACAGTGTCCGATTAACAAAATTCGTGATAGTTAACTGACTCTGATGAAATTTGTAATTTTTTCCGCGGCGAATTGACGAAATTTGCGATTTTTTCCCACAATATACTGACTACTCGCGATTTTTCCAGAGGGCTGTGATTTTTACGTAGCCGATGAAGAAAGTTTGTAATTTTTCCGAAGCTCCTCGACAAAAGTCGCTACTTTTCCACGTCCGATCAACGACATTCGCGATTCTTAACTGACTCTGAAGAAATTTGTAATTTTTACACGACAAATTGATGAAATTCGACATTTTTTCTCGCGATAAACTGACGAAACTCACAATTTTTCCGCTGCCGGTCAACAAAATTTGCAATTTTTCCGTACCTCATCGAAAAAATTCGTGATTTCTTTGTTCCGAATAAAAAAATTTGAGGCTTTTCCGCGCCGAGTCGACAAAATTCGCGATTTTTCCTCTCGTGATCAACAAAATTCGAAAATTTTCCGCTCCCGATAAACGAAATTTGCGATTCTTAACTGAACCTAACGAAATTTGTAATTTTTCCAGAGGCAAATTGACAAAATTCCGATTTTTTTCTCACGATCAACTAACAAAAGTCTCGATTTTTCAGACACCGATCAAGGGTTACATAATCGACAAAATTTGCGATTTTAAAGGCGTCAGATCAACGAAATTCACGATTTTTAATTGACTCTGACGAAATTTTCAATTTTTTCAGCGGCAAATTGTCGAAATTAGTGGCTATGCAAATATAACGTTATCATTTTACGGGGGAGGGGGGGGGGTGGCACATGATATTGTAAGATATCGTTAGGGGGAGGGGGGGTATGACTTTTGATATCGATATCATTTTTTATCCAAACAAGATTTTCTCTTTATTTGTAACTTGGTCTTTACATCAAAAGAGTGTGTTACTTTTATTTAGTCTGTTATCTATTTTAATGAAAATACAAAGTTATTATTAAAATCATTAAATGATTATAAAATTATTTAATTAGAAAGTAGAGAATACCCCAACGTTTGGTATTCCTATTCTTCCGTCATCCGTGCATGCATATATAATCCGCTGTTCGACAAATCATGTGCGAAGTATGTTTGAAATGATACTTGTGTTTACTAATCAATAAAAGAGAAAGAATGTTGTCCACCTGTTTTTTTATAAGAATTTCTGTCTGCTGCGGCCAGTGCAAGCAGACATTATTACTGCTGAATGCATTATGTAACAAAAAGGTGTTACTAAAAACTTTTAACCAGCAACTATTTCTTTTAAGTGTTATTTGATTTAATGTTAATTGTTTCATATATAAAGCGATATTTTATTGACTTCTCTTCATTTGAATCAATAAAGTATGCGAAAAATAAATGTAACCATATTTGTATACCACTCCAAACGAAAGAAAAAAAATCAGACATTGATAACGATATCATTATGGGGGGGGGGGCGAGGAATGATAACGTATGATATCGCAAGGGGGGGAGGCGGTCCAAAATTACCAAAATCTCGATAACGTTATATATGTACAGCCCCTTAGCGATTTTTTCTCGCGATAAACTGACAAAAGTCGAGATTTTTCCCCAGTTGATCAACGGAATTTGAGATGTTTCTGCGACTAATCGAAAATTTGCGATTTTTAATTGGCTCTGATGAAATTTGCAATTTCTTCCCGGGCCAAATTCACGAAATTCGCGATTTTTTTCCTGCGACATATGGACAGAAGATTGCAATTTTTCCAGTTATAAATTGACGAAACTGTGTCAAAAAACCGAAGAAATTATATAAATTGTGATCGCGGGCCACAGGTTGTGCATCCCTAGTTTAAAAGACTAAACCATCCCGAAAACCTTGCACACTATACAACAAGCCCTTAGAATTGATAGCGAAAACATTAGCTCTAAGCTGCTCATACTCATGACTATTGCAGTTTAACGAAGTGTTTTATTTTCCTCTCAAATTTTTATTTTAGTTCTATATATATATATATATATATTTATTCCAGAAGTCCAGTGTTCTAATAAGCTTAAATTAAAGAAATTAAAGCTATGAAAGTACAATAAATTAGAGAATTTCGGAGACCATTACAAGCATGTATTAAAAAAAAAAAAATGTGTTCAGCACATTTATTAAATTTCGTCTGCATAGCCATAAAAGAAACATTCCCAGGGAAGATATTTTGCTTAAAAATTAGCAGGGATAATTGTTTAAATGAACAAATCAGCCCGATAACTTTGACACTACACAACAAAACCTCAGGATTGATACCGAAAACTTTAGCTCCGTGCTGCTCATACTCGTCAATAATGTATTTCAACAAAGTGTCACATTTTCATGTCAAAATTTAGATTAATCATTTATGCAATAAAAAGAGTAAAGAAGGAACAAGTAGAATTGAATAGTTACATTATCATTTGATAAATTCGGGGTTTTGTATAAATAAATAACCAAATCTAATAACCTAGGTACATTGATAACAACCGAAAGTAAAATACATTTTTTGCGTCAAAAAAGGAAGACAAATTATTAAACTAGCAGGAAATGAAAAATATTACAACTGTTCAGGATATATCAAGAAAATATCATTTATTCTTTAGAAACTGATATTACCAAGTTGTTAGAGATACGAGAAAAAATATTTTTTTTACTGTTGTCTGATAAACTCAGTAATAGTTAAAGATGCAGGTGCTACAGAATAATTGTTTATTTGCTTTTTATTCCAGGCTTTAATTTTCTTCTAGATATAAAAAGTTCTGGTAAAGTATAATTACAGAAATAAAAATAATAAGGAATTAGTGAACTTTTGCAAGCATTACAAAAAAGTGCAGTGAATCGTATTAAATAAATGTATTAAAATTCGACAACATGACCATAAAAGTAGTGGTTTCAAACATTACGTTTCAGATCCTTCGGAATGAACACACTAATTTTGACTGCTATTTTATCATGCTTGTGTCTAATGCGCTTATCGGTTGGCTATCTTATCATTTTGAATTATGAAATGAGAAAGTTTCTCATAAACAACAATTATTTAGACATCCATATATAACGACTATAAATGTTACACTAGATTAATTTAAATGCAATTATTCAAATTGGTAAAACTAATTCATATGTGTTGTAATTTGGCAACTGGGAGGAAAATGCTCGGACCAGGATTCGAAGCAGGGATGTCTTATCTGAAGCTGTCAATGCTCTGCCATCTGAGTTATCCCAAACAAATCTGGAAGACCTTTTTTCGCTCAGCTAACCTTATTGATCATAGCATCTGGTCTTATATATGAATCATCCCAACAGAATAAACCCCAGTTTATGGAACTCAAGTAAACGCTGAATACCTAATTACACTAGATTAATTTAAACAGAATTATTCAACTGATTCCATATTCAATTATTCAATTATTCTTATGATTAATGAGGTTAGCTGCGCGAATAAGGTCATCCAGCTTCGTCCGGAATAGCTGAGATGGCAGAGCATTGGCAGCTACAGGCAAGACATCCCTGGTTCGAATCCTGCATCGGGCATCATATAAATGTTATACTTTTCTATTAATAGTTTCTAAGAAAATATATTTTACCTGTCTGATTTAAAAGATACAATTTATGACTGATTTGAAACACGTAAATTTTAACAATGTTTCATCAATTTCACATTTTGTTATTTTTTAAATCACCATTATCATAGGTTTATCCATATGTTTTATTTTTGATTCTAAAATATTTAACTGATAAAACAACCTTAAGTTAACCGACCTTTGAAGAAATATGAGCCGTGTATAAATATGAGTTGTGTGAGTAACTTATCCAGAAGCAAAAAGCAGAATTTTCTAAAGTTGTTCAATTGATGTTGACGTTGAGGTGATGTGGATATAAAAGCTTTATATTTTTTCAAAAATACAAAAAGTGGGAATCAACAAGTAATGTAGATTGAGATTTTTTTTTTTTTTTGAAGCAATCATTTGTTAAAAATCATTCTAAACGGTGAAGTTCGTTTCAGTATTCTGCAGGTATTAGAAAGTATTTCATAATCTATGCATCAAGCATGTTGATGCATGATTTTTCCTCCTTCTTGCTTTAAAATATAGATAAATTTGCAAAAGAATTTCCCCCGAAGACCATGTTTTTTTAACTGAAATGCTTTTGTAAATAAGTGGTAAATTCTTTCTGCTCGCTGTCCTATAGGAAGGGTATTTTGGTGCAACTCAGAAATGCAAAACAATTTCATTACGTTATAAATAGTGTAACATCATTCAAATGTATTTAACATTTTTTCGATATTGACCGTAATGCATCGGAATAATTTTGAGTATTCGTATAAAGGAACTATCAATGCTAGGCACTCCATTTTCAATATCGATTATGCTATAGTGAGCCTCAATATTATAAATAAATTACACGTGAATCCGAATATATTTACTTTATGAGTTGTAATTTTCCAACTGGGTGATAAAAAAATTAAATAAAAAAACCGACTGCGTAAAAATCGAACTAAAAAGAGGGAAACAAGACGTAAGAAAGCATTAAATAATTGCAGATAAGAGGCATCAGATTCATGTTTAGGTATGTACTGCGGTTCCTTCTACCTACATGTTTCTCTCAGACTGCAATTACTTAAGTAAAAGAAGGATTTCCATTACACCCTATTATTTTCCTACGTCTTGTTTCCCTCTTTTTAGTTCGCTTTTTACGCAGTCGGGTTTTTATATTTTTTTTATTTAATTTTTTATTGATGAATTTTTAGTTTATATTACTTATCTATTAGGTAGATTTCGTATGAAATACTACCTATTGGGATCGTTCCTACGTTGGAATTTCTGAAAAATTTTGCTGATCTACACCGATCATGACCCCTAGAACCCAAATCCACACTCAGTAAAATCTTTATCTATCTATCTATCTATATATATGTGAGTCGTGGTTTTAGATTCCCATGAAATCCTAGCATGTACTCCTAGCAACAGGATATGATCAGCATTTTCCCATGAGAACTTGTAACCGCAGAACAGCAGATGTTATTGAATTTGCTGATATGCAGCTTTGCATTCTCTTCGCTTGGAAACAAGTAACAACCGAGAGCAGATTTCATTCTGACGCGGCCGATGGTAGGCGTATCTCGCTCTAGACGAGAGCAGAGGCCGATCTCCGACGATTCTGTGAGTGCGTATGCCGCAGAAAAACCCCCTACCCTCCCGTACTTGTAAATATAATTTCTATTTAATATGTAAAACTATAACCTAGAACCATTAAACTCCTTTTTTCATTAACTACGATCTTATCTTTATATCATCCTTATATATTATATATAAATATATATATTTTAGTGATGGGCGATTTCGATTTTTTTAATCGATTTAATCGATACTACGACCAACTGGATTTAATCGATTCTATAAATTTTTTTAATCGATGTCTCTAAAGGTAATGTCATTTTCATTTTCTTTAAAAAGTTGAAGGTAAAGTGGTCGGATGTGCCAATACCAAAACTTTCTTCTATCTCAAGCATGTTAAAACTTCAAAATTCGCTATCACAGTGTCAAATTTAAACATAACCTATGGCCATGATGAGGATTCAAAAAGTATAGGTTCGTTAAAATATGTGCATTTTAAAGAATGCATTTTCCAAACAAATAAATGAATTTCGGCCCACACCCTCTTAGATATCTGCAACAGAAATTCTTAATTCAAAGAGCATAAAAGCGAAACCTGTTGGGCAGTATACATCCAAGCCTAATGAGGATCTATTTATATGATAGTGTAACAGTATATGAAGCTTGAATTAATTCCATGCATTAGTTTTTAAATATAGCTATCACGAATATCTTGTAAAATGCAGTATAGTAGCGCAGCCTGTTATATGATTTACACGAAAACCTCATCAGGAACAACTTATGTAAATGTCTAACAGACTATTAGGTTTGATAAATTTCCGTTCATTAGTTCTTGAGATATTCTCGCTAACATCGTGTAAACCCTGAAAAACAGTGTTGAATTCAGGGAGTGGTACCGGAGAACATCCCCCGGAACATTGAAATGTCCCCCAGGAAGATTTGATATTTTTTACTTAATGGACAAAAGTCTCTCACCCCCCCCCCCCCCCCGCGCACGGAACTCTAGAATGTCTGTCTCCAGAACCGCAGAAATCCCTCCCGGAGAAAAATGTCTGAATTAAATTTGCTGAAAACAGCAGCATAGCAGTGCAACCTGTTATATGATGTGCATGAAAACTTAATCAGGAACAACATATGACAGTGTCTAACGGAATATTAAATTTGATGAAATTTCGTACATTAGTTCTTGAGATATGATCCCTAAAATCGTGTAAATCCTGAAAAACGTGTTAAATTCAGGGGGTGGCTCGGGGGGGGGCGTCCTTCCCCGAACATTGAAATGTCCCCCCAAAAGGTTTGAGATTTTATGCTTAATGTACAAAAATCCAACCCCCCTCCCCTCCTCTGAAGTCTAGAATGCCCCTCACTGGAGCCACAGAAATCCCTTCCGGAGAAAAGTGCTGAATTCAATTCAGCATAGCAACGCCCCCTGTTGGGTGATTTACACCGAAACCTATTAAGCAACAACTTATGCCAACGTCTAACTGAATGTGAAGTTTGATGAACATCCGTGCATTAGTTCTTGAGATAGAGCTGTTGCGAAAATCGGGGAAAATGCAGCATAGCAACGCAACCTACCAGTAAATTTACATCAAAACCTAATCCTCAACAAATTACGGCAACGTCTAACCGAATCTGAAGTTTGTTAAAAATTCGTGCAGTAGTTTTTCAGATAGCGATAGCAAAAATCATGAAAAATGCAACATAGCAGCGCCACCTGTTGTGCGATTTTCACCAAAAAGTAATTAGATTCAAGTCATATGAAGATCTAACTAAATCTAAAGTTTCAACAGATTCCATGCATTAGTTCTTTAAATAGACCGCCCACATTTTTTTTTTGTCAGAGACAAACAAATAGACAGACTAACAAACAGATAATGTATAAAAATAGTCAAATTGTTTTCCAGACAAGACCTTCTAAAACTATAAATCCTCCGAAAAGCGGTAGTCTAAATTTTTCACGAATCCAACACTTTTCTTTTTATAAATACAAAAGAAAGCAAAAAAAAAAAAAAAAAAAAAAAAATGAACGAATCGATTCCACACGTAACGTAGTATCAGAAATAGCGAATCGATTCAGAACACAGGTTCGATGTCGATCTTTAGATGCGGGCTGAATCGTTTTCAAGACGATTCTTTAGATGTGGGCAGAATCGTTTTGCAGACGATTCTTTAGATGCGGGCAGAATCGTTTTGCAGACGATTCTGAAGATGCGGGTAAGAATCGTTATCCTTTAATTTACTTCAATTCAAATCGAATCGCGGTCGATCCACGATTCGGGATCAGGTTGAATCGTTATACTTATTCTTCCAATTTTACTGCTTTAGTAGCAGAATTGATGTAAAATTTCGTATAAGCAAGGATTTTTTTTTCTTTCTCGGATACATCAGTGTTGAATGCAGGTAATATTCTACGAGAGGGATTTTTGCGACTCCTCGGGAGAGCGTATTATAGAGATCCGTAAGGGGAGGGGAAATTGCACATTTGTCATTAAAAAACATAAAATCTTAAAACTTCCGGACCATCCCCTGAATTCAACACTAGGTTAAATCGTTATACTTTTGTTTAGAAGCCCAGTTATTCGGGTTACTAGTTTATTACGTCGTATTTTTTCAAGTTCGTTCCTTCTAATCCCTCTCCCCGCCCCCTTTCCTTGCCAATCTTAATTTACAGGGCCGCTCAAAATATGCATGTAATTTTTGAAGTGCCAAATTCTCGTTCTATTTTATTATAAATCCACATTTTGAAATCTTGACCAAAGATACATTTGAGGTCACCTCTCCGACCGTTTGGGACTTACATGTACCCGGGGGGCATAGTTATTGTTTCTTCCAAACCATCTCGTGTAACATATCGTTGGAAAGCTTTTAATGTCCTCTTTTATTTTTTGTCCCCCCCCCCCCTAGTTACACGCTCTTGGCACTTTTTAGCTCACAGGCTATCAAAGCCTGAGAGTTAATGTGCCTGCCGGTTCTGTATGTGTGTATGCATGTACGTACATACGTAACGAGATAACTCTTGATAAAAATATCCGATTTGCTTCAAACTTTTTTTCTAGGTTCATTCTGATAAGGTGCTTCCCTGATTAGTTTTGGGGGGTTCATTGGTTAAGTATAAAGGGGTAAGGGGGGCTAATCCCCCCTTAACTTTGATAAATGGGTTTTTCATGCAGAATTATCAGATTTTGGTATACCGGTTAATTTTGATAACGAGCTTCTCTTATTAGATTTAATGATTCATTGTTATAGTCTAAAAGGGACAAAGGGGGCTAATACCCCCTAATTTACATAGATGGGTTTTTGTATTCGATTTGCTTCAAATTTGGTATACCGGTTTATTCTGATAAGGAGTTTCCCTAATTAGATTTGGAAGTTCATTGGTTAAATATAAAGGGGGGACAGGGGGGCTAATACCCCTCTTAAATTTAGATAATGGGTTTTCCAACCGATTTGCTTCAAATTTGGTATACCGGCTTATTTCAACAAGGCGCTTCCCTGATGACTTTTGGAGGGTCCAGTATAAAGAGGGAAAATGGGGGGGCGCAATCCCTCTTTTAACTTATTTTTTGAGGGGCATTATTCTTTGAAATAAGAGTATAATATACATTTAGTGTAAATAGCCTGCGAGCTCAATGCTTAGTTTTGGAGATTCAATGGTTAAGGATAAAGGTGGGAAAAGGGGCGCTAGTCCCTTCCTTATTTAGATAAATGGGTTCTTCATGCAGAATTATTCGATTTGCTCCAAATTCGGTATACCGGTTTATATTATTAAAGAGCTGACATGATTAGATTTGGAGGTTCATTAGTAAGTATAACGGGAGGCTAGACCCCAACCCTTAATTTAGATAAATGGGTTTTTCATGCAGAGTTATTCGATTTGCTCCAAACTTGGTATACTGGTTTATTATGTTAAGAAACTGCCCTGATTAGATTTGGAGGTTTATTGGTTAAGTATAAAGGGGGGATGTGAGCTAGTCCCTCCCCCTTTTTAGATAAGTGGGTTTTTCATGCAGAAGTACTCGATTTGCTTCAAATTTGATATACCGGTTTATTCCGATATGGCGCTTCCTTCATCAGATATGGAGGTTCATTAGTTCAGTATAAAAGGGGGAAAGGGCGGTAAGTCCCTTCCCCTTAATTTAGATAAATGGATTTTTATGCATAATTATGCAATTTACTTTAATTTTTTTTTTTCTAGGTTCATTCTACACTGGTGAAAACAATTAAAGGGATTAAAGGGATTTTTGTGCAATTAAAAAAAAAACTAACAAAGCAAATAAAACCAAACTTGGCCAAAATGTCTTTCGATATAAGACCAATGTATGGGAAAACAAAAATGGGCACAACCTGCACCTTAAATAAGGTAATTGGTCACGTGTCCAGCATAGCAGCTGACCGACACCCTGTGAACCAGAGAAAAACATGTCTAATAGAGTGTGTAATCGCCTGTAACAACTACACAACTCTCGCATCAGCGTTTCATGCTGCTTACCAGTGTCCTTATCAATCTCTGTGGCAACTGCACCCACCCTTGCATCAAGGCACCCTTGAGCTCATCGATGGTCGTTGGAGCTGGTCTTCGAGCTGAAATTGATCATCCAAGGGCGTCCCATATGTGCTCGATGGGACCAAGGTCAGGGGACATCGCAGGCCACTCCATTCGTTGAACATCCTTCGATTTGAAGTATTCGTCCACCAACTGAGCCCTATATGGAGGGGCGTTATCATCCATAAAGCTGAAATTTGGTCCCATACTCAGCGAAAAAGTCTCAAAGAGGGTGCAAGGATCTCATCCCTGTACCGCTGACCTGTCAGAGTACCTCTATCAAACACATGATGGTCGGTATGCCCGTCTGCCTTGATGCCTGCCAGACTATCAGACCACCTCCAGCATAGTGATCATTTTCCACTATGTTAGAGGGCCGATATCGACTCTCGGGTTCTTTCCAGATGAGAACACGTCTCGAGTCGCTGTCCAGGCTGAATCTCGGCTCATCACTGTAGAGAAGCCGCCCCAGACTATCCTCTGTCCAAGACAGGTGTTCTCGGCACCATGCTAGACGAGACTTTTTGTGGTTCACAGTCAAAGGGATGCAGACTATTGGGCACCTGGCATACAGACCACCTGCATTAAGTCTCTGGGTGACTGTTTTCTATGAAAAGGATGTTCCTGCAGCATTATACAGGGTACGAGACAGTCGTGTAACTGTCGCGGACCTAACCCTTTTGGCTAAAACTCTCAAATAATGGTCTTCAGCCGGCGGTGTTGCCCTTTTTAGGCCTTGTCCAGGTCGGGAGATCACTGTTTCGGTCTCTGTGAACTGTTTACACAGAGTAGACACCACATTTCACGGAACACCGAGTTCCTTACAACAGGTAGCCTGTGATTGGCCGACCTCGAGTCATCGAACAATCTGCCATCTTGTGGCATCTTCTAGACGATGTCCATTGGCCATACTAACGATGGGTAAACAAAGAAATTAAAAAAAAAACAGGATTGGGTTATGGTACGATGTTTCAAAACGCCCTTCCGCTACAAGCTTCGGCGGTCAAATGAGGCACCTCTGCACAAACGCGATCACTGCGCCAGTGCCTTATGACAGCACATACCACTGCGTGGCGGGTGTGTCCGCGACGACCTTAACTACCATCTGATACCTTATTTGCGTATAGGGATTGTAAAGAAGTTATTTGTTGTTGCACAGGTGGTTCATTTTGCTAAGCTTTAATACCGACTCTAAGGTAAAAAAAAATCAATTGTTAATTATTTTAAGAAGAAGGCAGGGAAATGCTGAGATAATAAAAGGCAGAAATTTTCTGAAGGTCTTTATTTTGCACCGGGATCGTTTCCACCACCGTCGAGAATTACACGGCCAATGTTGGAGAAGGGAGCGAAGAGTTACATTTCTTTTTTATTCACATCATGCGAGATCAGAAGATAGTCTGACTCAAAAATACACTTTCTCGAAATCTTGAGTGTTGGCAAACGTACATACAGAATTTCGCCAAATACATATACTTTATGGCGAGATTAAAAAGAGAGGAAGACATGTGGTCAAAGTACAATAATTGAAATTGAATGGGGAATGTAAAAGAGTAATAAGAAATATTTTACGCCAATGGCTGTGTTGGAATTTTAGCTCATAAACCGCGAAAGACATTCTATAGGGGTTGCTAAAGTTCTCATGGGATTGAAGCGGCCGAAAGAGCACGTTAAAAAAACAAAAAAAAAAATAAAGACAGGGTTAATAACTGAAATGACACATATATGTAACATCTGGACCAACGGCTAAAAATGTAGAAGTAATATGTCTGACTAATTTCTGCATATCATCAAACTAAGCAGAAGGATGAAAATTAGAATCCAGTTATTAGGCGAGAAAAGGAAATGATTTCTTTTCTTTTAACTGTAGTGCGCTGCGGTTAAAATATTAAAGAGACTGAGAATTGAATGCTTAATTTATGAAGGGAAAAGAGCGCTAAAAACAGATTGAATCCGAATGCAGACAGATAATTAAATTTAAGAATTTAAAAAAATGTAATTTTAAAGGGGGGAAAGAGGAAAGGTCTTAATATTAATATGTGAAGGTAGGCGCCTTCACAGGGATAACTTATTTTGTTTTGTTTTTATAAAAAACCGTTTGTCTCTTTAATTCTTTTCACCAGTGTAATAAGGAGCTTTCCTGATTAGATTTGAAAGTTCATTGGTTAGGCATAAAGGGGGAACTGGGGGAGCTAATACCCCCTTAATTTAGCGAAATGGTTTTTTCATGCTGAATTACCTCATTTGCTCTAAATTTGGTGTACCGGTTTGTTATGTTAAGGAGGTGCCTTGATTAAATTTTGAGGTTTATTGGTTGAGTGAAAAAGGGGGGGGGGGTAGTCCCCCACCCTTAATTTAGATAAATGGGTTTCTCATGCAGAATTATTCGATTTGCTTCAAATTTGATATACCGGTTTATTTTGATATGGCGCTTCCTTCATTAGATTTGTCGGTTCATTGGTTAAGTATAAAAGGGAGAAAGGAGCACAAGACCCCTCCCCTTAATTTATGTAAATGGATCTTCATGCAGAATTATCCAATTTACTTTAATTTTTGTTCTGTGTTCATTCTGATAAGGACCTTTCCTGATTAGATTTGGAGGTTCATTAGTTAAGCATAAAGGGTGGTTAGACCCCCCTCCCCCCTTAATTTAGCGAAATGTTTTTTTCATGCAGAATTATCTGATTTGCTTCAAATTTGGTATACCAGTTTATTATGTGAAGGAGCTTCCCTGATTTCATTTGGAGGTTCATTGGTTAAGTATAAAGGGGGGGGGAACGGGGGCTAATCCCCCTTCATTTATTTTTTGAGGGGAATTATTCTTTGAAATAAGAGTATAATATACAATTAATGTGTATAGCTTGTGAGCTCAATGCCATCAGTTTAACTTTGCACTTTTATTTTTATTTTTTTTCTGTCTAGAGTGGCGCAACCAGGATCTTCACTATCACCCTCACCTGGGAAGGATTTTGAATCTTTAATATTCATAAACTTAGAAAAAAAAGCATTGCTTTATATGATTATAAATTAGATTTTAGTAAATTCGTGGCTTCTAAAAACCAACGCAATAAAAAGCAAAAGCAACCATTGTAAATTTAACATTCAGATGACCGAAGCCTTTTGTTTTAGGTAGATTTTATGCCAGCCTTCAGGCTCGGACTTATTCTTTTTTAAAACTGTAAAATTTTATTTACTCTCGTATGAAAAAACTAAAAGAATATTTCTTTAAATATAGGAAGTGATCACATACTTATTAGTAGCAAATTTATCAAAATATATAAAATTTATATCAAATAAAATTTATCAAAATATATTGTGTTGTTAATGCTTTTTAAGCTGCGTTAATATCTAAAATATGTTTATATTTCGGAAATAAATTTAGTATTTATCTTTTTATGTCCGCTAAAAAGCATTTTATTTAAGTAAAAGCGATTTAATTACTACTTTCATAATCATTAAGCTTTCATATTCTCGTGGTTTCAATAAATAACTGAGGCATCTGCCTGTTATCATTCTATCCTATTTCTTTTTCTTTGTATTTTCATAAACAAGATGATCACAGAAAGCCTGTTTTCTGTTCTAATATAAGAACGAAAACGCTATTAAATAAAAAAAAAGAAAAGAAAAACCACTTAACTTTTAAAATAAATTTAGAGCCTTCTAAATTTCGCTTATCTGCACATTATTAAGAAGAATGACGTTTATAGGAAGTAAGTCCCCATCTGTTTGGTTGAAGGAAATAAGAATAGAAAGTATACATTTTCCAAATGAAAAAAAAAAATCATTTCTTCCTTTTTTTTTTTTTTTTTTTATCGGGCCGAGATCTTTCTTAAAAAATAAATGTAAATATAATATAAATGATTATTAAAATTACATCTTAAAAATAATAATTTTAAAAGTTAAAAAACCTTATTATTCGACTCAAAGGTAGCTTACTTCTGGGCCCCTGACATAATCCCCCATAAATGGAGGTGAGAGGTAGTCGTTACGGCTCTGCTGATTCGCTACGTTTTGGCATTACTATTTTTGAGCTTATCTGTGAACATCGAAATATCGATTCTAGAATTTGGGAATCGATTCTTATGGTGATCGATTCTGTTTTATACGATGTCGATTTTAATCGATTCTCAAATTTTCCAGAATCGCCCATCACTAATATATATATATATATATATATATAGATATCACTTTCTTCTGGACACTATAACTTTCGTAATTCTGCACCAATCTCTTCCAAATTCATACATAAAATCAAAGGGCATAAAATCTCGGCCAAGTTGGTTAATGGGCAAAATGGACCAAGGGGATGGAAATGGCGAGGGGTTTGTGAAAACCGAAAACCCCCCATAACTTCTTAATTTTTCTACATATTAAATCAGTTTGAAGTTTTTATTATTTCTTAAAATAGGGCCAAAATTTTATGTATCACAGATTTTTGATAAAATTAAAAATGGGCTCAAGGGGCGCAAAAATAATGTTTTTGTGAGAAAAAAAATTCATAACTTCGTCAATTCTCAAGATATCAATTCCAAATAATTTTATTATACATCTCCTTAATATTATCTACAACTTTTATATTCACAAGTTTTTTATAGGACCTATTCGTACCGCAAAAAAATTAAAAACGAAAACAAAAAGGGGGTTTGAAGAAGTAAAAAATCCATAACTGCGTCAATTCAAAAGATATAAAATCCCCACGAATTTATCATATATCTTCTTAATATTGTCTACAACATCTATATAGACAAGTGTTGGATAGGACCAATTCTTAGAGCAAAAACAAATTAAAAATACATAGCGTTTGAAGGAATAAATCATCTAAGTATTCAAATCCAAACTGCGTGTTTTCTGACTCATTTTACAATTCATTTTTGCCCTCAAATGCTTCCAATTGGCACGTTTTCTTACTCAGAAACTATATAATGTACCATAATGGTCGATATTTTATAGAGGCAGAATATATTTTAAAAAAATGCTGTTAAATTGGGCATTTTGAACCGAATTTCCCGAAGCGGATTGTATTGGAAAAATCATTGCATTAAGGATGCACTCAAATCCAAATTGCTTATTTTCTGACTCATTTTTAAATTCATTTTTGCTCTCAAACGCATTTAATTTGTAGATTCGCTTATTCAGAAACTATATAATGTACCGAAATGATCGATTTTTTGAAGGAGGCAGAATATATTTCAAAAAAATGATGTCAAAGTGGGCATTTTGAACAGAATTTCCCGAAGCGATTATGTTAGAAACGAAAAATATTGCCTTACTGAGAAAATAATTGTTTAATAATCAAGTTTTAATTAAATGAAAGTAAAATAAAAACACAGGTCACTTATACATCTTTTCAAAAATCACGTCAGCATGTTTGATATTTTTTTAATTAAAAATGAAACTGAAAATGTGCCAGAAAATTTCGAGTTGTTGAGTATGGAAAAATATATTTTTTTTAATATCGCCTTAACATGATTCTGATAAAACCAGCTATTTTATAAAAATGAAATAAAAACTCGTCAAAAGCAGACAGATAAAACTCTTAAAGTAGATTTATATCTAATAATGATTTAGTTTTTGTTGGTGAAATTAGTAAACTTAACTTCGAAATCTACCTCTGCCTGTAGGCCGGGCCGGAAGGGATTTTTTTTTAATTTTTACTTCTATGGATGACTTTTAAGTTGAGTTTAATTGTTAGTTCCTATCTATAAATACTGTTTTGATGAGGCCTATAGATGTCAATGAAGGTTAGAGTTACAGTTAAGCTAGAGATCGTACCTACAAAACTTTCAAGTTGTGTAATATTTAAACGGAGATTATGACTGTAAAATAGTCTAAGAAACATCGTCTTCATTTTGAAAGACCTATCGAGTGATATGCCACTCAATATGGTACTTATTTTTTTTAGTCTCTGCCGCCATTTTGAATTTATGAAAACATAACCTAGCTTATAACCATCGGATGGTTAAGACGAATCGATAGAGATCCCAATCATTAATATCCATCCAGCCGTTGGGATGTTTCGAGAGTATAAAGAAATCCCAGAATAAATCGCAGGTTATGGAACTCCAGTAAACGCTGGATACGCAATTACATAGGCATATTTACCTTAGTTAAAACACGAACAACTGGACAGACAAAACAAAGTCACAAACCCTTTTCAGCTTTATTGGAAAGTGTTAGAAATGGGAAAACTTAACAGACGGTAATCGTACAATACCGAAAATTATTATGAAACCAAAAAAATAAGTACAAATTGTAAATGATAATGAGATATGGCTCTGTTATGCAGAATCCCATTGTGTTAGAAATTTAACTTTTATTAATATTAAAATCTTCTTTTCCGCAAATTTCATGAAAGCATTATATTTCACTGAATATTAGTAAAGTGACCTATCTATACATTGTTTCACGTACTTAAAAAGAAAAAAAAATAGAATTACAGTGCTTCAAGTATATACCTAGAACTACAGGTATGGGTCATATCTGTCACACGGAATTCAGTTATGTTATTTTTGTTTTGCATGGGAGTTAAAGACACGCAATAAGGTTTGCTGATTTATGCAATAATTTTTTAACCAATGATTCATATAATTTAGCTTCTAAAATATTATATGATGTTAAATTTAGTGAATGGATAACTAAAAAGGCAAATTTAAATCTTCAATTTCAAAATAGATACTTAGAGATTTTAGTAGCTCGTATGAAATAAATAATAAGAAATATATTTTTCATTATCAATTGAAATTTCTTAATAATTTTCTTACAGATTAATAAGATATTAAATCATAATAAAAATTAAATGTACATAGCCCCAGGATTTTCTATCGACATTACACTACTTTCCATCGAATATATACAGAACTGTAGATAAAAACGTAAGCGTAGGATTTAAACGAATTTCGTGTTAAAGCATTAAGGACTGTTTCCTAGAAATCCGCACAAACTTTTCTTGACTGGAAATCTATAAAAAAGTAATAACAAGAAAATAAATTGGCACTAAAAGGTAACTTTAATAACCACATTATTCTGTAAAACAGTTATCAGGTTTCAATTAAACGATTTCGTCGTATATTATCGATTTTACTTTGGTGGTAGACGTTTTACAAAATTTAGGTCCATAATTTTGAGACAGCACTTGATTCGATTGATCAATTTCGGGATGTTATCTGCTTTTCAGCCTTTAGCATACACTTTGGACTTAAGATACGCCCAGAGCTGCTCAAGTGGTCGAATTTCGAGAGCGTTAGCCGGGTTGTCGGACTTCTCTACGAAAGTGATGGTTTACTGACGGAAGAGGCTGAGAACGATTTTGCAGCAGTGTGTGCTCTGCTTCAAAATCGTTTCTCGACACTGTTTTCTCTCACTTCGTTTTCTCGGCAACTATTTACTTTTCTTTTCGTTTTGGTAGGACTCTTTTCTTGTGATATTTCATGTTAAGCTTCTTGGTGACTGTCGTATGTAAGTGGACACATTAATCATTGAATTTTTCAACTCTGGGATGGATTAATACTCGGTCGGTTTTGCCAAAAAGTCGCTTCAGATGCTGTAACTTTGGCTTTGTAAGTTTTTAGGCCTTCCTACTCGATCCCGATTGTCTTTTGGGCGGAAGTCCCTTCTAGTAACGCTTTAAGAACATCGTGTATAGTTCGTTTGGGGATATTTTCGGCAGAAAAATGATTCTCGATGAACCTGTTCCCATGATGAATACTGCCTTCGTAAAACTTGTACATACGCATACGAAGACACCCCTCTTTCGACTCCATTCTCGGAAAACAAAGATTTCTTAATGAACTCTGGGTTAACGGGCGGAGCCTTATATACGATAACACAAAACTTCACGCGCTTGTTTCGCCTGATTTGTATCCCTTTGCTATTTTGCATAAATGCAAAGTTTGTGCGGATTTCTAGGAGACAGTCCTTACGACGAATATTTAGGGGAACTGAAAAATGTTCATAGTTTTATTTTGATAAAACAACAGTGATAGGAGAGAAAAATCACGTCTGGGGTAACAGAAGACTCATCTCGGTAATTCTAGCGTTAATTCACATTTAGAAAGTCAGATTTAGCTTTTTGATCTAAAAAGCTTTTTAGTTTTAAAAAGTTCACAAGTTTATAATAGTTAAAGAAAGGTTACAATTAAAAAGTTTTAAACTTCACGGATTTGACAATTTTGCAGTTGAAATATGTTTGAAATTTTGATCCCTTAATATTAGTAACCATGTTTTAAATAAATTTATAAAATGTTTATAGTGATCTATACTTATTTTCTGTATGACATTGGTAGAAATATTACATTTAAAAATTTATATACTATTATATATTTGTCAACTTTTTCCACAACTTTTAATTTGGCCGAATTTATTTTAATTCAACAATAGATTTCTTTTTTGACAAAAACTCTAACACGACAACACTAATTTCATGATGTTTATTTCTTTCGGAACTAGATGCAACTTCGTAATTAGCTGCTAAATTCCAGAGCAAA
Organism: Maratus speciosus; assembly: GCA_963932465.1. Taxonomy (NCBI): domain Eukaryota; kingdom Metazoa; phylum Arthropoda; class Arachnida; order Araneae; family Salticidae; genus Maratus; species Maratus speciosus. The sequence continues at coordinate 506,619,148 of OZ010789.1, read as the reverse complement.
AGTGACTCTAATTTCCAGATAATCGACACTAAATTTAACTCACAAACATTCTTAAACATTACTTTTTGATTGTAACTAATTTGTCACGTTGTTCTTTTTTCTCACAAGATCTTAATTGTACATTTTAACTTTTTTTCATTTTGTTTTCCTTGGAAAAGTTTATTATCTGATTAATGCTAAACATTATTGTTTATTGCAAAAATACTCATAATAAAATGTGATTGAGTTGTGTGAAATTAGTGATTTTTTTTATCAAAATAGAGACATATGTATTAAACAACATGTTTAAAGGAAGGTTCTAGCTTTTTGCGATAAAATTTAAGAATTTATTTTGGCATTATTTGCAGCACTTGTATGTGTAGATCGTTGCCCTAAAGCGGATTTGTGATATTTCGATTCTTTATTTTTACTCCTATACTTTTTTTCAAACTACTTTGCTCATTGAATATAACGACACTCGTTAAACGTAATGCTATTGTAAAATTTTAAACGTGTTTTTCATACTGGGAGACCAACTTTCTCGAGAACTATTGGACCGAATTTCTTCATTTTTTATTTAAAGGAAAGTTAATCGTTTTTTCTGGAACTTAAACATCAAAATGTGTACGTTTCATAGATTGAATATTTTGTAGAGCTCGCAAAGGAAAAACAAAAAGGGGGAAAAACTGATTGAAAAACATAGAACTCAGAATGAGCTCAGAGTAGAATGACACATTCACCTTGTGTTAAAATGACTAAAATTAAAAACTGTTTACTAAAAAGGTGCATAAACTTTATTAAAATATTCTGTTACAAAATGAACTGGTCTTTAAAAACTTAAAAACCACTGATGTTAAAAATCATATGAAACTGAATCCTGAGATCTTTCAACCGCAAACGCGATCATTTTCAAAGAATACTTTCACTGGAATGTCGCATTCACTGAGCTATTTATACACCAGCTTGGGAAAAAAGGACCAGCCTATTATTTGTTGGGGGTGTCTATGAAGTTGTTTCGTTCCGATGCTGAAGTGTTAGATATTTTTAAAATATTAAACCAAATATGAGGTATGTCATAGGATAAAACATCGTTACATGCACTACTTTCTTTACTTAAAATCTCTAATGGTTCCCTAATTATCAGAGCATAATAATCTGATGTAGGTATAATAACTTTTGCGTTCTCGAAATCTATTTTTAAATTCTGGCGTTGATTTAATCTGGAAAGTGCTGTAGATGGTCGGTTAAACTTGATATCTCTTATTTGCTCCCCCAATCTTTCTTTAAATTTTCGAGTGGTCATACCTATGTAGCTTAACTCCTGTTTTTCCGTTTGAAATAGGATAGAATAAACACCTTCAATTTCCTTATTAGGTTTGGAATAAATTTTCCTTTGAATTAGAGCTTTTAGTTTTGTAGGAGGTTTGGCTATTAAATTGATATCAAATTTCCTTAAGGCGTATTTTAATCTTTCATATAATCTTGGTACGTAATCGAAGCTACAGATTAAAATATTGAATTAAAACCAATGCTATGGATCCGGTACGTAGACGATGTGTTTATCGTTTGGGATCATGACATACAAAGATTAAATGAGTTTTTTGTGAAAGTTAATGAAATAGACACGAACATTAAATTCACCTTAGAGGTAAAAAATCAGGGGGTTTCACCATACCTGGATACAGAACTAATAAGAAATATGGATGAGGGAAAAATAGAAAGAACCATTATATAGGAAGCATTGTAGCTCGAATAACACCCTTTATGACTGTAACTCCCCTTTCAAATATAAAATTGCTGCTTACAGATTTTACGTAAAACGAGCATTTGATATTTGTAGTGAAAAGTATCTACAAAATGAAATAAATAGAATTAAACACATTGCAATAGAAAGCGGATTTTCCCCTCAGCACATAAATAAATTAATTTATGAAGTAAAGCATAAAAATCAAAAAGAAAGAATAAACATGATAGAACTTAGAATCTGTAGCTTCGATTACGTACCAAGATTATAAGAATGAACATGAAAAATAGCTATCAAAGCCTGAGAGATAATGTGCCCGCAGGTTCTGTATGTACGTGTATACGTGTGTATGTACGTAGCACGATAACTCTTGATAGAAATATTCAATAGCGCCTATTTTTCAAGAATACTGGGCGGGCTCAAAACGTTTTGTGTAAAATAACATATTTTTTTCCCTTTAGTGTCTATATGTGTGGAGAGAGATTGACTAAAGATGATAATTCGAAATTAAATTGTGCTTTTCTAAGCATTTTTATAATTTTATTATGATTTTATAAAAAAAAACTATATTCTTACAAATTCTTCCTAATAAATGAATTAAGAGTTATTTTAAATAACATTAGGATTGCTAACTATAGAAAGTGGAAAAAACTAAATATCACGAAAAGCATACATTTTAGTCACCCAAGTGCTTTATCAATTCAAGACATCAAAACAGATGGCAAAATATGTAGGAAATTTGTCTTCGTGAAAAGTATAACTATACAGCTGCTGAAGGGTTTCTAGTGATCCTGTAAGTCTAATTGATGTCCTTACAATTTTTGAAACAAAACTATTATTAAAACAAAATTTCCTTTCAGCTAATAAATAATTTTAAAAAATTACGAATTAAATCAATTGAAATTGGGTGGGCGGAGAGATCTAATTATTGGGTGGGCTCGCGCCCCATGGGCCCATATAAGTTGGCGCCATTGAAAATATCCGATTTGCTTCAAATTTGTTTTCTAGGTTCATTCTTTAAGGGCGCTTCCCTGATTTGTTTCGGTGCTTAATTGGTTAAGTATAAAGTATGGGAACGGAGGGCTAATCCCGCCCTTAAGTTAGATAAATTTGTTTTTCATGCAGTATTATCAGATTTGCTTCAAATTTGGTATATCGGTTTATTCTGATAAAGTGCTTCCTTGATTAGATTTAGAGGTTCATTGGTTAAGTATATAGGGGGGAACGGAGGATAATCCCCCTTACTTTAGAAAAATGGGTTTTACTATCCGATTTGCTTCAAGTTTGATATATTGTTTTATTCTGATAAGGGGTTTCGCTGGTTAGATTTGGAGGTTCATTGGTTAATAATAAAGGATGGAAACGGTCTGATAATTCCCCCTTAATTTATTTTTTGAGGGGCATTATTCTTTGAAATAAGAGTATAATACGCGAATAGTGTGAGTAGCCTGTGAACTCATTGCCATCAGTTTATCTGGGCACTTTTCTTTTTATTTGTTTAAATGATCGTCTTTTTGAGAAAAAATCAGCTTTTTAACACTTTCCAGTAAAGCCGAAAAGTGTTTATGCATTCGGTTTGTCTGTCCGTCCGTCCTCTCTCTAACTGGGATACTAATCTAATCTCAGATCTAATATACTCTGATTTTCATGAAATTGATAAAGGTTATTCAGGGTCACCAAAGCATGTTTGGTATTGAATATTAAATATGTAGGATTAATCGTTCATTTACAGAGGCACTCAAAAGTATTCCATTACATCATGGTATATGGGGAGAAATCGTTTGCAGAGTATTTTAATGACATTACGCTGTTTCAAATATATTGAAACTAATATAAATCACTAAATTTCACCACTATCACGTTAGAATAGGCCATTCATAGCATTTTTTATTCATTTACAGGGACACACAAAAGAAATAGGTTACAGTACAGTACTGTCTTTGAGTAATAATTGCTGGAGTGTACGGTTTAAAATTCGGTATGCGCTTTTAAATTTAATAATTTTTTTTCACCTTACTCGTTATATATAAATTCTATACCTCAAATACAGGGCTGCACAAAAGTATTCACGTATCGCTCTTCTTATTAGAGGAAATTGCTGAAGGTAAATTTTCAACTGAAGTATATGTATCTCTGAAGTGAGCTAAATTTTGCCTTGCATCTTGCATGTAGTTAATAGATTCAAATCTATATATCATATTCAGGGCTGCTGAAAAAATTCGCATAATTTTCGATTATGGATGGGAGCAGCTTAAATTGGGTTTTGAAATGTATTATGCATTTCCATATGTTTGAATTAGACGTAATATTTTAATTTTTTAAACGGTCCAGTTTTGTTACATTATTTTGAATGTGTTGGAAAGTGTTTTATAATCAATGATTGACGCATGATTTTTTTCTTACTCGTTAAACTAAATGTTTGTATAAACTCCAGTGAATGTAATGCAATTTCGTATATGGTGACCAAACATGTTTGAGATGTCTTTGTCCAGAGAAAAACGGTCACCCAACTGGAGGGAGATCTATGGCGGGTAAGTTCAACCGCATAAGACATAATATTCATTTTTTCAAACAAAAAAGATATATATATATATAGATAGATAGATAGAGAGATAGATAGAAATATAGATATAGATATATATGTCTGTAGAAGACCAGGGCTTGAAATGTCACATAGAATGAGACTAACACCATTTTATAAACTTGATCCTGACACCGGTAACTTTTAAAGTGAATTATATTTACAAATTAAACTATGCACAAACTATATACACAGATCAAAACATTATATAAATCTTTATATTTGTGGCCATCTTAAACAAACACACATCAGCATCATTACTTAGCGTCTACCGTTCTTCTTCTCCCGCGAAAAGAAACACTCGAACGTTCTATTCGTTTTCCACTTCCTTTCAGTTCTCTCTGACCTGACACACTCAAAGCGAATGTATCTCAATCCGAAGTCCGTCCCTCGAGCGCATGCGCGCTGAATATGATCAAGGAGAAAGGAAGTCATCAGGCAGGATGAGGGAGCCTTGGTCGTTAGTTACGTAAGAAGTTGATGGCGCTGTAAGCAATAGTCACTTACTACACCAGGAGGGACGCAGGTGGCACTCTGGAAGTTATTAAAAAGGCTTTCCCACATATATAAATTAAAATTTCAATAAATATGAGTATAATGCGAAGGCGATATCCCTTTTCTTCGTAACCACAAAAATATTTGCGTGTACAAATGTCTAAATAAAATAAAGTTTTTGTTTTTAACATCATGTATATTAATACATTATAAAAATTCTGTTCCCTAAATAATAATGTAATTTTTTGTATGAAAATTGTTAAATAAATATCATTAACATATAAATAATACATCAAGGTATCCTTCATAAATTTTTAACTACTTGCTATAAACTAATACAGGATTTGGTTTAAATAAATTACCATGAAATTTCTAGGTATGTAGGCGCTGGTAAAAAAAAAAAAAAAAAAAAAAAAAAAAAAATCAAAGAAAAAAAGATCATTTTTAAGACTTACCAACATAGTTGAAAAGTGTTTATCAATTTAGTTTATCTGGACAGTTATCTTTTCAGTATGAAAATGAAGTGTGTAGCATTTATGGTTAGCTTACAAGGACAATCAGAATTATTTCCTAATATTACAGTCAATAGGGAAAATTAGTTTCCATGGCATTTGAAAACTGTTATACTATTTCAAACATATTGGAATTAATATACATCACAAAGATACACTGTAAGATGCTACACTATAGAATATTGTGCACATAGCATTTATCGTTTATTTATAGGACACACAAAAGTATTCTGAAAGCTTCTGAAATAAAAGAGATCCCCTTTGCAACTCTCAAATTTAGGAAAAGACCCCCCCTGTTATTTTTTGGAAATGTATTGCTTTTTCAGGTTTCTCATTGTATTCTTTTAATCAAGATTTCTAAAGATGAGGCGAAAATATCCAGAATTCTGAATAATTATCAAGTTGCACTTAATATCCACCCTGAACTCTTTATCAGAAAAGTGACATTGCTATTATTTTTTCTACTTGGATTACAGAGTTGAACACCCCAGTAGCTCAGATTTTGCTTTAGAGTATAACTGCAATACTGGGGCGAAGATTCAAATCCACTGCATACATTAAGATACACTAACAATACTCCAAAACATGCAAGACTAGTTTTTACAATGTATTACACCAGTTAAAATATAAAGCAATTTAAATTCTGTTTGCTAGTTTAACCTCTAAAACATTTAAGATGTGTTATCAATACATATCTTGACAGAAATTGTACTATGTTCTATACATGCATTGTAGGACATGTATGGATTAGAGATCAGGAGCTCTTTGTATGATTTACCCAACCCCCTCACTGATAAGGCCATGTTAATACGTTCACTAAGCTCCAAGTTTCACAGCAATACAAGTAATATTTAAAGTAATATAATGCTTTTGATTTAATGTATTTTTAATACATTGAACAATGATTAATACTTCCATTCATATTCGCCATTCAAGTTTGTCGCCAACTTGGCGATATATCGCCAAATTTGGCGGCCAAAATGAGTCGCCAAAAGTGACGCCAACTTGGCGATATCTCTAACATTTCGCCAAATTCCCATAGAGTCCATTGCAAACCTACTTGCTTATAGAAAATGAACGAATTGAGATATTTTAATGCAACAAAAACTAATATTAGCTTAAGGGATTACATTAAATTTTTCTTTGATGACCTAAGTAGAAATTGACTTTAAAAACAAAATTTTTATATTACTTGTTTTTTATAAAATGTAGAAAGAATCGTCTTCTTTTAGCATTTAAAATAAAATGCAGAAAACAACATTACAATTTTGCACTTTCCAAGACAGTCAGAGGGTTAATCTCGTCAGCTAGGGATGAGTGCAGCATCAAAAAAGCGATCAAAAGTTAGATTAATTTTATTCGTAGTAAAATTCAACTTATTTTGTGTGATATTGTTGCCACTTAGGAAACAGATGTGCAGCAACATTTTATTTCTGATTTCAAAACTATACCTAATTTAATGTAAAATCTCTATACAATGCAATAAATGTGATTATGGTTGCTCATATATATTTGGGACATTAAACTATTATTTACCACAAACACGATCTAATTATTAATTTTATAAATATATAAATAATCAATTCAAATTGTGTTTGACATATCTGCTAGCTAAATAAATTTAGATAAAAAAGACTAGATTATTAAGACTAATATTTTTAAATCAATCATACTGATTGGTAAAGTTATACGAATTTAATTATTCCAAATAAGTGAAACAATGTGCACTTCAGGACTCGAACCCCGAACCATTGTCATACATTGTCATTACTTTACCGTTTCAGCGACCTGGGTTGACAACAGGCGGGCATATTTCGCTCAGATAACCTTATTGGTAGACGAGCGGGCATATTTCACTCAGATAATCCAGGTGTTATCACAAACAAGGATATCTGAGGGAAATATGGCCGAAAGTTGTCAGACCAGGTAGCTCAAACGGTAGAACTTTGACAATGTTAGTCAAAGGTTTTGGGTTGGAGCCCCGGAATCGGCATTTTTTTGCTCAGATGTTAAAATTGAATTCGTAGTTTATTAAGATTATTTTTCTTTTCTAGAATCTTATATTACCAAATACAAAAAGTTGTGCTTCGCTTCAACTTTGCAGCTTATGTTACTAAGAAAAAAAATAATTCTAAAGATTATTTAGAAATTTTGCACTGCTAGAGCGTATGTTAATATTCTATCAATTCTTTGGATAAATAAAAATTAAGTATGTAATTAATACAACAGTTAATAACAATTAATAATTAATTTGAAATCCTTTTTATTAATTTCATTAATAACATAACGGAAGTGCGGGAATACTTAAGTTGATCGACCCCTTTTCGTTTCATAGAACAAGAGAGTTAAAAAAAAAAAAAAAAGAGAGATATATATTATACGGAATTCATTGCCACACTGTAAAAAAAAGACAAACGGTTCTTAATTTACGAATGTATAATATAACTCAAAACGAAAATATACAGTAACTTCTTCTGCGTTACGATTTCACTATCTTTAGAAATCTCAGAAACCAATATATTTTCGAAGTTTAAAGAAGCATTTATAAAAACAAAGTTTTTTTTTTATGCCAACAATTTTCGAAAACGTTTTCGAGTTGTTTTAATAGTTTTTATTCAGTTTTCTGAAACTGAAATATCGATTTTTAGGATTCCACAAATGGTCGATTACAAATATTTACCTGCGTAATTCAATTTATACACGCAAGAATAGTAAAATTGTATAAATTTTAATGTTATTGTATTATGTAATTATAAAGCTAATTATTTTGTTTGTCTGTAAAACATATTTTTTTAACATAAAAATGATTACTTGAAGACAACAGCATCCGATAAACCTATATTTCGGGTTAAGAAAACGTTAAGTTACTATGGATGAAGAACACTTTTCGGAATCATGTGTAATTTGGAAGAGGCAGTTGCATATTTTCGCTCCTAGGTATATAATATTTTTATGGGTTAAGAAAACGTTAAGTTTCTAAGGATGAAAAATACTTTTCGGAATCATGTGTAATTCCGAAGAAGCAGTTGCATATTTTCGTGGGTATATAATATTTTTATGGTTTAAAAAAACGTTAAGTTTCTAAGGATAAAGAACACTTTTCGGGATCATGTGTAATTCGGAAGAGGCAGTTGCATATTTTCGCTAGTGGGTATATAATATTTTTATGGGTTAAGAAAACGTTAAGTTTCTAAGGATAAAGAACACTTTTCGGAATCATGTGTAATTCGGAAGACGCAGTTGCATATTTTCGCTCCTGGGTATATAATATTTTTATGGTTTAAGAAAACGTTAAGTTTCTAAGGATAAAGAACACTTTTCGGGATCATGTGTAATTCGGAAGAGGCAGTTGCATATTTTCGCTAGTGGGTATATAATATTTTTATGGTTTAAGAAAACGTTAAGTTTCTAAGGATAAAGAACACTTTTCGGGATCATGTGTAATTCGGAAGAGGCAGTTGCATATTTTCGCTCCTGAGTATATAATATTTTTATGGGTTAAGAAAACGTTAAGTTTCTAAGGATAAAGAACACTTTTCGGAATCATGTGTAATTCGGAAGAAGCAGTTGCATATTTTCACCCCTGGGTATATAATATTTTTAGGGGTTAAAAAAAGTTAGGTTTCTAAGGATAAAGAACATTTTTCAGAATCATGTGTAATTCGGAAGAGGCAGTTGTATATTTTCGTGGGTATATAATATTTTTATGGATTAAGAAACATTCGTATTTTTTTTTTCATAGTACAGGAGTCCCATTATAACATTAAAAATTGGAGTTAAAAAAAGAACTCTACATTCGTGTAATAATAAAAAAAGGGTTTATTTTCCATGTTTCGAAATAATTTTAATTGGATGCATAAATTGTTAACAATTCTTTGACATTTAATGAAAGAATATAATTAAAAGTTATTAAGTTCCTTAAAAAATAATATGATTCAGTCATAACATACGATTTTCCTGCGTTGTTTGTTCTATATGTTTACTTATTCAATTATTTATACGATTACTTTAATAAAAATACTTTATAAATTTGTAAATTGATATTCTTTCTTCTTTTCAAAATCAAATGATAAGATATTCACTCCTTAATTTAAAGTAAATACTCATTAATAAGAACGGGAAATTAAATGATTGAAAAACACTTATTACTTTTGAAATAGTGATATAAAAGATTTTTTAATAAATGTTAATACCCGTATTGGAATTCAATAGAAGTAAAAATTTTATGACATGCTGCAACTATTTTTCTTTCTTCATAAGTAAACACTTGAGCCTATTACACATAGAATTTCGAAGATTAAGAGGGTCTGTAAATACTAATTATCTATTAACATTATTTTGCATTAAAATTATTCAAGTAAATAAGTAAATCTTTGATCTACCCTAATTTTAGGATATTATATTTACGAGACAAATCCTTTACCTTTTAATTTTCTTTCAGATCAAACAGATACTGATTAAGGCATCTATTATTTTTACTTGGCTCGTTAGAGTTATTAAATATTTTTATGTTTTAATCTTCTCGATGATAATTAGATTTCCTGGAGCTGTGTAAGCTAATTATTTACTTGATTCATATGGATTTTATCATTCCCTCTTGCTTCACATTATAAACATTGTTAATTTTGCTATTGAAGGTTATTTTATATTTGTCTTTTCTATTAATCTTTGAAGTTTCTGCATTTTAGAGCTTAATTTTCAGAACAAATATTCTTCTCTGACCAGGCTGACAATGCGCTGAAGCAGTAAAAACGCAGTTTAAAAGATGTAAAAGGTGTCGTAGAGTTACCAATAATAAATTGTTAATATTAGCTACTATTGATATTTTAAATAATAAATATTAAATTAATCTGTTAGGTTTCTGCATTTTAGAGCGAATTTATCAAAGCAAATAATATTCTTCTGTGTTGAGGCTGATAATGCAGACAAGCTATAAGAACAAAATTTAAAAGATGTAATATATGTCGTAGAGTTATTAATATTAAATTATTGATACTTTAGCTACGACTGATATTTTAAATAATAAATATTAAATTAATTTTTTAGGTTTCTGTATTTTAGAGCTTAATTTTAAGAGCAAATATTCTTCTCTGATGAGGCTGAGAATGCGCACAAGCAGCAAGAATACAATTTAAAAGATTTAGAGGTTGTCGTAGAGTTATCAATATTAAATTGTTAATACATTAGTTGGTTGGTTGGTTGATTTTTGACGGCCAATTATCTGCTCGAGGGATATAGGCCCGGGGGGGAGTGCCCTTCGTGGGGGTCTTTCTAAGGGAACCAAACCCGTATTAAAGCTTGGAAATCCAAGGCTCGAAGAAAACCACGAAAACTCCGAACGATTAGGCCGACGGGCGCGATTGGGATCGAACCCAGCACCTCCCGTCTACCAGCTTCGAGAGCATAACCTCTCGGCCACTGGTGGGGCCTTAATACATTAGCTACTATTAATATTTTAAATATTAAATTAATACTTTAGGTTTCTGTATTTTAGAGCTTATTTTTCAAAGCAAATATTCTTCTCTGATGAGGCTGAGAATGCACACTAGAAGTAAGAAAACAATTTAAAAGATGTAAAATATGTCGTAGAGTTATCAATATTAAATTGTTAATACGAGGGCAAGACAGTAAGTAAATCACAAAAGCCAATAAAACAAAGGAAACCAAGATACGTATTCTTAGGCATGTTTATTTCTCTATATAATCGTCATTTACACTGATAAATTTGTTCCATCTTTTTATGACTTTTCTAGTACCTACTGCACTCTCAGCCACCTGTGTACCTTACATTCAAACTTTGCATCAGTTGAACCATGTGAACCATGTGAAAACCCTGTTGCAGTTGCTAATGCTGTCTATTGTTGTTCGCCTTTCAGCTCTAACCATTTCCTCAACCTTCCGCACTGTTTCTTCTGCCGCAATCTCAATAGGACGACCACTTCCTTCTTCGCCAAAAACTTTTGAACGCCCCTGCTCACCTTGCATAACTGTTGTGTCATAAATTCGAATTTGACATCTTACACTTGGACAGTGCTGCCTCCTATTGGCATATTTGGAACCAACCGGTTGGTTTAGGCATAGCCAGCAATGTGACCCAACATTCATTCTTTAATATTCAATAATTTCAAGCGTAATCTCACTGGTGAAAAGTGGTTGAAAAAATAATTAAAATTGGATATGTATTCACCGATGCTGGGCTTTATTTGTGTCTCGTGTGACGCCGCAGGATTGTGCGCTCATGAAGACTATTCCACCTAATAGATGCAGATGCAGCCTTATCAACATATATGCGTGAGGAATCCTAAGCTGGCTATCGGCGGCGCAGATTAGAAGGTGGAGCACTGGAAGGCTATCACAGCGACCCGGGTTCAATTCCCGGCGTGCACATTTTTTACTCTGTTGGTTTACGCTTAGCTAGCAATGTTGTAATTCACTTTTTTAATATTCAATAATTTCAAGCGTAATTTCACTGCTGAAAAGTGGTTGAAAAATTAATTAAAATTGCATATGTATTCACCGATGCTGAGCTTTATTTGTCCCTCGTGTTACGCCGTAGTATTGTGTGCTCATGAAGACTATTCCATTTAATAGAGAAATGGCGAGCTGGCTATCGTCCTCGTAGCGTAGAAGGTAGAGCACTGGAGCTCTATCCCAGGGGCCCGGGTTCGATTCATAGCGTGGACATTTTCACACTTTTGGTTTACACTTATCTAGCAATGTGACAATCCACTCCTTTAATATTCAATAATTTCAAGCGTAATTTCTCTGCTGAAAAGTGGTTGAAAAATTAATTGAAATTGCAAACATATTTAAGTTTTAAGACTTAAAATACATGCCTTTATTTTATATAAAATAACGTCATTCACATCCGCTGAAGAATTCCGCATTTACGATCCAGTCTTAAAAAACATCTACAGAAGAAAAGTATCCATATCACGCAGGGTTCTCGCTGCCGCTCGCCGTAGAGCCAAAGCGCGACAAAATGTTTCATTTGGCGAGTAAACTAACAATCAGACTCGGCAAATTGCGAGTGCTCAGTTTCTGCTCTGTTTGTGTGTGTACCAATACTCTCAAGACTTTTCCGCGTTTCTGAACGATTGATGTGGCTTTACATGTTCAATCGCACCGTGCCATTTACATTGCTCTATTTATACAGATACAGACTCAATATCAATTCAGTTTAGCAACAACCAAAGACACAAAAGGGATTATGTGACAGGTTATTGTTATTTAATCACTGTCTTATGCGCCGGAGTCGCTCTGGGAAAGACATAAATAAAGTTATTCGCAACAAGTGCCAAATATTGAAAAGTTTTGCTGGAATGTGGTTGTGAAATTAAGCATACTATTTATTAGTTGTATGTAAAGTACCATTGACCGGTCAATTTTTTCTATCGGTCGAAATCTCATAGCAATTTTTAGTGTATGTTTTCCCAACGGTAAATCAAAGATAGCTGTTTTTATTAGCCCCGGTACGGTATGCTATTTCTTTCTCCCACCTTATTTTGTGTCCAAAAAATAACGTTAGCTTACAGACGCTAGCAATAAACAAAGTAGATGTATCATTGTACAATTAAATGCTCTATAGCATTTTTTAAAATTTCTAAACATCGCACATTTTCAGTTTTTATACCATCGTATTGGGAAAAAAAAGCACTTTTTAATGCAATTTGTTTAAAACTGCATCTCTATTTGTTTTTGAAATATTATTATTTTTTGTAGTTTTTAGCGACATTTGTTTCATTTTGGCAACTCAAGTACGCCATTTCTGTAGAAAGTAAAGAAAAAATTGCTGAAAAATAGCAATTATATCTTTTTGTTGCCATTTTCTCATAAAATGGAAAAAAAAATAATTAAAAAAATTAAATTGAAAAAAAAATTAAAATACGTGCTACTTTGAGAAAAATACAAATGAAGGATTTATGATAAAACAGGGAGCTATTATAAACTATATTTAATTTTAATTTTCTATATTAATGCAAATGACGTCATTTTACATAAAATAAAAGCGTGTGCTTTAAGTCTTCAAACTGAAATATGTTTTGCAGTAGAGTCCCGATTATCCGAGTCACGCTTAACCGAGTTATTTTCTTCTGATGGAATGGTGGCTTCTATTATTATGAAACAGCCGTTATAAATGAAGCGTTAGGTGAAGATGAAAGAGCTGCCGTAAAAAGTTAGAACTCTGATTTTCTGGTCAGAATGGAAAAAAAAAAATGGCCATAATTTTTTTTAACGCTTCATTTATAATGGCTGTTTCATAATAATAGAAGCCACCAGTCCACCAGAAGAAAATGAAGTAATGGAAATGCCGGGGCGACACTAAATTCTGAAAAAGCAGAATTCCTGTTCTCTAGTCTTTTATTCAGATTGCTAAAAGAATGTCTGAAACATTTACACATTTAGGAGGCATTTAGAATGCATTTATTTTTAATAGTTTCTGTAGCGGATAGATGATTTTCTATTTTTTGAGTAATTACAAAAACTTAGGTTATTTTAGATACAGTGGTTCCCAACCTTTTTTCGGCCACGCCCCACCAAAGCATCTGTTAAGTCACTATGTCCCCCTACCCCCCGTAATCTGTAAATTATGCCTCTTATTATTTAAAAAGTGAACTCTATTCATACGGTGGGAGTATAATAGTGCCTTAAAAATAGCTATTCATTTCACATTTTTTAACAGGTCAAAGAGGTGAATCTTTTACCACAAATGTGTTTTTACATAATTTTAAAAATACAAAGAGATTATACATCTTTCCTTATATGCCAAAACGAGATTTCTTGTACTTTTCCAACTTAACTCAATGTTAAAAGAAAAGTGTTATACGGCCTGCATGTTTATTTTCACAAAATATCTTAAAATTCACTTACATTTAACGTTAAAACTGATAAATTCATACATTTTATAATGCATTCTTTTATCTTACTAAGAGTTGGTGTAAAATTTTTGGACACTGACTTTTCTTTCTATGGATAACACAATACACAAGAAGTAATTCAAGATTATCATCTTTATCAAATTTAAGTAGCCATTATTCCAAATAACACATTCTCTCTATTTTCCCTTTCCCAATATCGTTAATTGTTTTCGCGAATAGAAGTAGGAAACTCATTCAATAAATAATGGAAAATGTTACTAAAAATTTTAAAAATTTCCTCCAGAAAAATTATAGTAATTTTTAATACTTTTATAGATATCAAAATATTTTGAAAGATTATTCAAATAATTATTCTGATGTCTAATCTATTTTAAAATTTCGATAGGGAACATTTTAAAAATTCAATAAAAAAACTGATTTCTTAAAATTTGCTTTTATTCTATTTATTTTTAGTTTACAACATTACTTTTCCCCAAAAAAGACAAGAGAATCTGATAGCGAATGAGTGAGTAAGAAATTTGGAATTGCCCCCCTAGAAGATCAAATTGACCCCCGGTGGGGCGTACTCCCCACGTTGGGAACCACTGTTTTAGAACATATTCAAAAATGGATACAATAAAGTGTTAAAGATAGATTTTTCAGTGTTTCACGCCAAATCTATTTTGCTAACATTTATTTTCATTTGGTACTGTTTTTAATTTCTTATTCGCCAAATCGCTAATGTTGGTCAAAAGCCAGCGAGAACACTGATATGACGTCACTATCGCGGAATAATACACAAACCCAGAAAAAAGAGAGATTTCGTCATTCAAGAAACTCAACAAAAAAAATCGCCTATCTAAAAATTCATATGCCTTCATTTTTTGTAACATTAATATGGAACCTTAACATTAAATATAGTTTATAATAGATCCATCTTTTATCAGAAATCATTCATTTATATTTTTTTCAAAATAGCTTGTATTTTAATTAATTTTTTCCCCTGTGTTATGAGAAAGAGGCAACAAAAAGATATAGTAATCTACTATTTTCCAAATATTTTCACTTTTCTAACAACTGAAATGAAGTACTTCGGTTGCCACCATTGAAAATGGCGTAAATAAGTATAAAAAATTAATATCTCAAAAATGAATTGAGATGCAGTTTTCAAACAAATTGCATTTAAATGTACTTTTTTTCCCTATAGGACAGTGTAAAAATTGAAAATGTGAGATGTTTAGAAGTTTAAAAAATTGCAGTAGAGATTATCAGTATTTAACCATAGAATGATACATTTGCTTTGTTTTACGGCTGACTTATGTAACGGAATGCTATGCTATTTTTTGGTATGATAATTGTTGCCCGAAAGAAATAGCATATCAGGGGCTAAAAAGAATCACTAAAGCACGTACATATTGCTATTGTTGATGTCACAGTTGTATAGTATGATTTTAAAATATGTTTTTCAACTTTCCTACATTAATCATTCATTTTTTTTATATAAAAGAAACAAGTCGGAAATTGTACGTCAATCTTTGCAAATGAGGTGCGTTCGTACTATAACTAGCTTTATAAATATTCAGATCTTAGTGCAATAGCTGTTGCACTTTTATGCAAAAAACGCATGAATACAAAATTTATTACGACTATATATATTAAATTCACTAATACGGAAATAATATGACTGCATCTTAAATAGCACGTAATCAGCATGGAAACCCATAACCATTGCCTATAAAAGGATATCATTCAGTTAGTTACGTATGATAGGATTTAATAGAAAGAAGAAAACTTTTATTAATATATTTTTAAGTTTTGATTAGATTTTCATAAATTTTTAAATTATTCTGCAAAATTCTGCAACGATTATATATATTAAGTTTCAAACCATTCGGTTAGGTAGTTTTTGCACTGTTGTATGAAGACTGATGGACAGACCAGACGGCGACAATATGTGATATGTATTTATATAATTACGAACACACTTTTAAAAAATCTTCGCAATAAATCGTTAGGTTGGTCTGGTTTGGTTTCTTCCAGAATATAACATAAATAATCCAGTGTATATGTTTATGTTAAAAAAATGATTTAAACGTTTTATTCGTCAAAATTAAATTTCGCAATCATTACCAAGAACTGTAGAGATTAGAACCAATATCTATCTATATATATATATATATATATATGACAGTAGTCATAGCGTTACCAATAATAATTACTGACATCAATTAACATGGAAAGGAAAAGAGTGTTTATGAATAGAAAAGTGCAGAATTTTAGCACAGAAAATCCCAACTAATCATTGGAAATAGGTCTTTATCCTAGAAATTCGCATGATTATTATTGAAGCCATATTATTAAAAATCACCTTTCGAAAAGCAGGAATGCTTTTTTCAAAACATAGATTTTTATGAGACGTTGCATACCAGGATTTTTACATTATAAATTCAGAATGAATAATATCTTATTAATTACTCAAGATTAGCTCCTTTCATTTTGGTAAAAATATAAATATTTCGGTACTTTCCGTTATGTAATGTATGCTAATGCTTCATTTGTTTCACACCTGTCCGTGCAAAGGATTTTTATTGCAAACCGTACCAATCATTGTACTTTGTTAACTACTGAACTTGATTATTTTTGTTATTTAATAATAACCAGGCAAAACATCTTAATTCGCTGTTTTTTTAGTAGAAAATATTTTTTATTAAGCTATAACTTACATCTTTTGTTGACGTTGAAATGGACTTTACAATTTGGCAGTTACCTGATCAGGAAGCTGCAACAATTTTTTACGTGAATATGTAATTATACTTTAAGAAAGTTTTTGTTTAAATGAAATTGTAGTCAAATAAAATTGTAGATTATTTCGGAATGTTGTCCATATTAGAGCTTACGATTATGTCCAGAAAATATAGGAATACGAAAGAAAACAAGGTTTGAAGAATCGCATTTCTCAATTCTTTGGGATGTACCGGGTGTTTCAAAAGTTCGGTTGAAAGTAAAACACGATAAACAAAGATCTATCGGTCGGAGAGACATGCGTTTGCAGATACATATTCAGCGTGGTACGAGATTTTGTATGACACAAAGAAAAAAAAATAGTTCGAAATCTGGATAATAGAGGGCGTTACTGTAAATAATTGCAAATTGCTCACAAAACGCAAGATTTGGATACAAAAAGTGTACATGCAGTATTCTCTAATTTTTTGTATTCAAATCTTGCGTTTGAGCAATATGGAATTGTTCCATGGAATTATCTGCAGTAGTGCCCTCTACTGTCGAGATTTCGAACTAATTTTTTGTTGGTGTCATACAAAATCCCATACCCCGTTGAATATATATCTGAAAACCGCATGTCACTCCGACCCATAGATCTTTTTTTATCGCATTTTACTTTCGCATTGAACTTTTGAAACACCCGGTATATATTCTTCGTGCCAAGAGACTTCTATTTAGTTTTGTGATCTTCAACTCCAAATGACAGTAGTCCAGACAACAACGACGACAACACGACAGAAGTCAACACGGCAACACACTTCAATGCGACAGTAGTCTAGAACAGCTAAAAAAATTGCTTGTACAACGATTTTTCTGTTCATGATAAATAATAATAATAATAATAATAATGTTCCTTTGGAGCCAACTAATACGCTTGGCGACAATGTTATTGATATAACAGAAAATGTACATTTTTTTTCTACTATTGTTGTGGAAACAATTCATAGGCTTCCTTCATAAGTACAGAACGTTAATGTGAACATCTAAATTAACAGAATTAAACCTGGAATTCTACAGACTTATCACACTATACTTTTGCTACACTCTTATAAAAAAGGCTAAGCGATTTAAGTGAGCGTTTATAAAAAAGGGTTATGCCTGAATCTTGATTCGACAAACCATCTTCTATATTTATGTTTTACACAGTTGTGAAATCGCTAAACAGAGAATGTTTAGACAAAATAAAAAGTTTTATTCAATATTTTGTCCATTCTTAATGCACATTTTTTTTTTTTTTTTTTTTTTTACAATTAAAGAATTTTTTTATTTTTAAATACTATGAAAGTTTCAAAGGTATACACTATATGGCCAAAGGTGACCTGCCACTTGCAATTTTGGACGTTTTTTTTGAATATCTGAAAAAATACATGAGAAATTAACCTGAAACTCCAGGTGCGTATTCGCTGTTTTTCAATTTATTAGTGGTCCACTATAGGGTTTCGGTAAAAAATTTTCACGGAAATATATGACCTGTACTATTCTGTTTACACACCTGGAGTTTCAGGTTACTTCCTCATGTATGTTTCTAGATATTTAACAAAACGCTTAAAATCGCAAGTGGCCGGTCACCTTTGGCCATATAGTGTATATCTCAATCCAGTATTACTCAAAGTACAGTGTATATTAATAAATTAAGAACACAATGTATTCTACATTTATTTGTTTAATCATTGTGAAATAACAAGAGATTGAATGTTTATAGCTAAACTATAAATTTTTAGTGTGTAATATTTTCTTAGAATATGTTTAATACTTTAAACCACCCTTTTTTAGTAATAAACATGTATAGCACAAGCCAGTGTTTTTATTCAATGTACAATGCGTAATGCATTCTTTGAAACATTTTTAAGCGATGATAAATTTCGAAGAAAGATTTGAGAATATTAAGGCATCTTAAAAAAGATATTGTATCCACCAGTGATTATTTTATGCTATTTTCTCTACCCACTATCTCCTTGCGTAATATCAAAAACTCATAAATCCTGTCATTTTCACGTTCTTCTAAACTCAAAACGCCCCGCCATATCTCTTACTTGCGCTTTCAAAGTGATTGACTTTGCGAACTCGTGCAATCTTTTTTCGTAAGTTATAATCCCACCTTCTTACGCATCGTAATGTGGAATTGTCATAAAAATCTCTCTTAAGGGAAAGTGGAATTCTTACATTTGAAAGAAACTCTCATCTAGGTTTCTAAAAAATCTTCCGGAGCCCCCCACAAGACCATAATATTTTTTTTTCTTCGTTTGCTTTTCTTCATTAAGAGAAAGTGTGGGAAACTAGTTGGATGTGCCAATCCCAAAACTTTCTTATATCTAATATGTTTTAATATTTAAAAATATTGTTACAGATGTAAATAGTTCATTTTTATTAGTTCAATATTATATGAACTTTGATATTCATCTTAAATTTCTGCTTGAATCAGTTAATCGGAGTAAAAACGAGTTGATCTCGATCATGATATTTATTAAAATCACGAATAGGCTTATAAGGATCGGAAGTTCCCGTCGATTCACGAGCCGCTGGTATAAAATAGTACTACGAAAAATTAAGATGATTACACAAAAATGGCTATTACAGCGCCCCTTCCGGCAGAATTTTTCCGCATTCAGTGACGACCTTCTTGCCACGACCAAAAACATACACAAAAAAATTGGTTCAATTCTATGCATAACTTCATACACTTTTCGAAGGTAAAATATTCAAAATGGCACAAAAATCGCTATTACAGAGCCCTTTTCGTGCGGATTTTTTCCAAATTATGGAGGACCTGCTTGCTATAGCAAAAAACATAAAAAAAATAGTTCAATTCTATGGATAGCTTCATACACTTTTTGATGGTACAATTCGACAGACATACGGACAGACGGTCAGACAGACAGACATTTTCTATAAACACGTTTTTTGTGATATCTGAGCCCTAAAACGTGTAAATCCGTCAAAACCAGGAAGTCGAAAAAAATTTCAATTACAATACTTTCTTCTATTGAAGATAGGAGACAATAAAAACGAAGCACTGCGCAAGCTCACTGCTAAAGCCAAAATCGTAAAAATCATTTTCAAAAATTAAATATTGATATATTTCAAACATAAATTTTTATGCAGTGGAATTAGTCTGGAAATAGCGAACTGATATTTGAAAAAACTAGTTGAAGTACCCAGCGTTGCCTGGTATTTTAAGAGCGTTTGTTTAGCAAAATTAATTTCAAAATTTAATTCTGTACAGACTAATTTTTTTTCCTTCAGTACATGAATCTTGAGAAAATGTGCTTAAGAAAATATTGAGAGCGTAATTTATACGAATATTTAAAAAAAAAAAGAAAAGCCTAAATAAATATACTAGTTCTTTAAAAAAACAAATTGAAAGAGAAATGAAAAATTATGCTTTAGAAATAAAAAGTCATTCTGGGCATTACTTTATTTTGCAAAAGTCATACGTTAATTATATATTCATTTTAAATATGACGTCACATTTACCTTCTTTCTGTACTTACTTATGTTAGTGCGTTTTGTATTATTTACATATATTTTAAAATGTTCCTGTTATTTCAAATATGACTGCATATCCATTTGCTATTTGTAACATACTAATATTCATACTCCTTTTATTATCGTCAAATATTCTAAAATGTCTGTTATACTTCCTGCATCACGTCATATTTATTTTCTTTTTAACTCGTAATAATGATGTCATATTCACCTACGTTCTCTACTTGCTCATATTCATACTCCTTGTAATATTGTCAAATATTCGAAAATGAATACTCATCCATGCCTTGTTTCTTCCCACTTTTTTGCAAAAATTAAGAAAAAATACTGACTGATTAAAATAAACTGGATATTTGAAAGTAAAAAGAAATTACGCATTTGCTCTGAAATTTTCAAATCGTTATCTTGATTAGTTTTATTAATTCAAGCCAATTGGTGAAAACTGTCATTATTTTTACTATCACAAACCAATCGTTGCCATCTGCAAAAGAGAAATAACAGCTTTTTTTGCCGCCACGTACCTTATCGTTTTATATATACAGATTCCACATTTATTAATCAAAATAATAAACTTGGCTAATAAGCGTAGTACCAAAAGAGAAAAAAAGTGAAACACGTTTTCGGTTGTTGGTTTTACGCCTCTTAGCGAAGTTGAATAAATATTCTACAAGTAAAATTTCAAATTTCTAAAAAATAGGCGTCCGAAATTTCCAAAAAAAAAAAAAAAAAAAAAAAAAAATCCACAAAATTATACATATATATTTAAGTATCAGAATTCGTCATCAGATGGAAGAGAATGTGTACGTCTAATAAAATAAAAGTATGCCAACAAACTTGTCATACTGTATTGCTACTCTTTAAAAGAATGTTAGCTGATAAGTCTGAAAAAATATCTTTTACATTTATACTTTTACCCACAATATTTTCTCAGTTATTAAAGTTCATTTCCCAGTTTTAGGGTCTCAGGACTCTTAAAATTGGAAAAAATGAAAAAAAGGACCATTTTTAACATTTAATATCTTAAAATGTATTTGATTTTAAGGCACAATTTTAAATGGGAATGAAAGATACAAGTATGTTCTTTCATATCAAATATTTGAAAAATTGCAAGATGCAGAATTAGCATTTACAGGGGCCTCCAAACTGTCAGACATTTCACGAGCAGAAAATCGGCATAACAGCTTATGCGCACGATTACAAAATAAATTTTACAACTAGAATGAAAATTTTGGTGCCTACGTATACCTCAGATTATAATAATTACACTGAACCTAAATAAATTTGTATTTAAAGCATTTTTATATTTTTAATACTAAGTTGTATTTAGCTAATGCAAAATTTAGAAAATTTCAACAATATAAACCCCTAAAAAATATTTTCTTTTTTACAATAAAAAGGAAATTTTAGGTTCAGTTTATACAGACTAACATAAAACATATGTTTTGAAAATTTAATGAAAAAATATTCAGAAGTTTTTGAGATATCGTGCGCGTTATGTCTAAAAACGTCATTTGGAGAAAAATGGCTTCAAAGTTTTGGAAACACCGCTTCAGCTATTGAGCGAGTATAATTCTAAATGCCATAACTTCTGTTCTAATGGAAATTTCAAGATAACAATTATATAAAAATGTTCAGAAAATATAGAAGTTTAACATATAAAAAAATTAAAATTTCGAAAATTTTAGAGCTTTAAGAGTCCTGACAGACCCCTTAATAAATTAAAAATATGTTTAAGCGTTTTACATTCTTCAAAGGTATAAAACATAAACCAGACTTTTTGTCGCGTTACAATGAATATTAATAAAATTTTTACTAAAAGTTTCTTACGCGTTAAAGAAGAAGAAAAAAAAAAGTCTAAAATAATGAGGCATTTTAGGCAGTGCCTTCATACTTCAGACACTTCCACCTATCGTTTTCAATGCACATCCAACAACTCATCTAATATCAAAAAATCATAAATTTTCTCAGAATCATGTTCTTTTAAACCTTTATGTAATGAATTGTGAATTCATGAAAATTTTATGTTCTAAAGCATTTTTCGTGAATTTTTGAAACTACGTTAGAAGATTTACATAATCATTTAATAAGTTTTAGAAGGATTTTAGAAGAATTGAAGGATTTAGGAGGATTAATTAAATTTGAATTTATAGGGATTTAGTGCAATATTTAAAACCACACTCAAATCTTTATTTTAAATATTTTTCTTAGTATTTTGTAGAATTAGGAAATTTACAAATTTAATCTTCTTGCAATAGAAATATTTCCAAATTGAAAAATTCTCCCCCCCCCCCCCGTCTAACGTTAAGAAGGCTGAAAAGATGCAAAGACAAAAAAAAATCATCCTTTTAAAAATATTTTTGTTTTGTGTAACCAATAATGCTTTTGGAATAAGATAAAGTAAGGCACCTATAACTTACTCTAAACTGTATTGCTACTAATCGATGTATTTAATGAATTTTATAACAAGTTATGTTAATGGTACTTTTAAGAACCATCAGTAGATAAAGGGTTAAACAGGGAATGCTCCACCATAACTGTTACTTCCATTTAAAAGGCGCCTTAAATTTTATGAACACGTACAGTCTTTTTTCGCAACATATAGCATCACCGAGTCAAGAAAAGGCAATGCCTAATTAGATAAAAACACCTCTTAAGAGAAATTATAGTTCTTAAATTTATCTAAATATCTCTATAATGTTAAAAGTAATATGAATAAAAATTGGAAACATGCGTTTCAAGTCTTCCGAAGCAGCTCAATATCAACTGATCGGATGTTGCAATCCCAAAACATTCTTCTATCTCATACATGTTAATATTTCAAAATTCGCTATCACAGTGCCAAAACTAAATGGCAATCTGTGCTCATCACCATCATGAAGGTTCTAAAGACAACGGTTCATTGAATTGTGTGCATTTTGAAAGGAGATATGGGGAATTCTCACAATCTTTTGACTTTCATGTCCCTGAATAATAATTTTTATTTTAATACACTTTTTTTCTTATACTGGGGAACATCCCATTCCACGATGGCACAACAATATTAACGAGATAAATAAGTTTTGGACGATGTTGGGGGTGCAAACACCTGGAAAACTTCTACACCGTCCCGTGTCCCTGATGCTGATTCTTAAGTTTGGAGCTGTCTGGATAAAATTGATTCAATAAAAATAATTCGATGTAATTTTCTTCTGAAACTAGAACTATTGTTTTATATAAATATGTAGCTAAAAATTAACCTGCACACATTTTTAGGGTTGTTATTATTTTTTAAACTCTGTCCCTGGGTTTTAGATTCCTTACTATCCCTCTTTTAAAATTATACAGAAAATCATTTCAGATGCAGCTACAGAACATTTTTCAAGTTTTTTCTCATGCAGAAGTATGCTTGAAAAATAATGTCTAAAATTCTTTGGCAGGAAATGTACTGTAGAATTTAAATCAGCATTTAAATATCAATTTCAAGCATCGTGGCTTTGTTGGTAGTCTCACCATCCCCAAGATTTATTCCTGCACTTTCCGAGGTAAATAATAAAAAAAAAAATTAATTTAATCCAATGTTAACAACTGTTTCTAAAAATCAATGAACATTGTGGCTATTACTTAGTCTTAGCGTCTTAGTCACTTAGTCTTAGATTTTCCTAAAAATAGATGGTAATTTTCCTTACCGTTCCATCCTTACCGTCCCTTTTTTTACCATTTCGTCCCTTTTTTCCAATACCATCCCCTTTTTTACCTTACCGTCCCTTCTTTAACACCCTTTTAAGACAATGTTGTACAAAAATTCTGTATTAAAACTACTACATTGTTATTGTTTCTTATTTGAATGTCCTGTGGGTACTATGCAAATTCATTATAAGTAAAAATTTATAAGAAAATAAAAAGTTATAGGGGTAAAATGGTAAGGAAAATTAAACTCGCAAGTTTAATTTAAACCTCAGTTAAATAAAAAAACTTTCGCTGCTGATCATTTTTCTTTATTTTCAATCATTAAGGTCTATCAGATTAAAATGTTATATTAGCAAGTTTAATTTTGTCAGATTTTTTTTTTCCCCCAAAAGTCAAAAGATTGCGAGAATGCCCCATATAAGGATCGCATCTTTCAAACAAATAACTAAATTTCGGCTGTTTTAGATGTGCAACAAAAATTCCCTACCCAAACAGCATAAAAGCGACATCTGTCGCTTGCCTGTTATGCTCCCTATTTATGCTTTTATACCCCAAACCTGATACGGATATATTTATATGAAAGTGTAACAGGATATGAAGTTTAATTAAATTCATTGCATTAGTTTTTGCGATACAGCTATCACGAAAATCGTGAAAAATGCAGCGTAAGAGCGCCACCTGTTATATGATTTACACGAAAACATAATCAGCACCAACTTGCATCACGTTTCAAGATAATATTATGTTTGATGAAATTCCGTGCATTAGTTCTTAAAACACGAGTATCTTTAAAATGCTGTAAATCCTGAAAAGTGCAGCATAGCAGCGTCACGTGTTGGGCGATTTACAGAAAAACCTAATCAACAACAATTTATTTCAACTTTTAACTGAATTTGAAGTTTGATGAAAATCCGTTTATTTATAACAACATATTTCAGTCAACGTCTAACTGAGTTTGAAGTTTTATCAAAATCCGTGCATTAGTTTTTCATATAAAGCTATTACGAAAATCATGGAAAATTCTGCGTAGCAGCGCTAACTTTCGAGCAATTTACACCAAAAACTAATCAGCACCAATTTATATTAGGTACTAACTGAATCGGAATTTTGATGAAATTTCGTGCATTAGTTCTTGAGATAGAGTTATTGCAAAAATCGTGAAAAATGCAGCATAGCAGTGCCTCTTGAAGGGCGATTTACACAAAAATGTAATCAGCATCAATTTATATCAGGGACTAACTGAATCTAAAGTTATATTAAATTCCGAGCACTAGTTTTTGAGTTAGAGAGTCCACAAAATTTGTGTCATATACAGACAGGCTGACTCATAGACAGATATTTTCTAAAAATAGTCAAACCGTGTTCAAAAACTTCTTAAACAGGTAAATTCGTCGAAAACCGAAAATGGAATTTTTTCATGAAAAATGAAAAACTGAAATTAAAAAAGCGGGGGAAAAACTGCAGAAGCATCGCACGTACTTATTGCTAAAGTCATAATAATAATAATAATAATAATAATAATAATAATAATAATAATAATAATAATAATGAAAGAAAATATAAATATTTTTAAAACAAACTATTTTACCTCGTAGATTTTTAGGCATTGCTGTATAAAATTACTCTTCAATTTGTGAATTAATTGATTCTAATAATGCCGTAATTTTTAAACGAAATTATTGCCGTTCAGCTCTATAACATGAATGAAAATGAAAAAATATGATTATTGTGGTAGGAGCAATTAATTACTAGTTCCCTTCATCAGACAAAGAAAAATGTGCACTTCTAAACAAGTAAAAATAACAGACTTTCAGCAGTATTATTTTGCTACTCTTCAAGGGGGAAGATTAAGTTGAGTAGTCAGAAAATGACCGTATTTAACCCTTTATGTACTGAATTATGAATTCGTGAAAATTGTATCTTCTAAAGCATTTTTCGTGAATTGTTTAAACTAGATTAGAAGACTTACATGATCATTTAATAAATTTTAGAAGGATTTTAGAAAAAGTGAAGGATTTAGAAGGATTAATTAAATTTGAATTTATATAGATTTTGTGCAATAATTATAATCCCACTCAAATCATTTATTTTAAATATTTTTCTAAGTATTTTGTATAATTAGGGAATGTACGAATGTAATGTTCTTGCAATATAAATGTAGAAATATTTTTGAGTTGAAATATTCAGCCTCCCCCCCCCCCCCCCCAAAGGCCAAGAAAGCAGAAAAGATGCAAAAGCAAAAGAAATCACCCTTTTAAAAATATTTTTGTTTTGTGTAACGATTAATGCGTTTAAAACAAGATAAAGTAATGTATCTGTAACTCAGACTAAACTTTATTACAATTAATCGATGTATTAAATGAATTTTATAGCAAGTTATTTTAATGGTACTTATAAGTACCGTCAGTAGATAAAGGGCTAAAGCAGTAGGAAAAACTCTGTAGTTTCCTAACCAGTGAATGAAACGCAACATTTTTTTTTCTTAACTTTCACACATTCTTATGGTTTGATAAAATATTCAAATACACATATATTTACTAATATTAATTAATTAAATCCTAACGACAAAAGTGGCTTTTGAAAAATATGAATATTGAAATAAGCATTTTGCGTGCACGATTTTTCAAACTCTTTTGCAGATATATTATTAATGTTTCATATTTTGTTACTTATAATACTGTATTTTACAACGTAAATTTGAAAGTATATTCAAACTGTTTAGTAAAATTAATGACTTTTCTAATCGTATTCACTAAATTTCACCAAAAAATGTATAATTATTTTTCAATCCACAATTTTCTGTGACAAAATTAAGACTAAATTCAGGTTCAGCATAAACTAACACACGTAAATTAAGAATATACATAATTTAAAGGCTCTGTGATAATTAGTTTTTAAACGAGAGTGCTCACAATAGCAAAAAATCAATTTTTAGAAAAACGGCTTCAAAGTTGGCTTATAACATTACGGCAAATGCTTTTATGCAAGATATTTTCAGGCATAACTTCTGTTCCAATTGGTATTTTTATAAAATTATTTTTTGCAGTGGATTTGTACCGTTTGTAGGTATTCATTCTGAAATTTGTGAAATACCGTATATACTCGCGTATAAGTCGAGGAATTTCTGACAATTTTCGGTGAGTAAATTTGGGGTGTCGACTTATACGCGAGTCAGTTAAAAAAGCAAAAACAAAACTTCGAATACTGCAAAATTATGCCTTTATATATGTATAAATAAGAAAATAATACATAAAATATACAAATAATAATAATTTATCATTTTAAAAAATTTCAATGTTATGTTTTTGTTTACTTACTAATTTTGCATTGGCAAGTGAAATCTTTAGTTTGATTTTGTGCAAAATTGAAGTAAAAAGTTTGGGGGTCGACTTATAAGCGGGTTTTTTATTTTTTCCAGAATTTGCATTCAAAAGTTAGGGGGTCGACTTATACGCGAGTATATACGGTATATATTTTTTTTAACCGTCAACGTGATCTGCCCCGTTAAAACACGAGGAAGTGTTAAGTCTGTCAAAATTTCTGTACATTTATATTTTACACAACAAAACTTTCCCAGCTTTTAAAGCGCATGCCGTTTTGATACTTCTTAAAACATGGCGAAGCGATAAGTTTAACGAAATTTCTTTAACATTTATAATTTACAGTCCAATACTTTCTCAGTTTTTAAAGTTTTTCTTTTTTTAATTTTAAAATATTTTTAATACTTTTTTTAAATATTCAAGCGTTTTACATCTTTTAAATATATGTTATACAACCCGGTTTTATTTGTTGAGTATCACTATATATTATTAAAACTTTCTTGCAAATAATTTTTTCGCGTTGAAGAATTCCGAAGAATCATTTTAGAATAATAACGCATTTTAGAAAGATTTTTTATACCTCGGTGATACCCTTCTGTTATATTCAATTACCCATCCATCCTCCATCTTCTCCTATAATATAAAAAAAATAATAAATCTCCTTACACTCATGTTCTTCTAAACTCGAAACGCTCCACCATAACTTTTACTTCCACTTTCAAGTGCCTTGAACTTTACAAACTCGCACAATCTTTTTTTTTTTTTTTTTTTTTTTTTTTTTCGCAAAATACATATACCCCCACCATCTTACGCATCGTAATGCGGAATTGTCATAAAAACACCTCTTAAGAGGAAGTGCAATTCTTTCATTTACGAGAAGTTCCCTACTAGGTCAAAAGGAACAGGAAAACTTCTCAGAGAAAATGATATTCTGTAGAGTTGAGCAACGCCCCAGTTTTAGGGCCTACCAGTGAAATGGAAAATTAAATTATTCAGCTCCACTTTCCTTGCAGGGCCCCGTGAGGTAGGGCCCCAGGAGGGGTGGGCACAAGTTTTTGAAATAACCTTCTGTTCTTAGGAAATAGCTAATCCCAGTAGATTACAACATGAGCGATTTGGCTTGAAGTAAGTTTGCTCAAAGACAGAAAGATTTTTAAAACAGTAGCGATAGCTTTGTATCAGACATTTATGAGTTCAGTAAATAAACTCCGTTTTATTTTAGAGAAAAGAGAAAGTCTGCGTGTCTCGGGTTTATTGTTGACTGGATAATTTAAGAAGTGGGGTGTAATGTGAGAGAAAGATAAATGCGCTTATTGTTTTGTTTGTAAGAAGGTTTGATATATATTATTCATTGAGGCTGAATAAGGAAGTACGAACAAAAGAACATATACTATTTAATAAATGTTTTCTAGAAGAATGTAACATATTTATGAATTAAAGTAAATTTTAAGAAGGTGGATTTACTATAAAATTATTAGTTGGGACAGAAAGAGATTGTTTATTATTAGTAGTATTATTAAATTATATTTCATTCCTATTTAAAAATGTCAATTGTTGTTTGCTTATCTTTTTTGTTGTTTGTCTTATTGTTTTGTTTGTAAGAAGAAGGATATACATTATTCAATGACGCTGAATAAGGAAGTACGATATAAAAAAATATACTATTTAATAAATGTTTTCTAGAAGAAAATATTCTATGAATTAAAGTAAATTTCAAGAAAGTGAATTTACTATAACATTAGTAGTTGGGACAGAATGTGGTTGTTTCTTTTAAATTTGTAAAATATTTTTCATTTCTATTTAAAGATGCCAATTGTTGCTTTAAATACTTACGTTACGCTCAACGGTTTAAAATATTTATAGAGAAATAAACGTTATAATTATTTATTTCATTGGTTTTTTTTTGTTTTTTTTTTTGGTAAGAAGGTTGTTTGTTTGGTTGATTTTTGACGGCCAATTATCTGTACGAGGGATATAGGGGGGGAGTGCCCTTCGTGGGGGTCTTTCTAAGGGAACCTAACCCGTATTTACACATGGAAATCCATGGCTCGAAGAAAACCACGAAAACTCCGAACGATTAGGCAGTCGGGCGCGATTGGGTTCGAACCCAGCACCTCCCGTCTATCAGCTTCGAGAGCAGAACCTCTCAGCCACTGGTGGGACTTTTTGTAAGAAGGGGGATATATATAATTTGTTGAGGCTAAATAAGGAAGTGTGAACAAAAGAACATCTACTATTTAATAAATGATTTCTGGAAGAAAATAATGTATTTAAAGAAAATTTTAAGAGGGTAAATTTACTATAAAATTATTAGTTGGGACAGAATGTGATTGTTTCTTTTAAATTTGTAAAATGTTTTTCATTTCTATTAAAAAATGCCAATTGTTGCTTTAAATACTTACGTTATTTTCAACGGTTTAAACTATTTATATAGAAAT
Organism: Maratus speciosus; assembly: GCA_963932465.1. NCBI lineage: Eukaryota > Metazoa > Arthropoda > Arachnida > Araneae > Salticidae > Maratus > Maratus speciosus. The sequence continues at coordinate 506,589,288 of OZ010789.1, read as the reverse complement.
GAACATTATAATTATTGCTTTTATTGTTTTGTTTATAAGAAGATAAATATATATTATTCATTAATACAGAATAAGGAAGTATGAGAAAAACATAAATACTATTTCATTAGCTATGAGAAAATGTTTTATATATTTACGCTATTAAATAAATTTTAGAAAGTGAATTTTATTATAAAATTATTATTCGTGACAAAATGTAATTTATTTTCTTCAATAACTTGTAATTTGTTGTTAGTTTCTCTCAATTTTAAAAGAAAATTAGTATTTATGTTTTGTTCCTACTTCCTCAATCTGTGTTAATGAATGATATATATATTCCTTCTTATAAACATAAGAATAAGGATGCCGCCGCGGTAATTGAATCTATAGTAAACTTTTTTCTTTCTCGGCATAGCCTGCAAAAGATGTTGCATACAAAAACACGAAAACAGGAAGTTTTGTGGATAAATATATGATAAACAAGCTGAAACAGACAGTTTAAAAAAGAAGAATTATTTTACGTGCTATGTAATGTTGAAATCGGAAAAAAATAGTTTAGTTAGCTTTATTGGATCAAAAACTGTGGAGATCAGTTTGGCAATCTTTTGAAGACATATACTTGACTAAATTCTAGGGTGCAGTGTACCATCATTTTTATTATAATTTTAACCCCCGGTATGAGATTTCTTTCTCCCAGTAAACAAAGTGTCGTCTCCAAAAAATAACGTTCCGTTGTATAAGCCAGCCTTAAACAAAGCAGATGTATCATTGTACTGTTAAATACTCCAGTGCAATTTTTGAAACTTCTAAACATCGCAAATTTAAAATTTTTATACCGTCGTATTGAGGGAAAAAAAGTACTTTTAAATGCAATTTGTTTGAAAACTGCATCTCCATTTATTTTTGGGGGATTAATTTTTTTGCAGTTTTTAGCGGCATTTGTTTAATTTTGGCAACCCAAGTACTCCACTTCTGTAGAAAATAATGAAAAATAGTTGAAAAATAGCAATTATATCTTTTTGTTGCCATTTTTGCTTACTGAAGAAATGTACTTATAACACGTGCTATTTTTAATAAAATATAAATGAATGATTTCTGATAAATTATAGAGCTATTATAAACTAAATTTGATTTTAAGTATCTATATTAATATTACAAACAAATGAAGGCACATGAATCATTAGATAGCTTTTTTTTTTTTTTTTTTTTTTGTCGAGTTTTATGAATGATGATATCTCTTTTTTTATATTTGTGTATTATTCAGTGATAAGGGCGACATATTCGTACTTTACTGTAAATGTTGTTTAATACAGGATCGCAAATGAGGAATTCCTCAGCGGCTGCGAATGACGTCATTTTACATAAAATAAAAGCGTGTGTTTTAAGTCTTAAAACTAAAATATGTTTTATACTATATACATATATTTATATATACATGCATAAATTTTTTCATCGGAGGCGACACTAAATTCTGAAAAAGCAGAATTCTTATTTTCTAGTTTTTTTTTTTTTTCCTCCCCTGTTTCTTTTTTCTTTTTTTTTTTCTTAAATTTCATTATTTGAATAGGGATTTATTCTATATCACTTATTCATAAGAAAAGTGACACATCTCCACACATTAATTTAATAGGAGAGGCAAAATTAGATTCTCGTGCTTTTACTGTCAACATGAAATTATAGAATTTAGCTCTGCATGCAGCAGTTAAAACGTGCATAAACAAGTAAAACCCTTAGGAATGAAGACGTAGATGAGGTTCGGATGGTTGAGTAATTTTTCCTCCCCACACAATTTGTTCCCCTTCTGTGGTCACCTCCCTGAACGATCATTTTTTTCATGGAACGAAATTTATTCACATATGCTCAATATTAATTTTACCTCAATTCAGAGATCATTCGAGTTGAACTTCCTCCATTGCGACCAATTTCTTTGAAGAAAAGGAAACAAATTCTATTTTTTCCTCGTCGCACGGAGAAGGTTTTATTAGAAAAATAATTCCGAAGGGCGCATTATTTATCAAACTTCTAAACTAAGTTTAGAATTTTTTTATGATTATTTCGGTAACTTTTAAATGTTTAAACCTCTTTGTGCCTTTTTAAGCAATGAATTTAACTCTGGTGACAAATTAAGAATGACGGTCAATAAACTTATTTTCCCTATTCTGTCAGGAAATTCTCAAAGAAATAGATAAATTAATGAAATACTCATTATTTGTTTCCGTTCAAAAAAAAAAAAAAATATATATATATATATTTACTAAATTTCGAAAGGACTTGGAAATAACAGTTATAAAAGACAAAACCATAAAATCAAAGGAAACGTCAAAGTATTCATTTTTTAAACTCTGCAGTAATTAACTTAATTAACTTTTGTTTTGATAGTTACATTTTTATATTTTTTCCAAATATGAAAAATAAATTTTAGTACAATTGATTGTTACTTTCTTCAACAATTAAAATCTAGATTTAAACATGACCTCCATTAAGAGACCACCTCTCAGAGCGATAATTTTTTATTGGAACGGAACGTGATCGCTTTAGGGAGGTTTTACTGTGTTTCCTATTGAAATACGCGTGAAGACTGTAAAAAATAGAAAACTTTAGAATAATTAGATAAATACATAGGGAAAACATTTAATGATGAAATTTACGTCTTTTTAGGGTTTCGTTCATCTGACGAAACCCTATTCGTCTCGCTCCTCTGCCTGTCTGTCCGTCCGTCCGTCTGTCTGTCCGTCACAGAGCCCGTTCTCAGAAACTATACATGTTGGAGACTTGAAATTTTGCATACTTATATCTGAACACCACACATCATACGACAAATCATAAAATTTTGAAAAAGTCGTACATTTAACCCTTTGGGCTCCCACATGCGTATTTTAAACAATTCTTTCCAAGTGATCCCTAATTAGGTTGGAGGCGTGAAATTTTGCATACTTGTAGCTGAACACTTCACATCAAACGACAAATCATGAAGTTTTGAAAAAGTTGTACATTTAACCCTTTGGGCTCCCTCATGCGTATTTTAAACAATTCTTTCAAAGTGAGCCCCTAATTAGGTTGGAGGCGTGAAATTTTGCATACTTATAGCTGAACACTTCACATCAAACGACAAATCATGAAATTTTGAAAAAGTTGTACATTTAACCCTTTGGGCTCCCTCATATGTATTTTAAACAATTCTTTCAAAGTGAACCATTATTTAGGTTGGAGGCGAGAAATTTTGCATACACATAGCTGAACACCTCACATCAAATGATAAAACATAAAATTTTGAAAAAAGTCGTACATTTAACCCTTTGGGCTCCCACATATGTATTTTAAACATTTTTTTCTAAGTGAGCCCCTAATTAGGTTGGAGGCGTGGAATTTTGCATACTTATAGCTGAGCACCTCACATCAAACCATAAAATTTTGAAAAAGTCGTACATTTAACCATTTGGGCTCCCACATGTGTATTTTAACCAATTCTTTCTAAGTGAGTCCTAATTAGGTTGGAGGAATGAAATTTTGCATACTTATAGCTGAACACCTCACATCAAATGACACATTGAAAAAGTCGTAAATTTAACCCTTTGGGCTCCCACATGTGTATTTTAAACAATTATTTCTAAGTGAGTCCCTATTTAGGTTTGAGGCGTGAAATTTTGCATACTTATAGCTGAAAACCACATATCGTGCACCAAATCATAAAATTTTGAAAAAATCGCACATTTAACCCTTTGGGCTCCCACATGCGTATTTTTAGCAATTCTTTCTAACTGAGCCCTTTATTAAATTGGAGATTTGAAATGTTGCGTACTTATAGCAGAACACCTGAGGCCAGGCGACAAATCATAAAATCTTGAAAAAGTCTTACGTTTAACCCTTTGAGCTACCACATATGTATTTTAAGCAATTCTTTCTAAGAGAGCCCTAATTAAGTTGGAGACATGAATTTTTGCATACGACCTCAGACTTCTCGACTGAATACATCAGACTACACGACAAATCATAAAATTTTCAAAAAGTCTTATATTATTTACTCCTCCGGGCTCTAACTGGTGTATTTTAAGCAATTTTCTTACCTCCGCCTTTTTCACCCGGGGAGCACTTTTCCAATTTTTGCCGACACCCCTTTGACCATTCTTTCATATTATGCACCATAGCCTTACATATTTTAATTCCACTTTTTACCACCAGTGGCGCCTACTTATCTCGGGTGCTATGGGCCCGATCCTCTCGACTATCAACGGATAGTATGTAAAACGGATTTTCGTTCGGATAGAGGTTTGTTTAGAATAAAGTGCGCCCCTGGTTGCGAAATGTGGAACTAACAGATTTTTCAAAAGGATAAAGTCTTTTGAAAGGAGTATTAAACGAAACCCTCTGTGTGATCTGTGATCACACTTACCCACTTGTTTTACACTATATACTTAGTAGTCATATTTAAAAAGATAAATTTTAAAGTCATATTTAAAACGATTTTCTTATAGCGTATAAAGCCCCACCAGTGGTCGAGAGGTTCTGCTCTCGAAGCTGGTAGACGGGAGGTGCTGGATTCGATCCCAATCGCGCCCGTCGGCCTAATCGTTCGGAGTTTTCGTGGTTTTCTTCGAACCTTGGACTTGCAAGCGTTAATACGGGTTAGATTCCCTTAGAAAGACCCCCACGAAGGGCACTCCCCCCCCATAGGGCCTATATCCGTGATGTTGATAATTGGCCGACATAAACACAACCAACCAACTATAGCGTATAAAACAAAACATTTCTGCTACACGTTATAATAGTCCTAGGGGCTTTTACTGAAAGGCTCACGTTTTGGGCACCTGCTTGACAAGTTGACGTAAAAGACAAAGCGCAGTGCTTTCTCTCGCAATAGTCGTAGATCCATGTTTTGATCTGAACTTGAATGTGTCATGCAGGCGGAAGAATTCAATTATTTAGAAAATAAATATTGCCTAAATTAACAAATTATTTTCTTTTAGTTCCGATACATCACAGGATCAATATTCTGCTTTAGATTGGAACAAAAGAATCTTAAGTATTATAAGCTGTATTCTGAAAAATCAGCAACTGTCATTTTGTTTTTTGTTTTTTAGCAGGGAAAATAATTTAATTGTTAATTTAAAGCAGGAAATAAAGTAAATGGAACAAAATACAAACAATTGGAACGGCAATTTTTCTTAAGAATTTTAAAGATTTAAAACTGAGTGGAATTTTATCAGAAGATTTTGTGATTTCAAAATAACAATTAGGTCAGTTTTTGTTGTTGTTGTTGTTGTTGTTTTTAAGAGAGTTAAAGATTTTAATTGCGTGCTTCAGGAGCAAAGGAGGAGGTGGTGTGTTTAACTGAAATATGAGGAGAGGGAAGAATTTAGATGATTCAAATGTGATGGTTTTTAATCAGAAGATTTATCATTCAATTATTGTGATTTCTAAATAAGAAATAGGGGAGGTTTGTGTGTGTGTGTGTGTGTGTGTGTGTTTTAATGAGAGTTAAAGATTTTAAATTGTGTGCTGCAGGAGCAAAGAAGGAGGTGGTGTGTTTAGCTGAAATATGAAGAGAGGGAAAAAAATAGATGATTCAAATATGATGCTTTTAATAAGAAGATTTATCATTCAGTTATTGTGATTTCAAAATAAACGATAGGGCTGAGATTTTTTTTGGCTTTTAATGATAGTTAAAGATTTTTAATTGTGTGCTGCAGGAGCAAAGAAGAAGGTGGTGCGTTTTGCTGAAATCTGAGGAAAGGGGGGAAATTAGATGATTGATTAATTATTTATTAGTACTTTAAAGTAAAAAATAAAATAAACAGGACAACATTTACCGAAGAATTTTTAAATCATAAAACTCAAGAATTTTAGAGATTTTAAACTTTGTTTTCTGCACGGTGTTAAGGATATTGCATCAAAACTTAGATGATGATGATGACGATGATGATGATTATAGAGGTGTAACATCAATAAAATATAATCGAAATTGATTTAATAGCAATTATTTGAATTCCGATTGATCTAATTGCAAAATACAGTCATCTCTCACTTATACGCGTTTGAAGGGATTGATTTAAAATCGTGCATAACTGAGAGTCGCGCATAAATGAGAGAATGCCGTATGTAGCCATTCTTTATACCCGTGATGGGAAAAAACATTTTTAAATCTGAGAATTATGATTAATAACATTTTTATAAAATAAAAGAGGTGCAATATTAGTATAGTGTACTTAAAATCCTTACACTTTCCCTATAAAATTTAATTTAAAAAATACAATAAACGTAAAATTTCGTTTTACATAGAAGAAGATATGCCACTTAGTAATCTTTTAAGAAGTCATCCATGTTAGTTTGTTTTGGCTTAAGCTACGTTTCTACAACGACCTTTTCTAATGCATTAAAGTGCGGCATTGTACTTGATGCTAGATCAGCATATTGAAGGCAATATATCAAAACGTCCAGGGCTCCTAAAGCAGTAACATAAGATGGGATAGTTACAATATAAGTTTCATCATTATCATCATCTTCTCCTTTTTTTCAGCTGTCATGTCACCAAAAACAGTTCAATATCTCTTATTGCTGGTAATATAAGCATTGACGAAATCTTGAAAGAGAATTTTGGCTTATGCTGTTCCATTATTCTTCGTCTATTTTAAAATCATTGCTTTTGTTTTCATTTTCCAGTATTGCTTCAGCATCATTTAAATAAACAAAATTCGCTTTTCTGAAGCAGTTAGAAGTTGTTGTGACTGTTACGTTATTCCAAGAGGAAACGAACATATTCATAGCATCCAGAATCCAAATTTTCTTGAATTCCTTTTTCTGATCTGGGATATAAACATTCTTCGCACCAAATCTTTCCTATACTGCACTTTAACTGACCTTATTATAAATAGATCTAATGGCTGGAGCCTGCTAGTATAATTTACAGGGGAAAATATAACTCGTGTATGTGTCAACAATGGTAGATATGAAAGATGGGCGGGACACTGATCCATAATTAGCAGAACGTTTCTTTTTTTTTTTTTTAGTCATCTTTATATCAAATTCCTTCAAAAAGTCTAAAAATAGTTCTTTATCTCCGCGTATAACTGCGAGACACAATTCAAAGTGGCGCTTATAAGTGAGAAATCTACAGTGTCATTTTTCTATTCCTCGTGACAGGACCTTACGAATATCGCGTATAACCAAGAGACGTGTATAAATGACAAGCGCATAAGTGAGAGGTTACTGTACAACTAAATTATATTATTTGTAATTCAAGTACATATTCTGTGTGCAGAATTGACTATAGCACCGCCTCAACAGTTTTTTCCGCACCAAATGGTCTTAAGAAAATCGTTCGGGGGGTCAGCGACAATTTTTACTCAACCCTTTGTTACAAGCTCGTTTTCAAATATTTAATTGATCTTATATAATGAATTACAAAAAGAGCCATCAGCAGTTGCGACACTGGTGGATTTGGCCTGAAAAATGTCTCTGTCCAAAGTAAATGAATGGTATACTAATTACAGAATAGCGCCACTGGTCGCGATAATATTTTTCAGTCTTTCTTAATAAGATGATATTTTATTTAAACGAGAAAATTATTGTGTTTTCTTAGCATTTGAGGTCTTAAAGGGGGTTGATACTTTGTTTACTTAGATGGTTAAAATATTTATAACGAAATAAATGATACATTATTGTCTTGTCTGTAAGAATGGAAATATATAATATTCATAGGGCTAGAATATGAATTTGTCAGAAAAAGGACATATATAATACAATAAATATTTATTGGGAAGATATTCATGTTACTTATGAAGTTACGTAAATTTTAAAATGTTGAGTTACGTAAAATTCTGTTTTAAAAATGATATTCTTTCAGAAAAGAATCAATTATTATTTGAAATAACTTGAAAATTGTTGTTAATTTCTATAAAAATACGATATTTTTAATTTTAAAAATTATTTTCTTTTAGCTGGATAGAATGTTTTATTCAGATAAACATGATATACTAATATTTATAAAAAAAATCTAGAGTTTTTCATTTCTTAGAAATGACTTATTTTGTACGCGAAAAGCGATTTTGAATAAACATCAAAAGATCGAGCCATCATTATTCTAAAAAGAAAAAAAAAACAAACCATGTGTAATATAAATACATATAAAAGGAAAAGTTTAATATCTCGAAGTGAAACTTACAGTGAATACTTTTTTTACAGAGGCCAGAAAAAGATTTCATGGCGAGACGGTGGAAGATATTCTAGTGCAACATAAATCACTACTGTTCTTTGAATTTATGTATGTCTTTTGAAGGGCCATTTTTTAAAATTTTTAAACTTACGGTTAGATTGTTTTGCACAATTATGTTTAGTGTGCATAAAATGTAGATGTTTGTAAAGGCAGATTGTTAAACATTCTCTTGTCCAAGAAAAACGGGGCTTGGCGTAAATAGTATTAAGACGATGGGAATAATTAAAACGCAAGGATACTTGATGTTCAAATAAGTTTATTACAACTTAATTATTTCTTAACTGAAATTCTGCGGCACATTCCTCAAATTAGCTGTGCATTTCCGATCAATTTTATGATTTACAAAACATTGTCATTTTTTAATTTTTTTTTAGGTGAATAAAAATGTGCTATCAGTTTTTAACCGACTGCTAAGAAGGGTTATGTGTTTCACGCGTATCTGGATACGTGGATTTCTTTATACTCTCAAAACATGCCAACGGCTGGATGGATTTTAATGTATGAGGTCTCTATCAATTCGTCTTAATCGTCCGATAGTTATAAGCTAGATTTTGTTTATATAAATTCAAAATTGCGTCCGTAAAATACAAAATGGTGGTAGAGACGAAACATTTCTTTTACGCACCCTATTGAGTGGCATATTAATGGATAGGTCTTTCAAAATGAAGACGATGTTTCATTGACTATTTTACAGTCAGAAGATCCGTTTAAATATTACACAACCTATAAGTTGTGTAGGTGGGATCTCTAGCTTTACTGCAACTCTAACCTTCATAGACATCTATAGGTCTCATCAAAACAGTGTTTATAGATAGGAACTAACAATTAAACACATTTTAAAAGTCATCAATACAAGTAAATAAAAAAAATAGGTAAATAATATAAAAAATTGTTTCACAATGATGAGAAATAAATAATTAGTTCGCTTTTTACGCAGACGGTTTTTTTTTTTTTTTTTTCTAAATTTAACTTTTACTTGTTGGCAAATATTTTAGTTATTGAAATGCTAAATACAAACCTCAAGTATTATAATCACTATTAGCTTCCTCTACCCGTTGCTCAGGAAACGGTTGGATTCAGTTGTGAAACAAGACGGAAATTGTACGTCAAACGTAGCAAATGAGGTGCCCTCGAACTATAACAAGTTTGGTAAATATTCAGACCTTGGTGCTATAGTTGTTGAATTCTTACTCAAAAATGCATGAATACAAAATTTATTACGATTATATATTTTAAATTCCGTAATACAGAAATAATATGACTCAATCTTATATGACTTAATCACCATGGCAACCTAGAATCATTACCTATCATAAGATACCATTGGATTAATTACATATGATAGGATTTAATAGAATGAAGAAAACATTTATTAATATCTTTTAAAGTTTTGATTTGATTTTCATAAAATTTTAAATAATTACACAAAATTTTGCAATGATTCTGTGAATTAAATGTTAAACCATCTGGTTGGGATTTACACTGTTGTACTTGGACAAACAGCCAGACAGACGGACGGAGCAGACGACCACTATAGGTGCTACGTATTTATATAATTACGAACGCGCCTGAAAAGGCTTGGTATTTCTATGATATGAATTCATCGATCGTGTATCAAACTTCATATTTAACATGAAATTGCGACTTTTCTGCGTTGATTCATAAAATATCTATAAAGGTGGTAATCGGAAAGTGTATGATGGATTGATGAAACCTCACTTTTTGAGAACTTTATTGGTTTAGCAAGCCACAAAACTTTTTATATCCCCTGCCGTTGTTGTTCTGTACTATTCCTGACATTGGTATAACTTGACTAATATCAATTATGCTACTAATATCAATTATAATGTCTCTTTTCTTGGATTTTTTTTAAAGCCAAAAGATTTAAATGGAGAGCCTAACACTCGCCATTAACAGTTTCTTCTGGATTGAGGAATTCATCATACCCCCCCCCCCCCCCCCCCGCCCGTCCTCCACCCGCACACACACAAGGCTTTTGTCTTCAGTCTGAAATTCCTTTTTTCTTAAGCTGTTTTGTAAAGAGCTAATAAGAGGTGGTAATCGCAAGATGAAGGGTCTGGTCAGTGTGTTAGATATTGTAAGAATGCGGTAAAATTTCCAACTGCGAATCGTTTATCGATTGATAGGCCATTGATTAAAAATACCTCCGACTTATCCTGCCAAATACAGAGAATATGGTTTTTATTATATGCAAACTTAATATTTTGTTAATCTATTTGATATGTTTGTAAAGTACGATCAGTTGTGTGCTTACTTGTGCAAGAATTTCTGATCTGCATGGTACTCTCGTTCAGCTAACACCATATAATGACAACGGGTAGAATGTTTTTGTGCACACTTAATGTATTTTATTTATGTGATTGTTGTATTCCATCACAATTTATAGGATGTTGAAGATATACATTTTAGAAGATTATATTTGGTTATATTTTCCCCCAATTACTGAATCAATTTTATGTTGGTTGTGCAATAGACATTAATTTAATTAATGTCACTTTATTTTATTTTATTTTTAAATATCGTAAATGGCCTCCTGCTCATATAATCTACGAGGGTGTATCAATACGTTTTCCCTTCATATAGAAATAATTGAGTAAAATTTATGAAATTGCTACATTGTATTAGTCCTTTTCTATATAGTCACCGTGCACAGTAACACATTTCTGCAAACGGTATTTTAAAAAGAGGGGGAGGGATGTATTCCAAGAGGCACAATAGTAGACCCAAAGGGGAACTTTATTAAACTTTAGTCCACCCCCACATGTGGCATATTGTTGGAAAGGTCTGTGACCACTTATTCATGTTATGCACCCCGCGAGCCCCTCCCCTCAAATTTGCGTCCCGGGGAACATGAATGGTGTCCGCAAAATTTAGAAAAGTGTAATATACAGTAGGAATATATCCTCCTCCCTCTTTTTGAAATACCGTTTGCAGAAATGTGTTACTGTGCAAGGTAACAATATAGAAAAGGACTAATACAAAGTAGAAATTTAACAAATTTTACTCAATTATTTCTATGTGAGGGCAAAAACTTATTGATACCCCCTAGTATAGCAGCACATAAGCAATTAATGGAGTCTTCTTAAAGGAATTAATAAATTTAGGCTATCTAGGTATTAAATTATGCATGTTTTTTTTTTCTTATTCATATGCACTAAAGTTTTCTAGTATGTTAAATAAAACCTCTGTGTAATTTGAAAATATGAACATAACACACCAGATAATAACAACAAATAAATGTATGTTTCTTCACATTATTACATAATCAAAACTAATATTATGCGTGTACTTTCTACGTACATCAAATGACGCAGTTTCTGGAAATATGATTTGAATATTTATCAAACTTAGTTGTTACTGTAAGCATATCAAGCAAATAGATTAGTAGCCGATTGATAGAGGATTATAATGCTTATAATGATTATGATTCATATTTCCATTTTCTATACGTTACCTGTTATGTTTTCATTTCATTTTATTATTATTTTTTAAAATATTCTATTCAGAAAATTAATTGTCCTAAGATACTTTTAAAAATTTATGACAATTAATTACTAAAAATATAAATACATTTTACAATCACAAGTCGGAAGTAAATTTCCAATTGCTCCAACAGTGCTTTGTTTTTCCATTTAGTTAGAAATAGCCTGCAATTTCTAAAAAGAAGACCTGCTTGCTTACGAGAAACGTTTTTCGGAAATTTGGAGCTGCCTAGATTCTGAGTTTTCTGCCAGGTTTTTTTTCCTTTAAAGGCTTCCGAATACTTGGTAAATATTTCTAGAATAGTGAATAACTGCGGTGTTACACCGAATAATCTGAAACAGTGAAGGGAACGTTTTTGAAATAATAGCCCTCGTTAAGTTTTGTAAAATGTGTTTCCGTTAAAGTGTGAAACCGTTTATTATAATATTGATACTAAAGATTTCTGAAAATAAGGAGAGCTATCTGAATCGCGGGCAACTGCGATGTTACATAGACCATTTTTTAGGTAGATTTCGTAAGAAATACTACCTATTGCAGTCGTTACCATGGTGCGACTTTTGAAAAATGCCTTCATAACTTTTCATTATAGGACCCCAGGAACCCAAAACCACCCCCACCTAAAAAGTTTATATATATATATATATATATATATATATATATATATATATATATATGTATATATATATATATATACATATATGTATGTATGTATGTATGTATGTATGTACTAAATTTTGTCCGCACGATAAAAGTCGCAATTATGCACGAATCATCTTCAAACTCGCCAACAACTTTGAGATGGCTAATATCTCGGCGGGGATTGAAAATGGGCGAAATCGGCCCAAGAGGGTGGAAATGGGGAGGGTTCAAAATTTTGAATACTGTCTTAACATGATTCTGATAAAACCAGCTCTTACACAACAATGGCAGGAAAAAAATAAAAGTTTTTCGTTATAGCAGTTGCCAACAATTAAAAAAAAATAATAATAATAAAATTCTCACCACAACAATTACTTTTCTTTTGCAAAATTTTCACGTGTAAAATTAAATAGTTTGACAAATTGAAAACAAATTGAATATTACGTTATAAGTTTCCTAGAGCAAGATTTCAGCATGAAAACTCAAAATAAATAGTTTGACGAATTAAAAAAATATGTACATTGCGTCATATTGGAAATATAATGGACCTCAGCAGGTGAATATGTAACGCCATGTAAGTTTGAAGAAACGTATTAAAACATGATAAAAACCCGACTATGGAAATATTAACATATTTTAACACTTTAAGGTTCTCTGAATTTTTTGTAGCCATTTTTTAAACCTATTCCATATATATGTGTGTGTGTATTCGTGTATATTACAATTTTCACAAAAAGTTTAGCTCCCTACAGCTCGCTCTTTGTGAAGAAACTGGGTTTTATCTCTAATCTTGATTTAAGTTTTGTTGGAGAATTTAGTACTTAACATCGAAATCTACATCCGCCTGTAGGCCCGAGCCGGCAGGGATTTTTTTCAATATTGTCAAATTTTTAGCATTTTTCACATTATGATTTAAAACTTTCAAGTTTTCAGAGCCCGGATCATTATTATGATCAGATAACTCTAACTTGAGAAATATATCTAGCAAAATAACCAGGTTTGATTTTCAAAATATTTCGCAAACTTCTGACTGTCTGTATAAATGGTTCCAAGTTTTACTTACAACTCCCGTAAGTTCATTTTCGATAGGTTACTCAGATGATAATAAAGAAATAATAAAGTAGTTGAAATTGATTAATATGATAACTACAAACAACTTGATATTGATTAATATGATTTTAGAAGCTAAGCAATACCTAATGGAAAAGTTATTTCTGTTATTTTAAGTCTTAACCCAAGTATTGTTACTGTTTCTTTTTAAACTACTGCCACCTCTCACTTATCCGCGTTTGAAGGGATTCATTTAAAATCGCCCATAACTGAAAGCGGCGCATAATTGAGAGGATGCTGTATGTCGCAATTTTTTATACACATTATGGTAAAAAACATTTTTAAATATGAGAAGTATAATTAATAACATTTTTATAAAATAAAAGAGGTGCAATATTAGTATAGTGTACTTAAAATCCTTATACTTTCCCTATAAAATTTATTTTAAAAGATATAATAAACGTACAATTTCATTTTACATAGAAGAAGATATGGCACTGAGTCCTCTTTAAAGAAGTCATTGATGCTAGTTTGTTTTTGCTTAAGCCGCGTTTCTGCATCGATCTTTTCTAATGCATTAAAGTGCGTCTTACGGAATATTACGGAATAATATTACGGAAGTGGAAATGTAGTTAAGCGACCAATGCCAATCTTCTGTAATCGGAATAAAATCCTTTTCTTTTAACTGGGTTTTTTTTTTGTTCTAATGACGGAATCAAATGCTGTCGCGGCAGCTAAAGGCTGTTTTCGTAATAGTTTAAATAAGAGCAATTAAACATTTGAAAATCACCTTGTATAAAATGGCCAAGTAAATAATGTCGCTGTCTCCCGGAATTCTAGAACAAAGCAATAAGAAAATTATTACAAATAAGAGATTTTAAATGTATCGCTTAGATTTGACATAATTTTTGACAGAGTTTCCTTTCTCGTTTTAGTATTTACGTATAAATCATTTTTTTATTAACATGAATATTATTATTTGTACATTTTTAAAATTTGGCGAAAGCAGGTAAAAAAATTTACTTTATTCAAAATATGAAACAAATCTTTCGTGCATATTTATTTTTAAATCGAAACTCTTTGGCAAAATTATTATTTTGGCCTTTTAAGTACAAAGTTATTTTATCCATTTATTGCTTGTAAAACGTTATAATTTAATTATTATTTAAAAGTTTACTTTGCGTTTTTAATATTCACATGTAAATAAATTTTTGTAAACAAACATTACTAATTGCGCTGTTTTAAAATTTGTCAAAAATAGCTTCAAAAATGTCTTTCAAAATATGAAAAAAATTGCTATTCAGATGGTGATACTTTGAAAAAACATGTCTGCATACTGCGTGTCGCAAGCTCGTCAAGTATGTGCCAGCGAAAAAGGGTGAAACTGCTATGCGTCGTATTTGATACTATAAAACTTTTTTAACATAAAACCGACTTTTGACTTTCTTTAAACTTTTACAGGGTGCCCACTAAAATCTGTTTCCACTGTCTTAACTACCGAACGGATGGAGCAATAGTTACAAAAGTGGTGTCTAGGTATAGTAAAGTGGTTATGCGCTACTAGATGTGACGGGATCTGCGCCATCTGGAGCAAAACAGCGCGCTCCTATCTCAAAAACTGTACGAGATATCGGAAAAAGGGAATTACAAAGGGAATTAATAGAGAATCCTCGATTTAGTACGAAAAGACACCTTGTGAGCATGGGTGCTGAAAACAGAACGCTTAAAAGGGCATTTGTTTGTTCGATAATTTCCAAAACTGTGACGTCACAAAAATTGAAAGAAAGGATTAAAAAAAAATTCTGTGTATATACCTGAAATGTCAAGTTGATGCCCTTCCGCCAACATTGCAGGACCGCCAACAGGGCATTACGGATGTTTGTGCCAATTTGTCATCCGCTGTGCTATAACGTGTTCAACATGAAGTTTAGACAGAGGTTCAGACGTGCATTGTAGCTGACGGAGAGAAATTTGAACATAGAAAATAAAAGTATCTTGTTATACCTAATTGTTGTTTTTTTATTTTTAAGATCGTTTCGTCACGGCACAGTATAGAAAATCGTTAGCAAACAAATGCAACTTTTAAGACTTCTGTTTTAACACACAAGGTGTTCACAAGGTGTTTTTTCCTACTAAAACGATGATGCTCTACAACTTTGTAATGCACTTTTTTCCCATACCTCATAGCCTTTTTAATATAGGAATGCCAACACTGCCATTTTGCACCAGGTGGCACTGTAAATGAGTTTCATCTAGTAGCGCATAGTAGAGATAGGAAATAGAGTTACTTTTGGTTAACAGGTTACATCGTTCCACACTTACACGTGCAACAGATTTCAACAACCTGTTATTTTTGTAACGTATAACTAATTGACGATTATGCTGTCAGCAGACATTTTAATTAGAAGGCCTTTAAATAAGATATCTGAAATAATTTTGGGACATAAGTATAGACACTGTTTTGGTTGAGATCTGCACCATTAAAATCAGCTTGTGGTTAAAAAATTAATTTTTGCAAGATCAAAACTTACGTAGTTACAAAACTTTGCATTTCACGCATTATCAGCGCTTTTTGGCACTAAAAATACATTTTTTCATGTTGAAAATTCATAAGTATCATAACTCAGTAAGTTTTGTCCATAGATGCTATCAGTATGCTGTCAACAGACATTTTAATTAGAAAGCCTTAAAAGAAGATATCTGAAATAATTTTGGGACGTAAGTATAGACGCTGTTTAGGTTGAGATAAATCTATACCATTAAAATCAGCATGTGGTTAAAAATTTATTTTTTTCGAGACCAAAATTTACCTAGTTATGATACTTTGCATTTCACACATTATCAGCGCTTTCTGGCTCTAAAAACACATTTTTTCGATTTGAAAATTCATAAGTATCATAATAACATAACTCAGTAAGCTTTGCCCATAGAAGAATAATTTTTTTGCTGTTTTACTTGTTAAAACACAGTGAAATTTTTTCTAAATAAAAGTTATCGGAAATTGTTTAACTTATAGAACATTGAATAAAATTTGTAATTTCTTCGCTATTTAAAAAATAATTATTTTAATGTAAATTGATTTTTATATGATGCAGAAGAAAATGTAAAACATTTTTGCAATTGGTACCATGCTTCTAAAACTATCGGTCTAGAAATTAACTTTTTGTAAATGATAATGTCACGATGCTATTTTCATTCTTTTTCCAGTAAAATAAAATTATAGAAATGTTTTCCAGTTCTCATTTTCTAACAACGCAATAATGACAAAATAATAAAAATAACATTAAACACTTAGGCAAAAATCAAAAATTCTAGCGCCAGATTCCCCCCCCCCCCAAAAAAAAATAAAATAAATAAATAAATAAAATAAAATACCATGAGTACATGTAGTAATATCCCTTTTAAATATTCAGAATCAGAGAAACTGTCATCTTTTGCCCATCTAACTGCACCGGCCAAAGATTGTATCCGTGCGATAAACAGCTTTTTTATCAACAACCAAATCCGTAAGTCTCTTTAATTCAACCCTTCCAACAAAGATAAAATCATTTCAGATTCCTTCCAATTAAAATTATGACCAAAGATGGTTGACATTATCTCCTAGCGTTTTAATAACCTGCAAGCGTCACCGAGATCCATAAGCTTATTTCTCTTCTTCACGTACTCTAAGATTAAAAATACATTTCCCCCCATTTCAAATTGAATATTCCAACGACTGGTTTGAATAAAGTCGGTTTTCATTATTCTAAAAACTGATTATAATGTTTTAATATTTTTAATTGTGAGTGTTATAAAATATTAGAAAGATAAAATAACTCCTGACAAGAATTGAAACGAGATGTTTTTAAATATCCATACAATACCCATACTACAGCGGCTACCCATACTGTTAATTGAAAATACACTGGTGTCCGAAATTAAGGACTAGTCACAAAATGCTAATTTTTAAGCAAGCGAATACTCAAAAGGAAATAATATAATTAAAATAATAATTACTATCCCTACAGCACAGCTAGTCCATATAGCACCTCATTCATGTCAAACATGGTCACAAGTGTCACAGTCACTACGGTAAAACAAAAAATGGAAAATTCCACACGTTTCATTATGAGCCTCAAATGATCATTATACGTGACTCCACTAAGGCGTCAATGTGACTGCTGCTTTGTGACGAGTCACCAGGTGACTTTACTATGTAGTTAAATTGTGACTCTCATGTGACTGTCATTTTTAGACTCGATTTCAAAGTCATCATGAATGCTGCATTATGATAAGTTACCAAATAACATCACATTATAGTCACATGGTGACTTTTCACAAAAGAGCACAATGGTGACTTCACAGTAGTCTCTCTGTCACCTGAAAGTCATCATGTGACTTTAATGTGACATTATTTGGTAACTTATCACAATGCAGCTTTCACGATGACTTTGAAATTCAGTCTACAGCTGACAGTCACATGAGAGTTACAATGTAACTACATTGTAAAGTCATCTGGTGACTCGTCACAAAACAGAAGTCACAGTGACGTCTCAGTGGAGTCACATATAGTGATCATTTGAGACTTATAATGAGATGTATGGAATTTCCTATTTTTTTGCTTCACCGTAGTGACTGTGACACTTGTGACCATGTGTGGCATGAATGAGATGTTATATGGACTAGCTGTGTTGAAGAGAATGTAATTACTAGAATTATATTATTTCCTTTTGAGTATTCGCGTATTTGAAAATTACCATTCTGCGATTAGTCCTTAATTTTGGACACCGGTGTATCTACTAACGTACGTTTGTGAATGCAGTTACATTTCAGGACAACCAATAGCTTTTGAGAGATTTTATCAAGTGATCTTTTGAGATAACAAACAGGCAAAGGTTGCTCTGATTAGCTCCCTAGTACAGACCAAACTGATTTTTAATGTCTTGGTTTCGTCGATGCACAGTGATGCGTAAAAAGAAAAGTCTGGTAGTTTTTCTTTCCCAAAGAGTGTGTCTGCTTTTTTTTTTTCTCTCTCTCTCTCTCAAAAGCGTTTTGAATGCTGCTAGGGTATTATTTTCTGTAGTAGTAAAAATTCTTTATCTTAGATTCAGATGAGATTTACAATTTAAAAAACAATTTTTCGATAATTTAATTTTTATTATTTTATATATTATGTATTCTTAAAATAATTTTCAGCTTTGCTATTTGTTTCTTTTTTTTATGCGTTTTTTAATGCGAGGTGTTCCAAAATTAACAGGAACGTTTTGATACTATGTTAGTGAGTGAATAATAAGTTTTAGATTAATATTACGAATATTTATGCTGTTTTGTTAAATAATGCCCAGCGCTGGCGCATAGCCACTTTACTATTACTAGACACCACTTTTATAAGTATAGCTGCAACCGTTTTTCAGTTAAGAAGGTGGGAACGGGTTTTAGTCGGTAACCTGTATATAGAGCTTAAAATAATTATTAGATTAAAAAACTTTCTGCTTCGGCGTGTTTATCGGGCATTTTTCATATTTTAATATGGAATAGTTTATAGTTTTCTTAAGGGGTCAGGTACCTTAGAAGCTGAGAAAATGCATGCAAACGAGACACTGATATGGACTTCTATAACTACGCATCTGATTAACTTTTGGATACGAAAATTTAAATATAAATTAAAAGAGTCATAGGCTAATAGTTAATGCTCTGAAAAAAAGTCTAGATGCATGTAAAGTTTTTTTTTTTAACTTCATTTGAAATTTAATGATTTTTAATAACCGAATTCACCTTATAAGTCTTGCGCGCATGATTTCTCATAATTGAATTGTCAGCGTGACCCCAAATTTTTTTATTAAATAGAGATATAATATGTGTTTAAAATGACCTACACTGAAAAATATATAATGATTAGTTTTTGAGAAAATGAATGTAAAATGAAAAATCTCAAAATTTTGAAATTGTTTTTGTATAAAAATAGTCATAATTTCTAAATTTGTTACTTGATGAACATAATAGTGGGTTATTTTGTGCATCTATAAGGTTGTTACTCTCATTTAAAATTTCATGAAATTCTATCAAGCCATTTCTTAGAAATTATGCGCGCAGTGACCAAAATCAACGTTTTGAGAAAATTGACTTTAAAGATCCAATTTCCCCTTGATTACATAAAGAGGGCTCAAACTGTTTTCGTCATAACTTCCGTTGTAAAGCGAATTTCGGCGTGGAGTTTCTTTTTAAATATTCCTTAAGAATAAAATTTTAATATAAGCTATTAAATAAAAAAAAAATATTTTTGGACTCTTTCAAAGGTACCTGACCCCTTAACATAAACCAAGAAATACCTTCCGTCAGAATAAATTCATTTACGGCAGCGACAGCATCGTTAGTTGACGAAACGTCAGTGAAGGCTTACTGTGGAGATACGAAAAGTTTTCGGTTTCCGTCTGTTAATCTATCCGTTGAGCTTGGAATTAAGTAAGCATGTTGGTGAGATATCCGGAATTAGCTCTATAGTTTTTGGTTACATTTGGGAAATTTGTTCGGAAAATATGGGACATTTTATTTTGCACCATAATGCTTTTCTATGGCAATTCAGACGATTTTCAAATTTTCATTTCTCGAAAGAAAATGGCTCATTTGACTAATGGATTTAAATGGTAAATTACAGAATGCGGAAACTTCCCAATAATGGTCTTAAGTTATTCCTATTATTTCGAAAGTTTTTCAATACATTTGTAAGATTTTTTAAATTAGGCGTATATCTTCTGGTAAAATTTTGTACACGTGTTCCAATAATATAAAATAAATTGTTTTATAAATATACTCATTTGAAATGTACATATTTCATTTTTTCCTTTTCTTTCATCAGTTACTTAGCAACGTATTTGATTCTAATAATATTATTATAAATGTGAATATGTGTGTGTATAATATTTGAGCAGAGTCGGTGTCAAAACGGATGAATTAATGCATTTGTATCTTTGCATATAGATGGATTTTAACCCAGAAAGGAAAATTGGCAATATTTTATTTATTTTATTCAAATATTTTGCTTAAAAATTTAAAAGTTCATTATTTTCATAGCGAAGAAATTTGCATAAAATTTAACAATATTTTTTTAATCGTGCCAAGAAAATCGAATCCCGGAATAACATTTTCTTTTAAACAATTAATTTTAAATAAAAAAAATTTCACGTGGAAAAGGAAAGCGAAATAAAAATATTAAGAATATAAAAAAATGAATATGGCGTCATACTGGAAATAAAAAGGAAATTCTCAAGTATTTCTTAATATTACAAGGTGAAAGGAGTTGAATCAGCACAAAACGCAGGCGAATATGACGTCATTTATCGAAAACGAAGATGTTGAAATAAAATGGTCTTGGATAAAATAAAATAAATTATTATTATTTAAAGAAAATTGCTATCAACACTTCAAGATTTATCGTCTGCGCACGGTTAACATAATGATTTTATTTTTTATTTAAAATTTATTAATATTTTAAAAACATTTGAAAAGCAAACGTATAGCAAATGTCACTAATATCGCAAAATTGTCAATGTCGAAAATAACGTCATGATTAGCGGAAAAATAATTATTTCTATTCTTAAAAACTAAAAAAATAACTAGGCTGCCAGAATGAAAACTAATTAATAGTGTTAATTCTTAAAACCGCCACATTTCAGAAAATAATATGAAAATTGCTTTGTTTTTAAAAAGAAAACTTAAATATTTAATATGATAGAATTAAAGTAAAAATATTTCCAATGTCAATTCAAATAATCATTAGAAAATCACGAATGTATATCAGTGTGGGTCGAAAAAAGCGAAATTTTTCAGATCAACTTCTAATAGCGCAGAAAAGTTGTCTTTTGTAATTAGAAGAATAACGCAAAAAATATTTTTGAAATCGGTAATATCTTTAGGTCGCGCATTGCACTTGAAATTTTGAAAATATGATGAAAACTGGCGATTTTTGAAATTAATGACAAAAATTAAAAAATATTCAGAGTTACTTCTAATAGTGCACAAATGTCACCTTTCGGTATTAGTAACATAAAAAACAATATTTAAAATCGGTTAATATCTTTAGGTAACGCATTGCACTTTTATTTTGGAAAATATGACCAAAATTGACAATTTTTGAAATTACATGATGAAAATAAAAAATATATACAGTAGGACCTCTATTTAACGAAACTCTATTTTGTGAATTTCTCTATTTTGCGAACTTTTCCTTGGAACCAAGAACATTTTGCGAATTTCTTCGTAAAATAACCTCCAAACAGCGAAGTGCATTCTCTATTTAACGAACTTTTTCTTGTGATCTAATTTTTTTTTCTCCCCATTTCTCAAAATATTTCTGGACATTTCAAACTTATTCTTTCTTTAAACACATTTTATGATGTTCAATGGCCTTGAACTGGTTTTACCAGGCACATTCTTTGTCAGCAGTGAGAATTCGGTAAGTACGGAGGACGAAGACGATACCCTTACAGTAACTTTAAAAACTGTGGATACAGATGAGAAAAAATAATAAATTAACCATGATGTGCTGATTGATGATTGTATTTCACTTAATTCTGAAATCCGAATTGGATATTTTCGACAGTGTGAAAAAAAAAAAAAAAAAAAAAATACAGCAATGAATTGCGATGAAGACGAACATGATGATGATGGAAATGATCATGATGCAGGAATTAACAAAACTTCATATGATGAAATGCTAAAATCATTTGAAACAATCAGACGCGGATTATAATTAGAAGAAAATACGCATGAAGGGGTTTTTGGTGCATTGTTGCAAAGATGCGAGACGTATTATGAGAGAAAGCACTTTTTAAAAGAAAAAACTCAGACAAAATTAACAGAGTTTTTCAGAAACTAAATTTAAGGACGCATATGTTAATGTATGGTTAAAATGATTTGTTATAATAATAATAAATGCGATTAAGTCATTAAAATTCGTTAATTTTAATGTAAAACTATTTACTTTAAACAGAAAATACAGTGTATTTCCGGACAATGTTTTGTTTTCCTTGCAGATTTCAAAGATTTAAACACATAGAAAAAATGAATTGATGATGGATTGGGTAAAATAAGTAAAACAAATCGATATAATTTATGAAAAAATGTGATTAATTACTTTTAGTAAAAATATTTAGTGTTTATGAATTTAAAATCTGTTTTATGTAGTTTAAAGTATTTTAAAAGGTAAATCTCTATTTAACGAATTTTCCATATAACGAACTTTTTTCCGAGATTTAGCGACTTCGTTAAATAGAGGTTCGACTGTATATTCAGACCTAGAAAAATATGCAGACTGAAAGAGGTTTTGTGACACCAAGTTAAATTTTAGTGCTCACGATTACTCATAACTTAATGACTTGTCTACTTGCAAGGTTACTTCACCTCCCATATTGCACAGAACAAGCTCAGAGAGCATTTTGTCTCTCATTGATTCAAAAACTCTCTCCGACAGTCACAGATTACAATGCTTTCCAAATCCATCTGAATCCCAATTTCCTTATTGTTCTCTTTCATCTGTGATCATTCACAATCACAGGTTTTTGGAATGAGCAAAGACTCCGTTACGCTCAGTAACAGACCGTATCACCTGTTCCAATTATTTTTGGTAATTGACGCGATATTGTTATTGTCTTGAACAGGTGCATTTCTCCTACAACAAGTGCCTAAAAGGTAGTTCAATGAAAGGCAAAAGGCAAATAAATCAATGAAAGGTCCTACCTATCGGCATTTCTAAATTTCAAATAGACCTTATTTTCTATCCCGTATTGATAGAAGTGCCGTCACATCCAACTACAACGACTTCATCTAAGGAGATGTTCTTTTCAGATAGATATAAAACAACTTTTCTAAAACTATCCCTAGCTGTAGTAGCTAGTTCCAGCTGTAGTAGTTATTTGACCAAAGTATTCTGAACCCGGCTCCTGTATTGCAAAAATGTGCTACTTTTGACAATGTTTTCCGAATTTCAAGTGCGGTGGAGCAACCTAAAGATATTAATCGATTTTAAATAGTTTTTATGCTATTCTTCTAATTTCGAAATGTGATTTTTACGCACTATTAGAAGAAGGTCTGATTATGTTTTTAAATTTTCATCATGTAATTTCAAAAATTTTCAATTTTGGTCATATTTTCAAAAATACGAGTACCGTGCCGGACCTAAAAATATTAACCGATTCTAAATAATTTTTTATCTTATTCTTATAATACCAAAAGGTGACATTTACGCACTATTAGATGTAGCTCTGAATATTTTTACATTTTTGTCATTAATTTAAAAAATCGTCACTTTTCATCATATTTTCAAAAATTCAAGTGCAATGCGCGACCTAAAGATATTAACCGATTTCAAAAATATTTTTCGTGTTATTCTTCTAAATAGTAAAGGTAACTTTTCTGCGCTATTACAAATTGATCTGAAAAATTTCGCTTTTTTCGAACCACCCTAATGTATATTAAATAGACTACGGTATGTTCAGGGGGCAATGCAATTTTTGGTTGAAAAAGATACCAGAATTAGCAGTTCATCAGAATTTCAGAATATCATTGTATAACCACTTGTTTAGCACTTTTAATTTACGAAACTTTACGAAGTATTTTTTATTCTTAAAATATTTATGTACTATGAAAACTTTAAAAAGCAATTTGTAGGAAAATGAATATTACGCAAAGTGTGTTAAAAAACAACGATTTGCAAAGCTGACGTTGAGGCTCCTGATCTGAAGATTTACTAGCTATTTTTATTTAGAATTGAGAAAAACTAGGGAAAAAATCATACAGAAGTGTCAGATAAAATTATCTCTCTCTCTATTTTTTTTCTATGTATGATTTTAACTCTTTATAAGAATGCAGTGAGTTGTCTGTGGGAAAATATAGAAAAAATAACATCATGAGGTCCTTTCACGATTTTCGACAAAACAGTAAATAGGTTTTATTTTTATTTTATTTCTTTATTATACTTTATGAAGAAAGGGTAAAGGGAATTTTAAAATTATAAATGTATATTTATAATTTTAAGATTATCATTTAATTAACGAATTCAAATTTACACGATTTGGGTGCATTTATATACATGGGGGGAAGATTGAAGGTGGAAATGGAATTTTATAAATAATCTCACACGGAATTAGACACATTGTTTCTTTCAAAATAATCCGAACTGATCATTATTTAAGAATGAAAAGCTTTTTTATAGAATGTTACTAAAATGCTTTCACTTGAAGGGAAAAATAATAATCTATAAATGGAAATTGAAAATTTAGCAATTCTGCGTATCATGTATTATTAGAGGATATTTTTATAATGAAGAACCACTCCTTTAAATATCTGATTCTTATCTTATTATACGCAGAATTCCGTTCTCAAGAAGAAAGACCTTGAAAGACAATCATCGTCCTCTATCGATCTTCCTGTCTGAAAAGCACAATCAATGCCTACAGCAAACTTTTAGAAAAACGGAAACTTAATTTTACATCTAAAAGAAAATGCATTATCGAAAACTCACTACAAAGTTAACGAGGCCTCTTATTTTAAGTAGGTATATTTATACTGCAATCGAATTATCAATGATCTCCTTTGATGTTCTTGCACATTTATTTATTTATTTTTTTGAACGCACTAAAGAAAATTCGATTTCTCTGCAGTGAGTGAAACTTAGTTCAGTGCTGCCATCTATCGTAAACTTGCCAAATGTATAGATCGCTCAAATAATTTGCTATATGCAAAGAGTGAACGAATTTATGAACGGTTTTCATAAAAATATCAAATGATCAAAGTTTGCGACAGAAAATTTTGTGAAAATAAGTTCAACTTCAATAATGCATTATATTATACATTTGAATTTTTTTTTAAAGGCTGGCACGTAGGAATGCAGTTAAAAAGTTCTGTGAATTATATATTGAAATTTTTATATTAAAATATGCATATAGGTATATTTAATACTTGCTTCTAAATAAGATTTTGAAACATATTTAAGAAATACTTTTTATTTAAAAAATAGTTAATCAAAAATTCAGAAACTTTTTCTCCAAATTCTTTTAAAGGCAATGAAATTGTAAAAATGGGCTGCTGTTAGAATGGCGTTTGAAATATAAAAGGACATGTTTTAATTAAAATAAGAATGAACATATTTTCCAAAAAAAAGAAAAATATTTATATATGTATAAAATTGCTATTTTAAAGCTACAGAACATTTTTAATTAAATGTATGTAAGAAATTCTCCTTATTTGCATAAGTTAATTTACTTTTTTTTTTTTTTTTTTTTTTTTTTGGCGAATGTATTGAAAAGAGACAATGTTTTCAGTTAAAAATAGAAATATTATTTTTTTTTTCAGTAAAAGTGTTTTACTCGAGAGAAAATAGATTTATATAATTAAAATCTGAAGTGTGTTAGAAATATATGAAAAGATCCGAAATAAAGATGAGATGATAAAAGTGATAATATGACACATATACAAGATGCCATATAATAATATGACACATATACAGGAACAAGCTTCAATTTTATTTGCAAAGTAAGCGGGCAAGATGCAGGGACCGATTTACATATTTGGAGGCCCTGGGCACAGATACTTACGGGGGGCTCTTTGCACCGAGGGCAGGGAGGCTTGAAATTCTAATGAGTAGACGTTTTATAATAAATTGTGTGGTGCTGATTATCTTTTCCTATGCAAGTCCATATATCTGGAATGATAAAGTATGCAACAACTAAAAATGAAATTTCCGCAATACCAAGTAGCCGAGTGGAAGGGGTGGGAAAAAAGGCCGAATTCGGAATTAATTAGGGGAAAGCTGGAAATTGTTTTAATCCATTTAGAATGAATATGCTAAGTTTTCCTTCTCGTAGTATGTGAGCGTTAGAAAATATGTACATATTTATAGTAAAAAAACACTTTTTTTAGATACCATAACAATATCTCAAAACAGCTAACTCTAAAAATATTATCAATACAAATGTTGTAGAACTTAAAATTCTGAGTAAAATGAGTACCTACACTTAATATGTTTGTTGAAAATTAAGGTCACAATTCTACTTTAAAGTTTTAGATCCGTACTCAGGGGGTTGAACATAGAATTAATTAGGAGAAAATTGGAAATTATTTTAATCCCTTCAGTTTATCTCTAAAATGAACGTGCTATGTTTCATCCTCGTACTTGAGTGAATGTTAGAAAATATGTACATATTTATTTTTGAAAAACACGTTTTTTTTTTAATTTCCGTAACAATATCTCAAAACAGCTAACTCTATAAAAAAGCACTGACAATACAAATAGTGTAGAGCTTAAAATTCTGAATAAAACGACTACCATCATTAATATTTTTGTTCAACGTTAAGGTCGCAATTCTATTTCAAAAATTTTCAAATCAAGAGCTTGAAGCCAGGAGAGACCAAGTTAGCTTAACATCATCTCAAAATTGCGGTCTTAATATTGAGCAAAAATATCAAGTGTAGGTACTCATTTTACTCAGAATTTTAGGCTCTACAACATTTGCATTGACAGTGTTTTCGATAGAGTTAGCTATTTTGAGATATTGTTAAGTTAACTTGGTCTCTCCTGCCTTCAAGCTCTTGATTAGCGATTTAGGCAAAATTTTGAAATAGAATTGCAACCTTAATGTTGAAAAAAAAATTAATGATTTTACTCATTTTATTCAGAATTTTAAGCTCTGCAACATTTGTACTGACAATGTTTTTTACAGAGTTAGCTGTTTTGAGATATTGTTAAGGTAATTAAAAAAATATATATATGTGTTTCGAAAATAAATATGTAGATATTTTCTAACATTCACCCAAGTACGAGAAAGAAAGCATAGTACGTTCATTTTAGACCTAAACTGAAGGGATTAAAACAATTTCCAGTTTTCTTCTAATCAATTCTGAGTCCAACCCCCTGACCATGGGTTTAAAATTTTAAAGTAGAATTGTGACCTAAATGTTTAACAAAAATATATAGGATAGGTACTCATTTTACTCAGAATCTTAAGCTCTACAACATTTGTATTGACAATGTTTTTGACAGATTGAGCTGTTTTGAGATACCGTTATGGTATGTTAAAAAAAAAACGTGTTTTTTTAATATAAATCTATACATATTTCCAAACGCTCACCTAGTACGAGGGGGAAAATATAGCATATTCATTCTAGACCTAAACTGAAGGGATTAAAACAATTTGCCGCTTTCCCCTAATTAATTTCGAATTCAAACCCCTAACCACTGGGCTAAAGCTACAGTTATTTAAAATATTGGTAGGTTCTGTCGCGTACGAGCTACGCCTTCCAACGCCAAAATAATCTGACGAGAAAAGGAGCAGGATTAACTAAGAATTAAAAAAATAATATATTTTTAAATTGATAAATATAAAAGAAAATATTCACTATAATAAAGTAATTAAATATGGATTTTTCAGATTAAATATACGATTTTATACAAATACAATACGAACACAATAAAATGTAGAATGAAATGTAAATCTGCAACAGATTTTGGACAATAATTGACAAATTTTCAACAGCATTTGTGTTCCCCTGAAAATCAGGAGCCCTGGGTCCATGCCCTGCCGTAAATCAGGCACTGGCAAGATGTACAATTTTGAAAATAAACAGTTAAAAGAAATGAGTAAGCATAAAAGCAATTGAAAGAAATTATATTTTAAGCAATTTTTTCTAGCTTTCGGTGTCTAACTCGATTAGGGATTGTTAAAACTAAAAAAAAAAAAAAAAAGGTCGATGTAGGTAAAAATTAATAAAATTTAAAAAGAAATGAATTTTACACAATTTTATACTGAAAATTAGAATTTTTACATGAGATTGGAAGAAAAAGAAAATATTTGTTTTATCTTAAGAGGGTGGGGGAAAGTTTTGGCTTTTAGCATTTTTTTCTTGGATAGAAATAAAGATTTTAGCTCCGGGTTTTTTGCATGTTATTTATTATCATTTGAAGAACATTTAGAAATTTTTAATAAAAAATTGATGATGTGGCTTGAATTGCGTGGGTGGATGTCGAAGAGTGCGCGTCTTGCACTTTCAAACAGGCGAGATCCGACAGATCGCCAGAGTCGTTTGCAATCAATTTTCCTTAATGATTTTGAAAGTAGATAATATTGTCTGGAGCTATAAGAACTTTGATGTCGAAAAGTTTAAAATAAACTAAGTGGAAACCATTTGAGAAAAAGGTCTATTTCTGGCCCTTTTTTCGCACTTTGTCGTGCTTTTAAAAATAATATAATTTTTTTAAATATAAAAATGGTTGAACGTGGTCCAAGCTGCAATAAGTTATACTGACCTTAATTTAAAAAAATATATTAGCAAGATTGGTTTAAAATTTTTTTCTTCTGATCCCACCCAGTTTTAAAAAAGTCATTTTGCGTAAAATGCGTTTATATTTAACTATTATTTTAGCACCATCAAACTGATTGTTAAAGTTATCATACGAATTGAATATTTCCAAATGAGCGCAAAAATGCCAGGTAAATGTCATCATCTATTAGCTAATCAGTTTGTGTTAAAATAATAGTTCCTCTTCGTTTCCATCGTTTATATGGAGTTCCTTTACCTGAGGTTTATTCTGTTGAGCTGTCTACATGACAGACCAGATTCTACTACCAGTAAGGTTATCTGAGCGAAATATGCTGGTTGGTTAGCTTAAACGGTAAAGCACTGGCCTTGTAAGCCAAGGATCTGGGTTCATTTCCCAGCCTGGACATTTTTCCGCTCAGTTGGAAATACTCAATTCGTATTACATCTCCAAAACAGTGTAAGCTTACGGACGCGTTGCACTAAAGGACTTCGAATTCGGCAAAATCGTTTAATAGGTATAATCTACATGTTATAGGGAATAGAAAATGTAAAATAATAAAAATAGATTTTTTTTCAATTGAAAAAAAGCAAATTCCCCTTAAGTCCAATGTAGGGGAAGAGTTGCATATCCTGTTCCGGTTTTTATGGCGATCTTCCTTTGGCGATAAATGTTTCGATGTGGTTGTTGCAATGTCCAGCATGTGGGGTTGGTTTTTTCATTGCTTGAATGTTAATGGTAGATAAGTAACAATTTTGAATACATTTTTTATGATTAAGTTTTTAATAATTTGTTTCAATATTTAATTTTCCGAGGTTTTTTTAAACGATATTTTTCTGTAGATGAAATATTATATAAATATACTTTTTGTGCATTACTGCACTCTTCCCCAATGTAGCTACAAGTTTACGAATACAATTGTATAAAATATAAATATTCTTTCGTTTTCAAGTGAAATGTTATATAAAAAGTCAGTCCTACGAAAAAAAGTTATTTAAAAAGAAACTCTTTGAAAGAAATTAAGATTTCAGAAATGCACCAGAATTTCAAATATTTCTGGTGAATTGAAACGATTTTATATTTAACGAAAATCTAAATCTTTAATTTAGTTTTCGGTGAGAATTAGAAATTTTCAGTGCGCTCTTTTAAAGTATTTTTTATCGAGATAGAAAAAAAAATTAAAGGAAAATTTTAAGTGCCTTTGCTCTTTCCAAGTTCCCTTTACTTTCTTTCTACATTTTTTCTTTTTTTTTTTTTTTTAATTCAAATGTTAGACAGAAAAAAAAATCAGGAAAGTTTTTCAAAGTTCATTGCGCTCTTGCAGAATATTGCCGATTTTGCAGAACGATAAACGGATCATATTTGAAACTACATTTTTTTTGGGGGGGGGGGGCTTTTCCACTATTTTCGATAAAACGGGAAATTGAAATTACTTTTCATCACGTAGCGTGGAAATAACATAACAAAACCGACAGATAACGTCTAGCAGTAGATTTATAAACAAATTTTCTTTATATTTTCAAGGTAAAATATATAATGTAATACAAAGTAAGCCTTTCGAATCGAAGAGGGTATGTAAAATCTTGGCATGTTTTAATAAAGCTATATAAAAATAAGTACGTAATATAAGAAATCGATACGAAAAATCTATTACCTAATATTTCAGATAAATAAAATATCAAATATTCGAAGATTTTGAGATTTTTAAGAGAGGTCAGTACTAGATATGAGACGAACTCAGCCCGGTCACAATTCTGGTCTCCAAACGGGTTTGGGTTTGAATTTTAACACTTTCCAACAAAGTTGAAAAGTGTTTACGACTTCGGTTTGTCTGTCCGTCTGGACGTCTGTACGCGCTCTAACTCTCGTAAGTATACTCGGATTGCCCTGAAATTTTTAGATGTTATTGACGTTTACCATAGCACGATCCCTATTTCAAATGAAGTATTTAGCATGTTTAGGTCATCTATAGGGACAGTCAACATTATTCCGTTACATTACGGCCAATGGGGAAAAATCGTTTCAAATGATTTTTAATGATGTTACACGCATCCAAACATAACAAAGTTATATGCATTTATGAAGTGCACTAAAATATACATTCTGTAAAATATGCGGTGCAATGAATAGTTATTATTCATTTACAGGGTCACACAAAATAATTCCGTTACATAATGATATGGGTGGGAGGATTGTTTGCGGCGTATTTTCATTATGTTAAACTATTTCCTATATAATGGAATTGATATACGCCGCTGAGGTTTATTATAAGTTATTTCATGTATAATACGAAGTGCATATCATTTACAGGGGCACACAAAAGATTTCAGATACTGTATTGTAATAGAAATACTGTACATTAGTGGTGATTGCTGGAAATGCATTTTCAATTATGATATGCGCTTTTATTTTTCACTATATTTATGCATACTATATGGTGTGTATAAATGTTATAATTTATATAGGACCACGCAAATAATTGGACACAAGCCGTCTATGGATCATAATTTCTGAAAATGTGATTTCAGTAGTTTTAAGAGTGTTTTAGTTTGAATTACATTTTAGCTAAATAGTGGCGTGTAATAAAGATACTAGGTAAACTACAGGGCTATACAAAAATATTCAAGTATGTTTCCATCTATTAGTATAAATTTCTGAAAGAGAAATTTCAACCTGTTATGCGTTTCTTGCTAAACTAAATTTTCCCGTTATATAGTATATATATCAACATACAGATCAAATACAGGACTATTCAAAAGAATTGGAATGCGTATTTGGCTACGGACGGTAACTGTTCAAATCATTTTTTTTTAATGTTTGCTTAGTTATGTTATTTACCTTATTTCCATAAATAACGAAGTTTTGTTAAAGCTTTGAGGAAGTGTTGGAAAGTGTTTCATAATATATGCCGTATGCATGTTTTTTCTTTCTTGTTATGTTATTCTTCGGTCTTTGGCTTAAAGTAAAAGTTTTATTTATTTACAAATTTAGGGGTGGGAGGATGCAGTTTGAGAGATACAAGAGTGCAGTCGAAGTTTCTTAACGTGTTTTACATCCCTTTAAAAATCAATTTCAAAGGGAAATGTATTGTCATTGATGGGATGTAAGGAGAAATATTCTGATTCTGAATCCTTTGCGAAGACCAGTGGTAATGTCTTAAAGAAGCCGTGGAATATACCTTGTCGGTTTCACTTGTTGTTAGAGGTCTTTTTCCAGAGCTACTGAAAAAAAAATTACTCACGTGTATCTGCCATAGTTGCACTTATAATTAATTATGTTTTTCTGTCACAAGAATCGTCACTTTTGGTGATTGTATCTTAGTGTGTTTGAAAACTGTATCGCCATTTAATCAGTTTTTATTGTTTTTAAAATGATTTTAAAGCATGATTTTTTTTTAAATTTACGTCTATCGCATGCAGACGATTACAAAAAATAAACCCGTTAAAATATAAATTGATATAAATAACACAGCATTTGTTTCCAGCTTATATTCCGTAGCGAAATTAAAACATTCGCCAACCAATAAATAAATAAAAAAAAATATATTGGGTCATCTGGAAAGTTCTGCGGTTTTTCAAAACGAAGCTCGGTTTCATCTATTTATTTTGCTACTACTAATAAGGTGTGACCTTGAATTACTCAGAGATGTACATTCAGCCTTTTCTGTTTGCACTACATAATTCTTGCTTACATTGTCGCATAACTTTTTATTCAGTGAAGTGCCAAAAATGGAGAACTAAAAAGTTCGTTTTCGCTATATTATGTTCTTGTCTATCAGAAAAGTTTAAAATTCTACTCGGATTCCTCGTAAAATTTGTGCTGTACGTGCACAAAGTGTTGTTTCAATTGGCACAGTTCGAAGACGGTTTGAGAAGTTTTAACGCGGAAATTTCAGTCTCAAAAATGACACCCGCTCTGAACGACCATCATCTGTAAAATATAATCTCTTAAAAGAAGCTACCGCTTAAAATCAACCTTATACAGTTCAGGAGCTATCACACAGATTAAATATTCAAAAAAGTTCAGTGCATGATCATTTGAAGAATATTAGGTATGAAAGCCGCTATGATGTGTGAGTACTCTATACTTCAACACCCCAGAATAAACTTGCTTGAATTTCGGAATGTGATACTTTGCTGAAACGAAATGAAGAGTTCCTTTTGTTTTAGACAGTGCACTCCTGGAGATGAGATATGGATACTATACAATAACGTTATAAAATATATCATGTGGTAAGTCAACTGAGCCTCCCCAAGTGTCATCGAGCTGCATCCCAAAAAATTAATCCTTTTTGCATGGTAGGACTCCAAAAGAATTATTTAATAAGAATTGTTGCCACCAAATCAGACAATAAATTCTTAAATATACTATTAATAAAACACAGTTTTGAAAAAGTAATCGAAAAAAACGACCAAATTGACCAATCGTCGAGGTTTTGGGTTCCAACATGACAATGCTAGATCCCACTTTGCACTGAATGTCAGCTAACGCTTTATTGAGCGTGGCTGGGAATTTTTTGTATCACCCTTCCTATTCACCAGTCCTAGCCCCCCAGATTTTCCCCTTTTCAGATCACTTCAATATTCTTTGAACAGCCAGGAGTTCACTTCTTTGGAGACTCTCAAACAGCACTTTGATAACTTCTTTACGAATAAACCTAACTTCTTTTTTTTTTTTTTTTTTTTTTTTGCAAAAAGTCACAGAAGAAAGTGGTACTTTTCTGATTCATAAAAATTTTCTTGCGTTTCTGTACTTATTTATTGAATTTTATCATAAAAAACCGCAGAACTTTCCGGATGACCCAATATCATACGTATAACACAAATATATCATGTAATTAACAATATAAACACTAAATAATAACAATACATATAATCAGTAAATAGTGATCTTTGGCGATTTCTTCGGCAAACTCATTGGGCAAAGCCAAAACAAAACTATTATTTTAACTACATTTCAAAACTTATATAATAATAATAGTTATTTGTATAATTGCTGTTTTTCAAACATATATAATTTTTGGTATTGTTAGTGCGCAATCTAAAAATATATATTAAATATAAAAAATCTATTATATTAGCACTTATCAATTTTAAAAAATGTTTATCCCCTATATTCTGTAATCTGGGAAGCCTGGGTATGTCCACTTGTATTTTTAAAATGAACATTAATCTTGAATCAATTTATGTTATTAACAGTTTTCTATTGCATACTTTCGGTTTCGGGTTTAAGCCCCGAAAAAAAGATTCCGATCTCATCTCTAATATTGCAATACTTTTTACGAGCAGAGCCAACCGGCTCCGCCCAATTAACCTTTAGGACCTCCCAGTAAAATAAATAACAAGAACGAAAAATCATAAGTGTAGCATAGATTATGAAACACTTTTCAGCACTCAGAATACTATAACAAAACTTCACTGCTATTTCCATGAATAGTCGTAAAAATATAAGACTTTTTTGTACATCCCTGTGTATGATCTATAGATATGTATGCATAGTACACAGTATGCTAAAAGTTAGTTCCGTTTAGCTCGTAGCACTGTTGAAAATTTTTTCTCAGCAATTTCCGCCAATAAACGGATATTGTTGAAACCTTTTGTGCAGCCCTGTACATAATCTATAGAATTTATAGATGCCAAGTAATAGTATTTTAAAAATAATTAAATTTAAATACGCATACCACAACTGAAAACGCACTTCCAACAATTATTCTTTGTAGGTTTCAGCAGTTTAATTATTGTTCGTTTTCTTCTCTAGGCAAATTCTTGTGGGTGTCCTTGTAAACGAATGATAAATTCTATGCTCACCACATTCTGTAGAAACAGCTTTGTAGTACACTTCAGTGATAAATATCAATTTCAATTTGTTCAAAATATTGTAATATCATTGAAATACACCGCAAGCGATTTTTCCACATTGACAGTAATGTAACGGAATTCTTTTGAGTGGCCCTGTAAATGAACTGAAAATGCTACACACTTCATTTGCAATACCGAACATGCCACAGTGATACTCAATAACATATATACAATTCATGGCAATCGGACTTTATTTACGCGAGTTTGAGCGCAGACAGACAAACCGAATTCATAAACATTTTTCAACTATGTTGGAAAGTGTTAGTGTTATCCTAAAAATACGGCTATGACAATAACGGAACTCTATCTGTCCGCACCCATAACTCTATAAAACGAATAAAATTTATTATTTTGACGAAGACATGCTAAATTCATCAACTTTATAAATGAGGAATGCAGGTATTATTTTATAGGTGTTGAAGAAACTATACGAAAACAAATGTAAGGACAATAGAAATCTTGATTTTGTGTATTATCGAAATACTTTAAATTTACAACTCTCCTCCATTGATTAGTAAAAAAAATAATTTATCTGATTGTAAGTATGAAATTAGAAAATGAAAATATAATTACAATGGTAATTTATAAAAGAAATGATTTTGATTTTAAAACTATAAAGTTACTGCAATTTTATTCAAATGTACATATTTCATTTAAAAGGAATGTCTTTAAAAATGTTTTAAATCGTATCGAAAAATGAAGTTCGAGGATTAATGATATGGTTGAGGATATTGTAAAGTGGTGTAGTCAGGGTTTTTTGCAAGGTTACCCAGACAATTACCTGAAAAGACTGACGTTCGATTTTATAAGGGGTACCATTTATCGAATCGAATTGAATTGAATTCATTTTTGAAGGCAAGATGCGATATAGATAATTTGACTGAGGAAATGAGCTAGGATAGTAGTATTTCGTTGTGCTTTGTTTGAATGTTTGATTTGTTTATTTCAATTTTGGTCTTGGCAGATAAAGTAGCACGTTGCGTGCGTGAAAACTAATTTTATCTCTTCTGTGCATTTCGTTAACTATGCTGTCTGTATTTAATGTTTGCTTTCTTCTGGTTTTGTTCTTCAGTTTGGTTAATTATAAGTTAATGTTTAAGTTGGTTTATTTTAAAGTTTAATTGAATTATTGTTACTTGATTTAGGATTATGATGTGTGGATGGTGTTAATTTTTATAATTGGATATTTTAATTATATATAAAGAAACAGTTTAGTACAAATAGTTATGTTTTTGAAGTACGATTTCAATTCTATCATGTAAATAATGAAAGAGGTTGAAACATTTATAATCAACATTTTTTATTTATACATGAATGCATTTCTTTTTTGGGGGGGAAAAAATGAATTTACTAGACTTATTTTTATACAGTTTTCTAAAATTAATTGTTGTATCTGCAATCAATGTTTTGGAATTATAACTTTTATAAGCCCATGTAGTATTAATTTTTTTAATAAACCGTAAACAATCCTTGCAGAATAATTGAATGTTTTTTTTTTATATATATATCTTTCCCACTGTCTTTTGATTAGTCACCTAAGTATACGGAGATATAACGATTTATACCTCATCAGCTGCTCTTCATTATCAGAATCCTCTGCAGAAGATTTTATTCTCAAACAAGAATAAAATTAGTTCCAATTAGAGAGAAAAAAAAATACTTTATTTTTGAAGTAAAAAAAAAAAAAAAAAAAAAAAAATCATATTGTTCTTGAAAGGAAGAAAATCAATGTTACGATTATTTGGATAGATTATTGATTAAGTAAATTAAACTATTTTTTTCTATGTATTTCAGTATTTTTTTATATATAGTTCTTTTCACCATACATATTATATCGTCATTTTTCAAATCACAGAATTGAAAAACATATATTGACAAATTATTTTTTATCTTTTGAAATCCTTAATTATTTACTTTTTAGGTAGAAAATGTTATATTTAATACTGAATGCACAGAAAAGTAAACACCATTAAATAAGAATTTTTGTATTATATAGCTATTGCTTTAGCTTAAATATTTATAATCGGAGCTATTTTCATCGAATGAAAACGTATAAAGTAAAAAGTAATTCTTCGAGTATCAATATTATAAAATTTTGAGACATTTTTTGCAATTATATATATTTGAATAAAAGACAGCGCGTACAAATTCTTAAAATTATTTTCCGTGAATTTCAATAAAAGTCTAAATTAAATTTTAGAATGGGAAATTTAAATTTAAATACTTTTAATGCTAATTTGCTTTTTAAAATGCACATTCTTTGATTTGAGATCTTTAATTTCATATAATTTGAAGATTCTTTTTTCAATTTTGGGTTAATTGTTTCCTTTCCGGAGTTTATTATGAATTTGAAAGTATAACAACATGTAAAAATAAATTCGAATCCTAAGAGAAAATATGTATTATACATGAAATTGGTAATGTCAAAAATTTTAATTTACATGGATTATTTTTTACTCTAAAATTTTCATTTGGTTGGGCATTAAAAGTATTTAAAGAAAAAAAATTACATTCTTAAATTAGATGTTGTATACAGATTCAATATTTTGAATTTATGATTTTTGTTAGCCCGTATTGTATTATATTTTTTGATAAAGTGTAATTTATTCTTGCAGAATAATGGAATTTTTTTTTGTTACAATTTTTTTAAAAACAGTCTTTTGACTAGCCATCTAAATATACGGTGGTTTATCGATTTATCTACATGAGCTGCTCTTCAACGCGAAATAATTCCTCTGCAGATGATTTTTATTTTAATTCTTTATTTTCATATCGGTATTGACATTAGTTCCAATTACCAAAAAAAAAAAAAAAAACTCATTAAGAAAGTTAGAAAAATTTATATTGTGTTTGTTTTGTCATATATTGTTTTTTAATTCATAAAATTGTCAAACATACTTAGAACTGAATGCACAGAAAAATAAACAACATTAAATAAGAATTTATGTATCTAGCCATTTTTAGGTAGCTTTCTTTACAAAAAAGCTACCTATTGCAGCCGTTCGGAGGAAAGCGATTTCAAAAAATTTTGGTATATTTTCATCGATCATGACCCCCAGACCCCGAAACCACCCTCCGTTCAAAATTGATATATATATATATATATATATATATATATATCTGACCTATGTCACACTGTAACTCCCGTAATTATGAACCGATTTCGATGTAATTCGGTGTGTACATAGTACATACCAATGTCTCGACCGAGTTCGTTGGCCAGCTTCATCCGACGTTTTGTTTCAAAATGGCGGCCATTTAAAAATTTAAAAAAATTTTAAAACTTGAAATGTGGTACCAAAAAATTAAAAATGGAAAAATATTTTTTTCTTATGTATTTGACCTTTATACAAAGATTCCGGAGCAGTTTTTGTTTCGTCTATATCTTAAAAAATGGCAGAGTTATAGCATTTTGAATTTCTAGCGTGGCTGACATTTTGAAACGTCCTGAATTTTGTCACGCGATAAAAGGCGTATTTATGAACCGATTTGGATGTAATTCGGTGTGTACATAGTACATACCAATCTCTCGACCGAGTTCGTTGGCCAGCTTCATCCGCCATTTTGTTTCAAAATGGCGGCCATTTAAAAAATTTTTAAAAATTTAAAATTTGAAATGTGGTACCAAAAAATTCAAAATGGAAAAATATTTTTTTCTTATGTATTTGACCTTTATACAAAGATTTCGGAGCAGTTTTTGTTTCGTCTATATCTTAAAAAATGGCTGAGTTATAGCATTTTGAATTTCTAGCGTGGCTGACATTTTGAAACGTCCTGAATTTTGTCACGCGATAAAAGGCGTATTTATGAACCGATTTGGATGTAACTTCGTTTATACATAGTACATACCAATGTCTCGACAGGGTTAGTTGGCCAGCTTCATCCGCCATCTTGTTTAAAAATGACGGCCATTTAAATTTTTAAGAAAAATTTAAATTTGAAATGTGGTACCAAAAAATTGAAAATTGAAAAAATATTTTCTTCTTATATGTTTGACCTTGATAAAAAGATTCGGGAGCAGTTTTTGTTTCGTCTATATCTTAAGAAATGGCTGAGTTATAGCATTTTGAATTTCCAGCGTGGCTGACATTTTGAAACGTCCTGATTTTTCTCACGTAATAACAGGCGTATTTATGAACCGATTTGGATGTACCTTGGTGTGTACATAGTACATACAAATATCTCGACCGAGTTCGTTGGCCAGCTTCATCCGCCATCTTGTTTCAAAATGGCGGCCATTTAAAAAAATTAAAAAATACAAAAATTTAAATGAGATACCAAAAAATTGGAAAATGAAAAAGGTTTTTTTTGCATGTGTTTGACCTTAATACAAAGATTCCGGAACAGTTTTTCTTTCGTCTATATCTAAAAAAAATGGCTGAGTAATAGCATTTTGAATTTCTCTTGTGACTGACATTTTAAAACGACCTGATTTTTGTCACGCGATAACAGGCGTATTTATGAACCGATTTGGATGTAACTTGGTCTGTACATAGTACATACCAATGTCTCAACCGAGTTCGTTGGCCAGCTTCATTCGCCATCTTGTTTCAAAAGGGTTGCCATTTAAAAAAAATAAATTTTAAATTCAAAATGAGGTATTAAAAAATTGGAAAATGAAAAAGATTTTTTTATGTGTTTGGCCTTGATACAAAGATTCCGGAGCAGTTTTTGTTTCTGAAAATTTGTTCTTTTGTTTATATCTTAAAAAATGGTTGATTTATAGCACTTTGAATTTCTAGCATGGCTAACATTTTGAAACGATCTTGTATTTGTCACGCGATAACACACGTATTCGCCTATTTCGATGTAAGAAGGCATGTGGATAGTATACATCAACACCTCGACCTAGTTCGCTGGCCAGATTCATCAGCCATCTTGTTTCAAAATGGCGGCCATTAAATTAAAAAATATATATATATATTTAAAGTGAAGTGCAAAAAAATTAGAAATTGAAAAAGGTTTCTTTCTTAAGTATTTGACCTTGATATAAGGATTCAGGAGCATTTTTTGTTTGTCTTTACCTTAAAAAATGGCTCAGATATAGCAGTTTCAATATCTATTGTGGGTGACATTTTGAAAAATCTGATTTTTTGCATGCGACAGCACTCCTATATATTAACCGATTCCGATGTGAGTGAGCATGTGCACAGCAATTACTAAGGTCTCGACCAAGTTCACTGCTTAGCCTCATCCACCATGTTGTCTTAAAATGACAGGCACTTTAAGAAATTGCCGAATTTGGCAGCCAAATATAAGTTACTTTAAAGAAAAGCAGCTTGGATAAAGCTGACTAATTTCGCGAAATTCTCATTCATTATATTGATAAAAATTAGTATTGAATCTCCTATATTCGGTTTCAACTAAATTGAGCTTCGTGTGTTTGAATGATATAAGTTGGCTTTTTAAAAATAAGGATTATGAAAGCTACCTCTTCCTCCCGGCACTGGCCGGAAGGACTTTTTAGCTTAAATTTTTATAATCGGAGCTCTTTTCATAGAATGCAAACATGTAAAACAAGAAGTAATTCTTCAAAAAGGAATCTTATAAAATTTTGTCAATTTTTTTACAAATACATATGTTTGAATAAAAGAAAGCGGTTTCAAATTGTTACAATCATTTTCCATGAATTTAAATAAAAAACTAAATTAAATATTAGGATGGGAATTATAAACTAAACAAGTTAGAAATTGCACGTCAAACGTGGCAAATGAGGTGCGTTCGTACTATAACTACTTTTATAACTAATTTTTGCATAGCATATTGTACTGAATGTATATTTTAGTGCACTTCATAAGTGCATATCAATTTCATTCTGTTCGAAAGGTTGTAACATCATTAAAATGTACTTGAAGTAATTTTTTCCCCATTGTAATGTAACGGAAAACTTTTGACTGTCCCTGTAATTAAACTATACATCCGATTTTCATAAAATTTGAAATGACTCGACAAAATTTGCAACAATTATATATTCAAAATTCCAGGCCATTCGATCGGGTAGTTTTTGCTTTGTCATATGCGGACGGAGAGACAGACAGACAGTCGGACCGAACGAAGTCTATAGGTGCTACTTTTTTATATAATTACGAACGCACCTAAAATTTTTTAATGCGAATTTGTTTTTAACTTGCAATTTCTATCACTTGAGATCTTTAATTTTGTATCAACCGAAGAGGTTTTTTTTTTTTTTTTTTTTTTTTTTTTTTTTTTTTTTTTCCAGCAAGTTTGGATTATGGATTAATTATTTTCTTTTCCGGAGTATTATTTTGAATTTGAAAGTACAACAACATGTAAAAATGAATAAGAATAATAAGACATAATATGTAACAAACTTGAAATTGGTACTGTCAAAATTTTTTACTTTCATAGATGATTTTCATTTGGGTGGATATTAAAAAGTAGTATAAGAATATAATTGTATTCTAAAATTAATTGCTATGAAAGCAATATTTAAAATTTATCATTTTTATAAACCCGTATTGTATTCTGTTCCCTTAATAAAGCGGAATTCATACTTGCAGAATAATGGCATGTTTTTTACTAATATCTTTCCCCCAGTCTTTTGATTAGTCATCTAAATATACGGAGGCTTATCGATTTTTCCTGCATCAGCTGCTCCGCATTGCGAGATAATTCTTCTGGAGATGATTTCATTTTCATAACACAATGAAATTATTTCCAATTACAAAAAAAAAAACATTAAGAAGATCAAAGAATTCATGTTGTCCTTGAAAGAAAGAAAAATAATATTAGGATCATTTTTTATAAATTACTGATTAAGTGGAGGGTATCGTAAAATTTTAATTATCACTGGGAAATAATTGAGATAGAAACTTAATTTTTTTTTCTAAGGCTTTTCTATGTACTTTTTTTTCGGTGGACAAAAGAAAATGGAAAATCAAAGTCCAGTGAAAATATACAAATCATACGAGTAACCCGAAGCATGTAGAAAATAAAGGCTCGAAATGTGATTAAGAGTCTTTATTTGAAAGGTTACAGTGCACGGCAAACCACAATGAAATGTTGGCTGTTTATGGAAGTGATAGTCCATCTTATGACACTGTTGTTAGATGGAAAAGGAATTTTAAACTGGCCACATGCCCCTCACAGAGGATCCAAGATGTGGAAGATCATCACTCACGGACGATGCTGCCGCAGTGAAGGAAGTGGAGAACTTTATCCTATTACACCGAAGGGTAACAATCCAAATGATCATAAATGAGACTCATCTTAGTTACGGTAGTGTGTGGAAAATCATTCACGAAGAATTGCACATGTCAAAGGTCTCAGTACGCTGGGTTCCCAGATTGCTGACTCCTTTTCAAAAACAAACTCGGCGCCAGTTGTCAAGGGAAATGCTGAAGCTTTTGGAGAAACGCGAAGAGGATTTTTTTAGTGGCGTGTTAATTAGGGATGAATGTTGGATCTATCAATATGATCCAGATTTGAAGATTTGGCACCACAAATGATGCTATTCAAGTGGTGTATGCTGTGAGATATATATAACAGTGGATTGTGACTATATAGAGAGGTCGTAGAAATTGAAAAAAAAAATAAGTTTCTATCTCAATTATTTCTTAGTGATAATTAAAACTTAAGAATTCATATTGTTCTAGAAAGGAAGAAAATTAATATTATGATCGTTTGTGAGAAGTATTGATGAAGTATATTGATCTTCTTTTTTTAAAAAAAATTCACTATTTTATGTTTTTTTTTAATCATACGTGTGATACCGTTGTTTTTTTACGTCATAAAATCATAAAAAAAAATAATGACACTCTTTTCTTTCTGCCTTTCTGTCTTTTTTCTTTTTGATTTTTTTTTCTTATTTAAGTAGGCATAAAGTGTTATACTTGTTACTGGATGCGAAAATAGATAGACATCCATACTAATAAAAGAAAGTTTCGCTCTCTGTGTGTGAGACCCTGTCTGTTCGCGGTGGCTAGCAAACTCTATGGCACGTGCGAGGCTGAAAATTTGAGTGGAGGTAGTTGAAGGCCTCTTCTGATGCACCTGAGATTCAGGATTTTAAATTTCTAATAATTAGCTGAGTTATTAATTAAAAATCACCACAAATTCGTACCAAAATACGCTTTTTTTTCTTATGGTTCCTTTCGGTTGGTTGGTTCTATAAAGCTTCTCTCATCAA
Source organism: Maratus speciosus (assembly GCA_963932465.1). Lineage (NCBI taxonomy): Eukaryota > Metazoa > Arthropoda > Arachnida > Araneae > Salticidae > Maratus > Maratus speciosus. The sequence goes on along the minus strand of OZ010789.1, from coordinate 506,546,611 downwards.
AAATACGCCTTTTCTTTTCGCGCGCTTTTGTTTAGTTGGTTGTATAAAGTTTTCGTAGAAATAATTACATAACCAGGGGTACAATTAAATAAACCAATTTGAGTGTTGGATGTTTCAAAATTTACTGTTTTTTTCAACTAAACATCGATATTTTAGCACGAAGGTTAAACACATGCTCTGGAAACATATTTATCACTCATGAAAATTGAAAAGAATAGACAACTTTCTACTGACGTTACACCCTAGCAACTAACTTGACTACCTAGCGGGCATTTGTTTGCCTATCGGTTTTCCGATTTTTCTCTACTTTGATTGGCTGAGCGATAATATCCTTACTGGCACTTTTACTGCGATAAATTAGAAATTGGCAACAATAAGTTCTTGCATTCCAATGCTTTTGGTTGCGGTAGGGAATAGAAACATTTTAAATAGAAATGAAATTATCGTTTTTTATACCAGTAATAATATTTTTTTTAATTTCAGAATTGTTTTTGTTTATTTTTAAAGGCATTATAAGATGCATTTTTTTCATTTCTGTTTTTTTTTTTTTTAAATACAGAATGATTTGAATTTAGCGTACGTCTGTCATACGGTGCCGCAGGCAGGGGAGATCCCTGTCGTATTCTTGCACAGATCATATTGCGCCATTAATTTATAACTAGTGATTATCATTATTCCCGAATAGTAGTTTTAGCAAATTTCTCAAAATCTTTGTTTCAGTCCCCCACCCCCTAGACATACAAACCAGATTTTAATCTGCTCCCTAGCTTGAGCTATCTTAAATGCCTATGAATTTGCCTTTGTTATACTTGGATTGATGCCCTTATCTTAATGTTTAGTTTACAAATTACAACAATTTTACTATCTCACAATTTTAGATCCCGAATTTAAAACATTTAAATTCTACTAAAACAAAATTTGAGAGCCATTCAAAAAAATAATGAGCCTACCTGCTCTGTTGTGTTGAGGTCCCTTCACAGTTGCTTTGGCCAGCGTAATATATCTACGGATAGATTGAATAAAGGAGTTTCGTTCGGATATAGGTTTGTTTAGAACAGAGTGTGCTGCTGGCAGTAGAAAGTGGAACTAACATAATTTTTAGAGCGTGTGCAGCACGCCTGCTATGCGATGACATAGCATTGACACAAGCAGCAGCGACCAGTTTCGAAATTTATTATAGATCATATTCCACCCTTAAAATGAGTGGTGGTTAGCATTATTTCCGAATAGTAATTTAAGCACATTTCTTAAATTCTTATTTGAGTCCCCACACCGTCGAGAAATGTATCTACGGATAGGCTGAAATTCGGTGTTTCGTTCGGATATCGGTTTGTATAGAAAAGAGTGCGCACCATGGCGGTAGAAAGTGGAACTAAAAGATTTTGAAGAGCATGCGCAGCACACCTGCCATACGGTGCCGCAGGAAGCGGGGACAAGTGTCGGATGTTCGTATAAAGCGTATTGCGCCCTGATGGTGGGAAAGTGGAAGTAAAATACTTTTCAGCGCTTGCACGATTAGGATAAAGTTAAGTTACTATAACAGTTAAGTTACAGTTAGGCTAGAGTTAGGTTGCATTTATATTAAATTTTAGTTACGGTTACGTTGCAGTTAGGTTACAGTTGGTTACAAATTGGTTACTGTTAGGTTTATTGCCTCAAGATTAACATTACTCATATTTTGATTTTAAAAAAGTATACTTAATTTTACACAATAGCTCTGAAATTTTAATACTATATACTAACCTTTTAGCTGATGATCGAGTATCAATTTGATTCGCATATAGTTGAATTTAAAAGTGATATAATCAGTTTGAAAAAAATATATACACTCAGATTTTTGATGTAAAAAAAAATAAAATGTACGTTTATAACAGTGATTTTTAAAGTTAAATATAAATAATTTAGAACGAAAACTACGCAGTCGTCGGAAACATATTGCATCCCCAATCCCCCTCGTTTCCCGTTATAGATATTTCGAGCCTTTTTACCGCTAAATATCAGTTTTTCTTTTTCACACGCAGTCAGCGGGCACTTCAGACAAAATCGAGTTAACGATAGAAAGCCATACAAAAGTTATCACGGGCCCGAGCAACGCCAGGCAGGACAGCTAATCATTAAATAAAAAATGGTGGATTACCTGACCATTTTCAGCATAAATATTTATAATCGAAGCTATTTTTATCGTATGTAAACAGATAGAAGAGGAAGTAATTGTTCGATAAGATTCTTTTAAAATTTTGTTCTTTCTTTTTTTTTTTCTTTTTTTTTTCCGTGCCAATGATATGTGCTTCAGTAAAAGACAGCAGTTACAAACTGTTAGAACAAGTTTTACATGAATTTCCATAAATCTGATTTAAACTTATGAGTAGGACGCAATAATTAGAAAAAATCTTTTATTTCGAATTTCTTTTGTTTGAGATCTTTAATTTCAAATCAGTTGCAGAGTTTTTTTTTTCTTTGAGCAAGTATGAATGAATTGTTTCCCTTCTGGTGTATTATTTTGAATTTGAAAGTGCAATTACATGTAAAAATAAATTCCAATCGTAGTTGATTTTGGTTTTACATTAAAAAGTAAGTAAATGACATAATTACACCCTAAAATAAATTGTTGCATATGGAATCACTGATTTCAACTTATCACCTTTATAAGACTATATGCTTTATTTTCTTAGTAAATCCCAATTTATTCTTGCAGAATAAGGGAATGATTTTTACTATTATCTTTCATAAAGTCTTTTGATTAGTTATATAAATATAACGATGTTTATCGATTTACTCAACATCAGCTGATCTTCATTGTGAGATAATTCTTCTGGAGATGATTTCATTTTCATATCAGAATGAAATTAGTTTCAATTACAAAAAAGGAAAAAATCATTAAGTAGGTGAAATGTATTCATATTGTTCTTGAAAGGAAGAAATGTAATATTGGAATCATTTGTGTGAATTATTAAGTATATAATATTTTTTTTCTTTACATATTTCATCATTTTATATATTATTTTTTCATCATACATGTAATATCTTCGTTTTTTATGTCACAAAATCATCAAACAAATTATTGCGAATTCTTTTCTTTCCTTCTTTTTTTTAAAAAAATATTTATTACTTTTTGCTTTTTTAATTAGACATAAAATGTTGTACTTGTTACTGAATGCACAAAAAAGATATACATCATTAAATAAAAATTTATGAATTACATGGTCGTTTTTTAGTAGTATAAATATTTATAACAGAAGCTATTTTCATCGAATGCAAACTGATAGAAAATAAAGTAATTTTTCGAAAAAAATCTTTTAAAATTTTATCAGTTTTTTTTGGCCAATTATACATGTTTCAAAAAAAGCAAGCAGTTCCAAACTGTTACCACTATTTTTCCATAAATTTCAATGAACCTAATTTAAACTTAAGGGTAGTACATAATAATTAAAAAAGCTTTTAATTCGAATTTCTTTTCAAATTTTCAAAAATTTAATTTATTTGGTTTGGCATCTTTAATTTCAAATCAGTTGAAGAGTTTTTTTTTAATTTATTTTTTATTACTATTATTTTTATAGCAAGAATGGGTTAATTGTGTCACTTCCGGAGTCTTATTTTGAATTTGAACGTACAGCAACACGTAAAAAAGGAATAGAATTCTAAGACATAATACGTAATAAAATTGGAATTTGTACAGACAAATTTTTTTATTTACATAGATTATTTTCTTCTTTAAAAAATGAATTTTGATTTACATTAAAAAGTGAGTAAACGATAGATTTGCATTCTAAAATAAATTGCTATTCATGCAATCAGTAACTTCAACTGATTCCATTTAAACCCGAGTATTGCTTTCAATTTGAAACTACAACAACACTTAAAAATGAATCCTAAGACAATATTTAATAAACTTGAAATTGGTACTGTCATTTTTTTTATTTACATAGTTTATTTTTTTCTATAAAAAATTGAATTTCTATTTGCATTAAAATGTAGGTAAATGATAGAATTGCATCAGTGATTGAATTAGTGATTTGAACTTATCACCTTTATTAGCCTACGTGCTATTGTATTTCCTTACTAAATCGTAATTTATTCTTGAAGAATAACGGAATGGCTTTTACTAATACCTCTCCTACAGTCTTTTGATTAGTCATATAAATATAAGGAGCTTTATCGATTTACTCGACATCATCTGCCTTTCAATGCAATATAATTCTTCTGCAGATGATTTTATTTTTATATCAGATTGAAATTAGTTCCACTAATATAGAGATGAAACTCATTAAGGAGAACAAAGTATAATATATATATATATATATATATATTTTTTTTTTTTTTTTTTTGAAAGAAAGAAAATTGATATTAGAGTTATCTGGAAGAGTTATTCATAAAATATATTGATCCAATTTTTTTATAAATTATTTCACTATCCCTACCTCATAACATTTTTTAATACATTAAGCGATATTGCACTTTTTTACTTATGAATGTGATAAAACATTTACTGTCAGCTACTACGTTTCTGTTTGAAACATACAATTAATATTTATGCTGCTGTTATCGAAGGAGAATATATTATAAATGTTTTTGAATGCATGCAATGATATATGTGTTAGTATAAAAAAGGTAAAGTAGTTTATGTTTTTAAAAATGACATTTGATATTAAAATACTCCGATATTATTTTCTACAATTAATTATGTACTGGAAGATTTTTAAACAGCTATGAAATAAGAACTATATAAAACCCATTTGGTACAAACATATTTACCATTCTCTAAGATGTAATTTCTGAATGATGTTTGAAAATGTATTAGAAGAATTTTTAATTTATGGATTTATAAATCTATATTATAAAGCAAAATCGTGTGCATGAGTTATGCCTATGTCATATTGATAGAGAGCAACATGTAACCAAAAAATTTCCAATTTACCGCGATATTTTTACTTTTTTAATGTAGCAGATTTTCAATTTTCACAGCCTCGAATAAAAAAAAAAATCTTTTAAATGTTCTTTGTTTTAAATCTGTATCTCAAGTTACTGATATATGATGGTTTATGAAAGATTTTTCAAGCATGATTTAAAAAATACTTTTTATCTCTTTTGGTGTGCAGTTCGTTTACGAGAGGTTAACCCCGTTGCTCTTAAATCAATATAGGTTGGCAGTTCAGTATTTGTTTCCTGCTAATATTCCACAGCGAAATTAACACTTCATAAATAAATAAGTAAAATAATAGAATAATAACACAAATTTAACAGATATGCAACTGATCTAAGCGCTTAAAGCACTAAAACTACCAGTATAAAAAAAAGCCACTGTATATAAGTAACGAAATTTTTGGCGATTTTTTCGGTGGTTGTGTCTTGTGATACAGCATACGATATTCGAATACGAGGGGTATCTGCAAGTTTTTACCTTCAGATAGAAATATTTGAGTAAAATTTATGAAATTGCTACATTGCATTTGTCCTTTTCTAAATAGCCACCGGGCACAGTAACATATTTCTGCAAACGGTATTTCAGAAAGAGGGGGGGGGGGTGTATTCCAGGAGCGCGATAGTAGACTTAAAGGGGGGCATTTTTCTAACTTTTGCCGACACCCACACGTGACATATTGTTGGAAAGACCTGTGACTACTTATTCATGTTATGCTTCCTCTCCCTCAAGCCCCTCTCCCATATTTGGCCCCGGGGGCATGAATGGTGTGCACAAAATTTAGAAAGTGCCCCCCTCCTGGAGGGCAAATTGGGGGAAGGGGATCATGATGTGCATAGCATAAATAAGTGGCCACAGGCCTTTCCAACATTATGCCATATGTGGGGCTCTGTAAAAGTTAGAACAATGCTTTCGTTTGGGTCTACTATCGCGCTTCTTGGAATACGTCATCCCCCCTCTTTTTGAAATACCATTTGCAGAAATGTGTTACTGTGCACAGTGACTACACAGAAAAGGACTAATACAATGTAGAAATTTCATAAATGTTACTCAATTACTTCTATGTGAGCGCAAAAACTTATTGATAACCCCTACAAAAGCATCACTTTCAATAAATTTCAGTATTTGCATACGTAAGTTTAAATACACATACAAAAATACATTTTTGTGCTAGCGAGCAATCTAAAAAATGGCTTTCACTTATGTTCTGTAACTCAGGAAGACCTGATTTATTCTCGAGTTTAATTTATATATATATATTATTAAAGCGTAATTTATCCTTGCAGAATAATTGAATGTTTTTTACTAGTATTTTTTCAACTGGCTTTTGATTAGTCATCTAAATATACAGAGGAGTATCGATTGATTCGACATCATCTGCTCTTCATTGCGGGATAATGCTTCTGGAAATGATTTTATTTTCGTATCAGAATGAAATTAGTTCCACTTACATAAAGGGAAAACTCATTAAGAGGGTTAAAAGAATTCATATTTTTCTCGAAAGAAAGAAAATTAGTATTCGGGTTATTTGGATAAATTATTTATTAAATAATTGGTCTTCTGATTTAATTCTTATTTCAGTATTTTATTTTCTAAATGTATTGCCTGTTTATAATACATGTAATATCGCCGTCGTTTCTTACTTCGTAAAGTAAACGAATATAAAATGACATATTCTCTCTTTTATTATTTGGAATGCAATACTTACTATTTTTTATGTAGACAAAAATATTATTCTAGTTACTGGATTCATGCAATGACTTATGTCAGTAAATAAATAGCTGATGGGATAAAGTAATTATTTCAGCATAAATATTTACAACCCCAAGCCATTTTAATTAATCGCAAATGATCACAATAATACGCAATTATTTGGAAAGAATGAATTTCAATTTCGTCAGATTATTTGTCATATAAGAATTAAATTAGTACCATTTACAAAAAAGAAAATAACCCATTATGTAGGTCAAAAGAATTCATATTGTTCTTGAAAGGAATTAATGTTAAGATCATTTGTGGACATTATTGATTAGGTATATCCTATATTCATCTTCTTTTTCTTTACATATCTCACTATTTTATATACTATTTCTTCATCATAGTTCTAATATCTTAATTTTTTACAGAATAAAATCATCAAAAATATAATGACGAATTATTTTCTTTTCTTTTTTTCCCTCTTTTGTTTTCTTAAGTAGATATAAGATTTTATATTTGTTACTGAATGCGTAAATTATATACCTCATTAAGAAAAAATTCTTGGATTATCTGGACACTTTTTAGAATAAATATTTATAACAAACTATTTTCATTTTGTGTGTAGATAGAAAATGAAGTAATTCTTAGAAAATAATCTTTTAAAGTTTTCTCAATTTTTTTTCAATTGTATATTTTTCAATAAAAGAAAGCAATTACACGCTGTTACAACCATACTTTCATGATTTAAAAAAAATCTAATTTAAATTTAAGGGTAGGACGTAATAATTAAAAAAACTTTTAATTCGAATTTCTTTTTAAAAATTCAATTCCCTTGATTTCTTTGATTTGACAGCTTTAATTTAATTTCAGTTGAAGAGGAGTTTTTTTTGAGAAAATTGTTTCCCTTTCGCAGTATTATTTGTAATTTGAAATTACAACAACACGTAACAAGTTGGAAATTGCTCGTCAAACGTGGCAAATGAGGTGCGTTCGTACTATAACTAGTTTTATAATTATTTTTTGCACCCCATATTGTACTGAATGTATACTTTTTTGCACTTCATAAAGCGCATAGTCTGATACATCATTAAAATGCACTTCCAATAATTTTTTCCCATTCCCCGTAATGTAACGGAACACTTTTGACCCTCCCTGTAATTAAACTATACATCCGATTTTCCTAAAATTTGAAATAGCTCAACAGAACTTTGCAACAATTATATCTTTAAAATTTCAGACCATTCGGAAGGCTGTAATGTCATTAAAATGCACTTGCAATAATTTTTCCCATTCCCCGTAATGTAACGGAACACTTTCGACTGTCCCTGTAATTAAACTATACATCCGATTTTCCTAAAATTTGAAATAGCTCAACAAAACTTTGCAACAATTATATCTTTAAAATTTCAGACCATTCGGAAGGCTGTAATATCATTAAAATGCACTTGCAATCATTTTTCCCATTGGCCGTAATGTAAAGAAAAACTTTTGACTGTCCCTGTAATTAAACTATACATCCGATTTTCCTAAAATTTGAAATGGCTCGACAAAATTTTGCAACAGTTATATCTTTAAAATTTCAGATCATTCGGAAGGCTCTAATATCATTAAAATGCACTTGCAATAATTTTTCCCATTGGCCGTAATGTAAAGAAAAACTTTTGACTGTCCCTGTAATTAAACTATACATCCGACTTTCCTAAAATTTGAAATGGCTCGACAAAATTTTGCAACAGTTATATCTTTACAATTTCACATCATTCGGAAGGCTCTAATATCATTAAAATGCACTTGCAATAATTTTTCCCGTTGGCCGTAATGTAAAGAAAAACTTTTGACTGTCCCTGTAATTAAACTATACATCCGATTTTCCTAAAATTTGAAATGGCTCGATAAAATTTTGCAACAGTTATATCTTTAAAATTTCAGATCATTCGGAAGGCTCTAATATCATTAAAATGCACTTGCAATAATTTTTCCCATTGGCCGTAATGTAAAGAAAAACTTTTGACTGTCCCTGTAATTAAACTATACATCCGATTTTCCTAAAATTTGAAATGGCTCGACAAAATTTTGCAACAGTTATATCTTTACAATTTCACATCATTCGGAAGGCTCTAATATCATTAAAATGCACTTGCAATAATTTTTCCCGTTGGCCGTAATGTAAAGAAAAACTTTTGACTGTCCCTGTAATTAAACTATACATCCGATTTTCATAAAATTTGAAATGGCTCGACAAAATTTTGCAACAATCATATATTTGAAATTTCAGACCATTCGGTTGGGTAGTTTTTGCTCTGTTACATGCGGACAGACGGACGGACAGACGGACGGACGGACTGAACGACGACTATAGGTGCTACGTATTTATATAATTACGAACGCACCTAAAAATGAATTTGAATCCTAAGACATAATATATAATAAACTTGGAATTGGTTCCACATTTTTTAAAATTTACATAGGTTATTTCTATAAAAAATTGAATTTGTATTTACATTAAAAGGTATGTAATTTATATAAATTCATTTAAATTTTAATTGTTGTATATGGAATTAGTGATTTGAACTTATCATCTGTATTGCCTGTATGCTATATGCCTTTAGTAAATCGCAACTTATTTTTTCTCTCAGAATAATGGGAGGATTTTTACTAATATCTTTCATACAGTTTTTTGATTAGTAATATAAATATAACGAGGTTTATCGATTTATTCGACATCAGCTTCTCTTCAATGCGATATAATTTTTCTGAAGATAATTTTATTTTTGTATCAGAATGATATTAGTTCCACTTATATGAAGAGAAATCTCATATATATGTATACATAAACTTATATATACAAGAGAACAAAGAACAAAGTAATAGTAGTCAAAGTAAGTAAATACAAGAGAACAAAGTAATTTATATGTTCTTGGAAGGAAGAAAATTTATATTAGATTTATTTGAAACTGTTATTAATTAAATATATTAATCTACTTTTTCATAAATTATTTGAGTATTCACCCATAATAACATTTTGCTATACATTATGCATTAATGCGCTTTTTAGGTACGTTCGTAATTATATAAATACGTAGCACGTATAGTCGCCGTGTAGTCAGCCCGTCTGTCCACATATAATAGCGCAAAATTACCCACCCGAATTGTTTGGAATTTAATATATATAATCGTTGTAGAATTTTGACGGGTCATTTCGAATTTTTGAAAAAAGAATCAAAACTTCAAAACCTATTAATAAAAGTTTTCTTCATTCTATCAAATACTATCATACGTCATCAATTCAATGATATCTCATGATAGGTAAGGATTCTAGGTTGCCATAGTGATTATGTCTTATTTAAGATGGAGCTATATTATTTCGATATTACTGAATTCAATAAATATAATCATAATAAATTTTGTATTCGTGTATATTTGCATAAAAGTGCAACAGCTATTGCACTAAGATCTGTATATGCATAAAACTAGTTATAGTTTAAACGATCCTCATTTGCCACATTTGGCGTACATTGTTGCTATTTTTTACTTTCTAAATATCGCAGAATTATTTCATTTTTTTACAGTCACGGAAAAAAATGTATGTCAAATGCCATTTATTTGAAAGCTGCATCTCGATGTACTGATATTTCATGGTTTCTAAAAATTTTCCAAGCATGATTTAAAAAATAAATCTTTTGGCGTGCAGTCCGTTTACGAAAGATTAATCTGATTACAATTAAAACAATACCAAAAGTTCGGCATTTGTTTCCATCTAATTCTCCACAGCGAAATTAAAACTACAATAATAAATAAATAAAATAATAAATAAAACCACGCAAATTTAACAAACATTCAATCGGACTACACTGTAAAAAAAAAAAAAAAAATCCTCTAATTCTACAGATGTAAAATTACAGAAACCTGTATGTTTACAAAATTTTTATCTGTACATCGTACAAAATAAAATGTAAATCTACAAATCTAGTTTCTGTAAAGCTATAGATTTCTATAGCTTTACAAAAAAATCTATCAAAAATACAATAATCTTACTAAAATTTTATCTGTAACCCGGACTGCAGTTACATAAAAATTTCTAGACATTTCAATTTTTTAATAAATTCTAAGTAACCTTACGTATTTTTTTATTTACGGAGCAAAAGTGAATCTGTCACATGATTTTTTGTTGTTGCCGTTACACAAATAGTTTTAGGAATCCCAATTTCCTAGAAAAATTTTAGTAACTTTATAGATAGTTTTTTTTTACATTCTACGTGCTTAAAGCACTAAAATTATCAGAGTAAAAAATGGCTGCCATTATTTGAAATCTTCGACGATTTTTATCGACTATTATGTCCTGTGATGCAGCTGATATCAAAGTATCACTTTTAATAAGTTTTATGACTCTATTTGAATACATAAGTTTAAGACAAATATGAAAATGCATTTTTGAGTTGTTAGAGGGCAATCTAAAAAAATGATTTTTACTTTTGTTCTGTTATTCGGGAAGACCGGGTTGTATACTGTAGGTTTTTTTTAATAAGAAAAACTACATTTTATCGGGCTTACCTTTTGTTATTGCATATTGTGTCCAGCATTAAATTAAAACTATATGTTCTGTCTGGAATAACTATTTGAAATAATCACATTTAGTTAGCCTATACAATATTTTATTTTCTTACTAAAGCGGAATTTATTCTTGCAGAATAATTGAATGTTTTTTACGAATATTTTTTCCCCACAAGCTTTTGATTAATTATCTAAATATACAGGCGATTATTCATTAATTCGACATCAGCTGCTGTTTATTGCAGGATAATTCTTCTGGAGATGATTTTATTTTCATATCAGAATGAAATTAGTTCCACTTACATAAAGGGAAAAACTGATTAAGAAAGTCAGAAAAATTCATATTGTTCTTGAAAGAAAGAAAATTAATATTAGGGTTATTTGGATGAATTATTGATTAAGTAACTGATATTTTCTTTTAATGCTTGTTTCCCTATTCCATTTGTTAAAGGTATTGTTTGTTCATCATACATGTAACATCGCTGACGTTTTTTATTTCATAAAGTAAACAAATATAGAATATAGTTTGTGTTTGAGCAGGTTCTGTCACCACTAATTTGCAAACATTATTTTTAAAATCGGTTTGCTATTTCATAAGATTGCATAAAAAAATCGTAATTTAGAAGGGCTTACCTTTTTTAATTTATATTGTGACGAGCTCTATACTAAAACTATATGTTCTTTCTGGAATAACTATTTGAAATTAATCACATTTAGTAGCCTCTACAATATTTTATTATTTTACTAAAGCGTAATTTATCCTTGCAGAATAATTGAAAGTTTCTTACGAATATTTTTTCCACAAGCTTTTGATTAGTTCTCTCTATATAAGGAGGAGTATGCATTAATTCGACATCAGCTGCTGTTCATTGCGGGATAATTCTTCTGGAGATAATTTTATTTTCATATCAGAATGAAATTAGTTCCACTTACTACATAAAGGGAAAAACACATTAAGTGGGTTAAAAGAATTCATATTGTTCTCGAAAGAAAGAAAATTAATATTAGGAATTTTTGGTTGAATTACTGATTAAGTAACTGATCTTTTTTTTAATGTTTGTTTCCCTATTTCATTTTCTATGTATTGTTTGTTCATCAGACATGTAACATCGCTGAAGTTTTTTATTTCATAAAGTAAACACATATAAAATGGTACATTCTTTTTTTTCTGTTAGGAATTTCATTATTTTTTATGTAGGTTAAAGAAAAAAACATGTTACCGTATTCATCCAATGGTATATGTCAGTAAATATATAGCTGATGGGATAACGTCATTATTTTGACATAAATTTATATAAATCCTATGTATTATATACATTAATCGTAGTCATTTTAATTTATCGCAAATGCTTACAAAAACAATTAATTATTTGGAAAGAATGAATTTTAATTCTGTCAACTTATTTTGTAGTTATCCATGTTTCTATAAAAGAAAGCTTTCAGAAATTGTTACTAGTAATTTAGACTAGGATTCAATAACAGTCGATAACATTTAAGAGTTGAAGTAAAGAAAAAGAAAATAATTAAATGCAAGTTTGATTAAAAAAAATATTTAATTTATTTAAGTTCTTTAATTTCATATTAACTTGATCCAATTCTTTCAGAATGTTTGGGTTGACACTTATTTTTATGAAGCATTATTTTTAAATACATCAGTGTAAAAAATCAGAATTGCATTTATTAATATTTTCATTTATACTTTTTTTTTTACTCCATAAGAAAATATACATTCCTGTCCTTAAATTGTCAGAAGCATAGTGCGAATTTTGTCTTAAAACTGTTTAACTAAAAGATGAAATTGGTTAAATGAAAATGCAATTAAATTCCGAATTTTTTTGTGTTATCCTCTAATATAAGTATGTATAAGATGGTAAGAGTCGAAAATAATAATAATATTGCATTGTCATCGGATTTAAATCAGTATGTAAAATTAAACTTCGATCGGACATTTGAAAGTATTTTAAAGTTCTAGTAAATTTTAAACTGAAAAGACGATCATTGCAAGTTAAATAAAACTTTATAAAAATAACACAATTTTAGTTAAAATAAATCATAGCTTCAAATTCTTACAAAATAAAACATATGTTAAAATACAATTATCTTAACTAATAAAACTTAATCGTAATATTTGTACGATTTCTTTCAAAGCACAGATACCTTGAAATAAGTCTAAGTACTTTAAATACGATCCCTGAAAGCATGGCAGAAATCATCTGTTTTGAGATGCATAAAAGTGGTTTAAGTCATTCATTTCAAATTTTCATAACTCGGTCAATTTTAATGTTAGATAATGGGACTTTTTTTGTTTTACTTGTTAGTGTCACAGTAAAGTTTTACTAAATATCACTTATAGGACAGGGGGACCGTATAAAAATTTAAAATTCGCAATTTTTTAATAAATGTTTTTCTTGACCCAAATCGCTTTAAAAATAATTCTTTACCTTATTTAAACCATTTTTGTAATTAGAAGTATGCATCTAAGACCAACGGTTGCAAAAATAAAGGTCGGTAGGCTATACGTGGACACACTGTATATTAATATTTTTGTTGAATTTTTGTTTAGGTTTGAAAACATTTTTTTTTTTTTTTTTTTTTTTTTTTTTTTTAATGAGACACATTTTTTAAATCAAAATTGAGACAATTCTTTTAATTTGATAAATTATATTAGGCGTATGACCGTGACTCCAGCCTTTTTTTCAGTTGAGAAAGTACGATATAATTTGGTTCAAATAAAAGGAAATTTATTTAAGATATTTACCATTTACCACATTCGTCTATCTGTCAGGCAACAATTGAATTATGTAGTACAAGAAGCCTGGTTGCTTTGAAAGAGACCGCTCGTCCAGCTATTGCTTGATTTGTGGATAAAAACTAAACTACTTCTCCAAAAGAGCAGTTTGCGTAATGCGAATCATGCAATGACATGAAAGATTAACATCTGCCGAATACAGAGGAAAAAGCAACATATTTCTTAACTAAGTGTTTCTAAAGTTTAATGGACTTGCTACTAGATCCACAACTTTCTACTTCTGCGATAGTATTATCATCCTAAAACAAGACGCTGCCTTGTCTTTTGGACTTATTCTGGACGTTTGATTCATTTATATTGATTACTTGTTGCTTATAACATTCACCATTGAATATCAAACTTGGTTGAAACTTTTCATAGCAGACTACGGTTCCAACAGAGAAGCAATGCTAACCCATCGCCATGGATGCTCTGTTTTAGCACTTATGTATCTTGTTTTGCTGCATGCAAGTAGATGTTTGGGATTGCTGAATGAATCATTAATTATTTTCTGTAACAATTCTATATACAGAAAGTATTTTCTATTTCGTCTTTGAACCATCATTTTAATTATGACTTTTCGATGCCCCACAATGTTTTACATTTATATGTGATGCAGTTTCCTTGATTTTGAAACATATTCTTTGCATCTAGACTTTGCGAAGCATGTGATAAGATAATAAGCAAACATTTTGCATTATTGTTAATGTAGCAGCAAATTCAGATTGTAGAAGTGTAAAAAATAACAACTTTAAAAGCACCAAAAATTTTAAATTTTAAGCATTATTAATGCTTAAAATTTAAAATTTTTGGTGCTTTAACTTTTTTTTTTTCACTTCTATTATATTGCACCAAGCTCCTTCCTGATAATTATTAAATTCAGATTGTGTATCGCAATGATCTATATCGAGGATACAGTCATATTTAAACACCTAATATATTTGAATTTACAATATTTAGGAGGAATTGCGTTTGTATTTACGTCGTTCAATTTTCCCTGTAACTACTTAGATTTCGAAAGAAAATGTAGTATTAAAAATAACTTTTTTGAAATAAATCTTTTAGTAATTCCTTACGAATTTTATATTCTTTATAAATCATGATTTTTTCTTGCACACTAATATTTTTCTTAGTAACATTCTACCAAACGTTTTATTAGTATTCTGGATATAGCAATACTTATATATTTATTAGAAACCAGAATTAATTTATTACGTCATAATGCTTTTGGAGCTGATTATGTTTTCATATCAGAATGAAATTAATTTCAGTTACATGAAGGAAAAAAAAATCCTCATTAAGTAGGCCAGAGGAATTTATATCCTAGAACAAAGGATTTTCTTTAAGACTATGAAGAAGACTTGTTTATGTATATTTATCTTGTTTTTTTGCTTCAAAAAAGATATAATTAAATATTTTTTAACCAAAATTTTTAAAATGGAAACTAAAAGGAAATAATTATGCTTCACAAAATATAGTGTATGATGTAAATAAAAATTCTATATATCCACGAAACATAATAAAATAAATAGAACAGAAAAAAAAAACAGAAAAAAAAGTAAACAAAAAAATTTGAAAAAACTGGAAGAAAAATCAAAAATTAATCATGACTTAATCCGTAAAAAAATAAATAAAAAATAAAATAAAATAAAATGCAAGCATCATTTGACCCCATCCTCGGCCGAAAACAACAACCATTTCCAAATGGTTAAAAAAATCAACAGAATTCATTAAAGCCATTTTGTAGAAATGAAATGGCATATAATTTTTACAGATATAATGTGCATGCGTTTATATTTTTATAGTCGTTAAATGGGAAATTCTACGGAAATAGGCCATTTATATCATATTGATGAAGAAAAAATAAATCATGTCATAAGTATAAAATTTTTTGTAACAAGATACTAGAAAATGTACTTATTGGCTAAAAATAGCAGTCCTGCTTGATAATAAGAAATTCTATAATTATTAGATTTTTTAAATTTTTATTAAAATGAGGGGATGATTACAATGTGAGGATATGACAATTTTGAGAAAAAAAAACTCAAATAATGTTTTCATCAATTTCCAATAGTTAACTAAGACACATTTCACTTTCATGTTCCAAAATTATCCAATCCAAACACTTTAAAGGCCCTGTTAAATAAAATTTATTGAGTCCCCATTGTTTGTATGCATAATATTTGAATGGAGAATTCTTTATTGCCGATCTCTTTCGAAATATACAGCCTGAATTTCTGCAATGATTTTACAATAAATTTTTCGCTGAAATATATATGCAATAAGGTATAGTTTTGTGTTTAAAATGACTTTATTACACTCTTCAGTGTGTAAGGAATCATTTAATAGACGTATTCGGCAAATGTTAAGATGATGTTATCGTTCCCGCATTAAAATCTATAAAAATAATTTATTTTATAAAAATATATTAATGGGTGGTTTAGTTTTACCTGAAGGGATAATTTGAGAACATGTATTGTTATTTTCATTTACTTTATGGTTACATATTTTAAAAGCTAATAATACATATTTTATCGTTCCCTCACACTAAGGAATGAGTAGTGAGGGAATGATAAAATGTATATTATTAGCTTTTAAAAATTGTACTCATAAATTAAATTTAAAAAACAATACATGTTTTCAAATTATCCCTTCGAGGAAAACTAAACCACCCATTAACACATTTTTAGAAAATAAAGTATTTTTATAAATTTAAATGAGGGAGTGATGAATTAACATTATTGTAACAGAGTTGTTTAATCTGTCTATCAAATTATTCCTTATACACTGAAGTGTTTCCCCAGGATAGCTGAAAATTGTTTTACAGACAGGTAAGGCGCATGTGCTCAGCACATGTATAATATTTCAGCCTACAGTAGTACCACCTACCTTAAATATCCAGAATTATTAAGGGGACCGGGTAAGCTCTATCTCAGCCATATTAAAATATACTAACTCCATGTACCTTTTTCTCAGAAATTGTGAAAATAGAGGTCTAGATTTTTTAGAGTAGTTTGAAATACATGCTTTAATTATTTTAACAGACCATTTTCTTTCTAAATGAAAGAGAAAATTAATTATTAATTATTTATTGAAACACATTTTTAAATTAGCATTTTTGGTAAGATTTCACTGCCTAAAATAAATAATTTTCAACAAATCATTAAATCCCTGTGTTCAAGTATGCACCACAACATAATATAAGTATTTAGAAAAATCTGAGTTCTTACGTTTAATAGGTATTGAAAAAAAGGAACACAAACCTGAAAAATCGAAGTTTTGAGAAAAAGTCAATTAAAGCTGTGAAGAAGTGTTGCTGGTGCACTACTTTTTTTAAATTCTGATATCTTGATTGGCACCATTTTTTTTTTGAAATAATAAAATTCGCCTTATTTAATAACATATTAATTAAGGCGAAAACTATGGGAATTTTACCACTTCAGAAAAGTGGTGCCAATCAAGAAATGTGAATTTTAAAAAAGTAGCCCACTGCTGTGAAGTGCTCTTAAAAAAAATGAAAAAATCCAACACTTTTTTTAAATACATAAACATGTGTAATACATCGTTGAAAAGATAATAGTTTAAACTATTTAATTATATAAAAAAGTAAAAATCGATTTTTTGGTTGAATTTCGCTTACCCGGTCCCCTTAAGGAGAGAGGGAATGATCTAAAATATGAATTACAAACTTTTTAGCCAAATGAAAATTGCACGTGCAGACCAAAAAATTAATGTAATGCATAAAAATAACATCTATGTGTTCATATTAAAAGACAGAAGTTAGACAAAAAAAAAATATTTCAGTAAGAAATGATATATTTTTATATTTTTGGATGTTAGTAGTTGCATGTGGGGGAATAATATTTTATAGGTTAAAAAAAATACTTTAAATATATGTTTTAATTATTGTTTAAATTTTATGAGCTAATATAATAAAACCATTTCTAAACTACATGTTAAAAAAATGCATTAAGATTTTCTGTTGAAAAAATTTAAATATGCTCCATTTTCGTCATTATGGCTTATTTGAGTAGAACCACCCAAATATATAAATTTAAAAAAGAAAACAAAAACATCCTTTGACAAAAAATTAACAATATAAAAAAGCTTAACTATGTTTTAACAATAAAAAAATATTTATAACTCTTGCAAAATATATATATATAGAATAGTTTTGCTGTTTAAAATGAGACCATTATGTATTCCTCGCAAAAAATCACTATTAAAGTTTATTTTTTATAAGTAAATACGTTTAATAAAAAAAGGAGAGCTCACTGAGCTTAAACAAAACAACTGCATTTTATGTAGATAGAATGGTGGAAAAATGAAAACTTTAGCGTAAATATGGATTAATATTAATTTAAAATCTTAGACGTAAATGTATAATTCTTAAATTGAAAATCCTTAAAAGATAAATAACACAAACACACATATTTGTTAAAACCAGTTTTGTTCTAAAATTAATATAGCATAGCAAACATTTAGCGGAACAAAACGGAATATTATATTTCATAACCACTTGCGTATAGTCAATAAAATGCCTCATTGGTTTTGAAAATTTACTAAAATTATTGACAATTTTAAAAATAAAAAATCCTTTAGAAATATATTAACCCAGCTCGGCGTTGTTTTGCTATACAATTATTCGAAGGAATTTATGCATGTTGAATTACTATTCTGAATTTAACATTTTATTAGCCTTTACACATTCTGTTTGTTTAATAAAACCTGAACACTTTTCCTTATAAGACTCATCATTTCTTTACAGAATAATTAATTATTTTTTAATAATATCTTTTCGACAGTCTTTTGATTAGTCATTAGAATATACCAGAGAAAATCGATTTATTCGTCATCAGCTACTTTTCATTGCGATATCATGTTTCTAAAGATGAATACATTTTTATACTAGAGAAATATTAGTTTCTTTCGCCAAAAAGAAGCGAGAAAAAAATCATTACATCATCACTGACTATAAGTAGAAAACACTATTATTATTTTACCAAAAAAAAAAAAAAAATATATATATATATATATCGATGGCATATTTTGATCTTATTTTTATTAAGAATTTTTGTGAGATTTATATTATATCTATGCATTATATATTTAGGTACGTTATTAGATTGCACATTTATTAAAGCACGTTGCGTGTATGACGATATGAAAAAATATCTTTAAAAATAGGCATTTTTATTAATTAAATTTACTGAAAATAAATCTAAAAAGTGTGAGATATTAAACATATTAAAATGATGGATTATAACAGATAATTAATTATAACAATGTGTTATTTTGGTGAGAAAATGTTATTTCAATAACTCTTTTTTGCATAAAGATTACATTTTTTAAGATTCTTCTATTATAATTTATTTATTTATATATGCAGTTAAATCCAAATTTATGTTTGGCTTAGTATTGAACATTTTGTTTTTATCCTTCATGTTAGTTTCAACCTTATATGCAAAGAGTGAAGGAGCGATGAATGTCATTTGGCTGTAACATTCGCCCCAGTAACAACTTGAATATGAAAATGAGAATATATCAAGTTATGTACTAGAAGTTCTTGTTTTTTCTGAATCTATAGCTTAGGATGGAAGATTTTCAGTTAAAGGTATTGGTTATTCATGCGTCCCCGATACTGAATAATCTGAAGTTTAAAATCAATGATAAATATGAATAAATATATTATATTTTTTAAATATATGATGTTCGTTGCATGAAAATTTTGTTATTAGAAATATAATTTGATTCTTTTCTGGAATGGTTTCAAATATAATATGTAATTTGAAAAATTTAGCAAATATAAAAAAAGGTGATAATAAAAAGATTGAGAAAGTTGCAATACGAGTATATAGTAATTTTATGAACTTTTAATTTTAAAGAGGAATACTGTGCTGCTGATAAGTGGTACGAGGGGATATCACTAAATCTTTGCCCTCACATAGCAATAATTGAGTAAAATTTATAAAAGTGCTACTTTGTATTAGTCCCTTTCTATATAGTCACCGTACATAGTAAAACATTTCTGCAAACGGTATTTCAAAAAGAGGGGAAGGACGTATTCCAGAAGGCACGGTGGTAGACCCAAAAGGGGGCATTTTTCCAACTTTTGCCGACTCCCACATGTGAGACATTGTTGGAAAGGCCAGTGACCCACTTATTCATGTTATGCACCCCTCCTCGTCGGTGAAAGTTTAAAAAATGCACTCTTTTTGTTTTTATCGAGTACCTGGAATTAATCGCCCCCCTCCTACTTTTTGAAACACCGTTTCGAGAAATGTGTTACTATGTACGGTGACTATATAGAAAAAGACTAATAGAATGAAGCAATTTCATAAATTTTACTCAATTATTTCTATGCGAGCGCAAAAATTTATTGATACACACTCGTATAAGTATATTGAGGATTCTTCTTAATATGGAGATAGATTGGGCAATAAATAACATGATATTTATTAAATATTTTCTAATGATCCCCATAGTGGGCATGTATTTTTAAATAAAACAATTCCATCGAGCAAGAAGTTTAAAGCGAGTTGTAATAATTTTATTAACCCATCGCAACTTGTTTTGTAAATTTAAAAAAAATGATCACATACAAAATATTTGCCATTTGTCCATTTCGTATATCCATACATTATAAGTAAGTAATTTAAATCCACTCCTTAAATTCATCTTATTAGTCATTCAACCGTTAATATGAAATGCACATAGCGTAAAACCTAATCTTTCCAAGCTAATGATAGGAGAGTCTAAACTAATCTTATGATCTTTAAAAAGGTGTATATTTTTGCCCAAAATTTGACAAATTTTAATTTAAGTTTGATAGCCATAATATATTATGAGTTTATTAGTTTTTGGACCTATGAAACAAGAAAGAAAAATTATTAATCAACATAAATCATGGAACTCCTTCCAAATTTATATGCTGTATATGGTTGTGTAAATCCAAACATTTTGCTATTAAAACCCCAAGAACTCACGATGCCCATTGAAATATTTTATAAAATGTAATTCTAAATCGCTTCCGAATTAGAAACAATTTAACTGTAAAGAATGAAAGTAAAAAATTTAAATAATTTACTCTAATAATTTGCTTTACTATTTTTGTAATTTAACTACTATTTCTTTTATACTTAGTTTGGTTACTAATGAGTATGTGTTTGTAAAAAAAGTGAGCAAAAATTGCTCACCACTCAAATTAGTTGATTAGGAAATTAATTAAATTCTGTTTTCTGACACTTTTCTTCTTCTCAAAACTTAATTCAACAGAAATAAGTTAATACTACATAATATAAATATAATCTCATTTCATTTCATTTTGATATGATATGATTCAGTTAATTTTAATAAATACAATATGATGTGGAAAGATGGAATCAATAAAAATGATATTACCTTAATTTCGGTAACATTAAAATCGAACATTGAAAAATTCTAGAATCATGTTTACTTGAATTTAGATATTACTTTAAAATCTGATATTTTATTCAATCTCCAATATAGAATATTCAATGTAAATCTATCTAAAAACGTGAAGAACCAGTCCATATCTCTTTTTGAATACAGATATATTGGTTTTAAGGAAACCAACGCATTTTACATAGACATTTTATTCATCAGATGTTTCTATTATTGGCACGCAAAGTGAAAAACTACATTCTATATCATAAGAATTATCGAAGAGTAAAAAAGAAAACATTCTACGAAGAAAATATGACACGTTCAATTTTTCCATCGACTTTTTTTATGTTATGTCAAAAGATACAGTCATCGGGAAAATCAAGCGCGTGGACCTCCCCCCCCCCCCCCCCGTATTTTTAATATACATTTAAAAGTAAAGTCGTATACAAATGTTTAACTGCACGCTATTAAGATTTTTTTTAAGGTATTTCAGATTGTAAATTATGGCAGCAAACGAACAACTCTACTTTTATCTAATCTTTTTCTTTCTATTGAAAGCATTTGCTTTAAAAGACGAGTTATTTTTAATTACCAAACTTCTTTTTAATTCTCTACACACAGTCTAAGGAACGTTTTGTACATGATTTGTGTGCATGTGAACTCATCTGTGTTTATTCAACTCAACATAATAACGCCCAAACGACACCCAAGTAATATTCCTTTTCAGGAATACATTATAGACATGTCAGGAATTGTGTTCCGCATTTTTTTCAAAAACTGTTTTAGTATTTAGAATTATGCTGAATGAATTTGCATAACACAACCGCGAAACATTTTTAAGAATTCGTCTTTTAAATCAAACGGTTTAATTAAAAGTTTAGATTTTAAAAGTTTAGATTAATTAAAAGTTTAGAAAGTTTTAATTAAAGAATAATTGTGCGACTTATTGTCTCCACTTCATTAATCAGCACCAAAAAGGTGAAGTTGTGCAATTTTATTAATCATTGTGTAATAACATTTTCCGAATTTTGAAAAAAACATAAATGAATGATTTCTGATAGAACATAGAGCTATTATAATCTATATTCAATTTTCGATATTAATGTTACAAAAAAATGGAGGCATATGATTTATTAAATACCAGGTTTATGTTGCCAAGTTTCTTAAATAAAGACATCGCTTTTTTGCTGTATTGAGATTGTGACGTATTATTCTACAGATGTTATTTAAGACTATTTTCAATGATCCTATGAGTGGAATGTTTTAGATAATGCAAATTACGTCGTTTTATAAAAGAAAGCATATATTTTATTTCTTGAAACGGAAATATATTTTATAAAAATGTGTCATGTTTACTTCAGCAGCTTTGAAATTCCTATAGGAGGATTTTTGAAAATAACAAATCACACAGTAATAATATGCAACGTTTTATAAACATTTAGAGTGTCTTTATAGAGCAGTGTTGACATAGATTGTGCATGCTAAAATCGGAAGTATT
Source organism: Maratus speciosus (assembly GCA_963932465.1). NCBI lineage: Eukaryota > Metazoa > Arthropoda > Arachnida > Araneae > Salticidae > Maratus > Maratus speciosus. The sequence goes on along the minus strand of OZ010789.1, from coordinate 506,523,751 downwards.
TGTCCAAAACATAAAAATCTACATTACAGGCCTCGGTGATTTCCACTTGGATGAATTCGCTTCAATAAGTTAGAGAAACAAGCAAACAAAGATGAGCTTGACGATAATATCAGACTTATCAGGTCCCAAATAATAGCAGGCTTCGCAAATTTTTGTCAAAATTTTTTCTGAACAAGTGAATTTTTATTGCTATTCCGTTAACAAATTAAGACTTTTTTAAACGAGTGCTATGAGTGAGAAGAAAATTGTTAAAAACGATGAAAGTTTTAGATTAGAAAACGAAAAAGTAATAGAAGATGTACGTTCTTGATTCGAGGAAATATAGTTACTAATTCTGTGATTCTGTGTATTTCAAAGCGAGATATACTCAGTTATACAGCAAAAGATGCTGAAGTAATAGGCATATACACACTACAATGAATAATACGTTACTTATAAGGTTTTATTATAAAACTCGGTGCAGCCGCAATACGCATTTAGTATCACTGTTATACTCAATTTTCGTTTTAGCTGCATTTCACTGGTGAACTTTAAGACTCTTCACTATAAACAATTGGTTTTTTTTGTTTTGTTTTGCGAAGAAAATTTACAAAAATTGAGATTTGGATGGCATCAATCATATAACGCAAGTAATATTACATACGTTCATACATACATATAGTAAATAAATACATAGATACAGATACACGTGCTTGAATATACTTGAGTACATACATACATATACATATTTGAATATAAGAGTACATTAATAAATATATATGAATACGTATGAATGTATGTGTACATACGAGGACGTGAGTTTCAAATCTCACCTTATCCAGAAAATTAAAATTTGGGAAATCGTAAAACACCTCTGACTGGGTTCATTGGTTTTAAATGTAAACGAATATTTGAGTTTGGGTGAGTTTCGGTGAGTTTTGAAACTCACGTTCTAATATACAGTGGCGGCCAAAAGTTTCTGGCCAGTTAGTTTCTTTGATTTATTTGCCAGAACGTTTCAGCGAAGAAGAAGCACAATTTCTCCAAAGGTTAGGAATAAGCAAATTACCTCTGACCACATGATCATTTTGATTGAATACTGAAGATACTTGATGCAAAGGAGAGGAATTCAAAATTCGCGTTTGCAAAAGTTTCTGGCCATTCGTCACTCGTTAGTTTTGGCTATCGGTAGAGTGTTTTTTTTGGCCGTGCTTGTTAATAGATGAACATGAATAACGTAGTTGAAATTCAAAAATGAAAAGTTCAACAATTATTGTTCGTAAACGAGTGATTTGTTTGTCGCTAAAGGGCCAAACCTCGAGTGTGATTTGTGTGATTATCGATCGGAAAATTTACTGTGAACGATATTTAAAAAATATATATGAAGATAGACATGGCCTTCGGGACTTGTCACGATCCGGGGAGCCCCTGAAAACGACTAATCTTGTGGGCAAAATTATCAGGAGAAAAGCAGTTGATGGCCCACATAAAAATACCGCTGCAATTCCCCGCGATATACTGTGTTTAAATATTGATGAAATGAGGGTCCGACTGGCATTTGCCAAGGAATACAAAGACTGATCAAGTGAAAACTGGAAAAAACTACTATTTTCCGATGAATCAACGTTAATTCTTTTTGAGAAGGAGGACAGACACTATATCGGACAACCTAAAACCGAAAGATAAGATTCCAGATATGTTATTCCTACAATGAAGCATGGGGGAGGACACGTTATGTTGTGGAGAGCATTTTTAAGGAAAATAAGTCGGCCCGTTAGTTGAAATCCGCTGCAAGATGAATAGTACAATGTATAAGGATATCTTGCAAGATCATTTTTTGCCTTATTGGAGGAAAAATTGTGGGCGCAGCTACTTGTTTCAGTTTGATTACGACCCAAATATATAAATTATAAATATTTCATTTCAGCAGCAAATTCCACAGAATTGCAGGATTCGTGGAAATATTTTACAGCAGACGATCGTGAATCGTTCATTGAATCGATGCCACGTTGCTGCTCCTCAGTACTTATTGCTAATTGCATGAATAAAAAATACTAATTGTAAATGTTATTCTCTCAATAAAGTGTCTAAGTATCACTTTGAGATTCCTCTTCATATGAGTATACTTACAAATTAACCAAAAATTTTATGCTGGCCAGAAACTTTTGACTACCACTGTATATACTTATATGTATGTGTATACATATATGTACATTTGAATATGTATACATGTATACTCAATCGATGCCACACTGGTATTCAAATCTAAGTAAGAAGGTTTTTAATAACATCATTGTGGGACAAATTAATAGATTTTATAGAATTTGTAGTAATAGAGAATTTTTGAGTTCACAGATTTTTAAATTTACTGCTAATCTTTTTTATAATAATTTATTTCCATACCAGTTTATTTTTCATTATGTAAATCAACTTAACAAGTGTTTTATAAAGTGGCAACAGCTAAGCGGCCAAACACCGTAATGGACGCCAAGGTAGCTGCTTGAATAAAATGAAGGGTGTGGACTAAAGTCTTTAAGAACGTCTGCATGTTGATGTGCTTCAAGTAGAAACTGCGGTGACTTGGAAAGAAAATTAATGATTATGAGGATAATGGAAAGACAAGTCTTCACGACGCTGGTCTAACTTGGATTATGGCCTTGCTTGCAACTCCTGCTGATGGAAAGAAGTGGAGCGTAGTGATTGTTTTAAAGGTAGCAAGTTTTTTTCAGGTCTTCATGGGTAAAGGTGGGGATATGGCCTTCTCACATGTTCAATACTTCTAATTGCTTAATGAATTAGTCATATTAAAAAAGGATTTTTGAAAAATTTTTTTATTAATTTTTATTTACGTTTTATAAGCTAAATCGGTTTTCTTGGATTTGAATTGGTTGGTTATATTTGTTTTTGATTCGTTAAAATTATAAAATAGCTTTTTTATGTTGTGTTTTTGAAAGTTTAAATCTATTGTTATACTTTTGGAGTATGTGGGTTGGCCATATCTTGCGAAACCCGTGAGGATTCAATTTCTGTTTTTGATACCTGCTTTTTTCACTCCTCCCACTTTCTGAAGAGCAGGGAGTGGTTTGTTTGTTGTTTTTTTCGTTATAAATTTTCATGGATTTTTATTGTTGTTTTGCACCCTCTTTTCATAATAATTTTCATAGTCATTCACTTTTATTAGAGATATATTCACTTAGTGCATATAAGAAGCTGCGTTGCGCCTGATGCACTGGGTTATTTGTTTTTAAAAAAATTTTTTGAAAGCATTATATACTTTGGCAATTTGATAAGCTGCTTTGCGCTTCTTTTGCTGTGTATTCAACTGGTCATTTCATATGTCATATGTTGAATTGGGTGCAGTTTGTTATGCAATTAGGTGTAAGTGCCTACAAAAAGTCATAATATAAAAATTTTTTTTGGAATTTTGTATAAATTCCTCAATGAAATTATGAAATATATTAAATGAAAAGATAAACGTTGTAAAACATGATTGGTGAGTCGTGCCGAGGCTGTTGATATACCATCAGGTTATTGTACATTTTGCAAGTTTAATAATGTTGTTTATAAGATTACATGTATGACTTGTTCGCAGGCTTATGTTGGTGAGACTTCTGGTTCTCTTAATATTAGAATTAACAATCACAGATCAAATGTTTACAATGATGATTTACAATATCCATCTTTTGAAATTATGCATTTTAAGATACATACTTTTGGTAACATTTTGATTGAAATTTTGGCACATGTTGAGAATCAGAATGAGCGTTTGAAAATAGAAAATGATTTCATTTTGAAACACAGGACTTTATATCCTTATGGTCTAAATACAGTTTTAAATTCTTACAATATAAAAAGTATTGATAATGTTTATAGTTTTTTAAATTTGTTTAGTAAATTGAAAATTAAAAGAGATACCAGGGGATCACATATGTTATCCAATAAATTAAATTGTTTAGTGCCAGAGTATTGGATCTGTAATGTTGAAAAAGATTTTGTAGTAAATTTCAGTATTAAAAATGTAAAAAAAGCAGTATTCACACTTAAGCTTAAAATTTTAAGCAAAATTAGGAAAGCTAGTAAAAGTTATAAATTTTCTAATTTGCATTTTAAAGACCTGCTTTTTGACTTTATTAATTTTAGATTAAAGAATTTTTTGGATTCCAAAACTGACAGGGTTTTCTTTACTTTGAATTTTCAGCAGAAGTCTTTCGACAATTTTAAAATTAGAGATTTTTTTAGATATTATGACACTTTTTTCCCTCTTAGAGATGTTGATATAGCTGTTGCTTATAAATATAACATTCCTCTTTGTAAAAAATTGTTCAATTATAGATCTCTTGCTTTTTCTGATGAAATTCCTGAAACATGTAAATGTGACACAGATTTCTTAGATTTTATTGATGATTTCCATAAACATGTTATTACTGGAAATTTAGATATTATACAGAACAAAAATTTACATTTTATGATGGGATTAGGTACTAAGTTTAGATTAAATAAAACAATTAGCAAGAAAACGGCTATTCAGATTTTTGAAAGGGATTTAAAAAAAATTTATTATGCAATTATGTTACAGATTTAACACCCCCTTTGAAGCTTTTTTTGAATGGGAGTGGCATATTTTAAAGGAATTTGAGTTTTTTGTTAATAATTATTTGAACAGTAAGGATTATGTTTATCATAGTCTCAATAAAGAAGATTTAAATTATATTCAATTTTTACATAACAATTTTGTAATAGTACCTGTGGACAAAGCGGCTTCAAATTATGCAATCATTTGAAAGCTTTTTTACATTGATAAAGTTAAAAATGAGTTAAATAATAGTAAATTTTATAAGGAATGTAAATTAAGTCACAAGGTTGTTGTAAACAAATTTAATGCATGCACCAAGAAGGCTAGAAAAATGTATTCATATAATTTTGCTGTTAATAATCATCATACTTTTCCATTTCTGTTTATGACCCCAAAATTTCACAAGACGCCTATTAAATTCAGATTTATATGTTGTAATTCAAGAGGTATAGGTAAAAGTTCAAATGTTAAGTTACAGGAGTTTTTGAAGCGCATCTATGGTTTTTTGAAGTTTAAATATAGAAATACTAGCTATTTTTGGTGTATAGACAATAGCAATGAGGTTTTAAATAAAATTAAAAAAACGCCCATAACGCCCACAAATTTGTATACCTATGATTTTGAAAACCTTTTTTCTAATATACCTATAGATTTACTTTATGATACACTAAAAAATATTTTTGATATGTTCTGTATTGAGGAGGAGCTTGGAATTAAAAGAGATTTTTTCTTGAGTTTATGTAATTTCTGTTTTCTTAATAATTTCATTACTTTCAATAGCTCATTTTTCTACCAGGTATGTGGTATCGGTATGGGAACTAATTTTTCGAGTTCTGCTGCAAATCTGTTTCTTTTTTATTATGAATTTAATTATGTTTTAAACAGTAATAAGAGTTATTCAGTTTTAAGGTATATCGATGATTTAATAATATTCGATGACAAACTTTTGGTATCGATTAACGATATCTATCCTCCATGTTTAAAATTAAATAAGGCTTCTGTTGATAATTTGCATGTTAATTTTTTGGATTTAGACATTTTAATTAATGATAACAATATACTAATTAAGCTTTTTGATAAACGGGATTTTTTTAATTTTAATACTCAATCGATGCCACACTGGTATTCAAATCTAAGTAAGAAGGTTTTTAATAACATCATTGTGGGACAAATTAATAGATTTTATAGAATTTGTAGTAATAGAGAATTTTTGAGTTCACAGATTTTTAAATTTACTGCTAATCTTTTTTATAATAATTTATTTCCATACCAGTTTATTTTTCATTATGTAAATCAACTTAACAAGTGTTTTATAAAGTGGCAACAGCTAAGCGGCCAAACACCGTAATGGACGCCAAGGTAGCTGCTTGAATAAAATGAAGGGTGTGGACTAAAGTCTTTAAGAACGTCTGCATGTTGATGTGCTTCAAGTAGAAACTGCGGTGACTTGGAAAGAAAATTAATGATTATGAGGATAATGGAAAGACAAGTCTTCACGACGCTGGTCTAACTTGGATTATGGCCTTGCTTGCAACTCCTGCTGATGGAAAGAAGTGGAGCGTAGTGATTGTTTTAAAGGTAGCAAGTTTTTTTCAGGTCTTCATGGGTAAAGGTGGGGATATGGCCTTCTCACATGTTCAATACTTCTAATTGCTTAATGAATTAGTCATATTAAAAAAGGATTTTTGAAAAAAAATTTTATTAATTTTTATTTACGTTTTATAAGCTAAATCGGTTTTCTTGGATTTGAATTGGTTGGTTATATTTGTTTTTGATTCGTTAAAATTATAAAATAGCTTTTTTATGTTGTGTTTTTGAAAGTTTAAATCTATTGTTATACTTTTGGAGTATGTGGGTTGGCCATATCTTGCGAAACCCGTGAGGATCCAATTTCTGTTTTTGATACCTGCTTTTTTCACTCCTCCCACTTTCTGAAGAGCAGGGAGTGGTTTGTTTGTTGTTTTTATCGTTATAAATTTTCATGGATTTTTATTGTTGTTTTGCACCCTCTTTTCATAATAATTTTCATAGTCATTCACTTTTATTAGATATATATATATATATATATATATATATATATATATATATATATATTATACATACTTCAGGGTCGCCGTTGGCGACTATTTTTTACATTTCTCACCAGTATCTCAAATCAAAAATCTCTTGTACCGGGTGTCCCAAAAATGACTGATGGATTTTAAAGTTCAATAACTTCCACACGGTGATAGATATTAAAAAAATTCTTGCATAAGGGTTATGTATGATGTCAGGAGATTTTGCACTGTGATTGTTGATTTTAGTTCGAATTTCAAACAGTAGGTGGCGCTGAGAACAATAGGCGCTCAGTCCAGACCTGATTTTTAGTACTTCGAGATCCATTCAATACATTTTAACCTCCTTTTTACACATGGAAGAAGAGAGAAGCCGAAAAATCGAGCCTGGATTTAGCGGTTTTTGCTTGCAGCCCCATCTATCAGCACTATTTGTAACTAAAACTGAGAATCGTAGTATAAAGACTCCTGACATCTTACATGACACTCCTGCAAGAATTATTTAATATCTG